>CAOKZL010000781.1:0-514741 GCA_948472985.1 Iguana delicatissima
CCGCCCCGCCGCCGACGTTTCTGCAGCGGCGGCGAGCCAAGGAGGCCAGCCGCCGCTCCCGGCGTCTTCAGGAGAAACACCTGGAGGCGGGGAGCTCCCAGCTGTAGCTCAGCTGCGAGCCCGGCCACGCGCCCCGCCCGGATTGGCTGCAGGCTGGGCTGCAGGCCTTTTTAGGCAGACGCAGGGATGGGGAAGGCACGGAGCAACAACCGTCGGCTACCCGTGTGTCTGTCGCCCGTGCCTTGACCCCGTCCGGTCCGTGCCTGTGAGCTGCTGTCTGGCTTCCCCGCGACTCTTCCCTGCGTTCTGGTGCTGCAACCGCTTTGTGTTTAGGGTGAGGCAACCCGTCGTTCTTTTCTGTTGAGTGCCTGCTGTTAAGGCAATCCTTAGTTCCTGGCCGCTTGCCTGTGGCAGCCCTCCCGGAGGACTGTTTGGGACGTGGCTGCCGGCTGCCTGGGCCCGGCCCCTGCTTGACCTCAGCCCGTGCTGACAGTAAGTATCTGGATGGCACTGGCAACACACCCCCTGGGTTGAAAATGCTGCTGCCCAATTCCAGGTTGGTTAATGGGAAAACACCCTTGACCCAGGACCTGATCCTGGATGAGCATGACAACCTGGCTTGTATAATGGAAACCCAGCTGGATGACGGGGGACGGTGTTAATCTCTCCTAGCTTTGTCTAACTGGGTTCTCTGTGGAACAGCAAGCAAGGCTGGGGGAGGGCGGGGAAGTGGAGTTACAACGGTCTGCGATTCTACCTCCCTCACCTAGTGCCCCATCCCACAGTCTACTGGGTTTAGCTATGTATATTTGAAGTTGAGTGGTAGAGACAGATTAGGGAATGGTGTACTACTGAGCCTATCACTCAGTAGTCTGCGTTTCTGAGCTGGCAGAATTGTCTAGGCAATGGTGTCAGAGTCCTCTTGGCTTGTTGCTATGCTAGGGGATTTCGGTATTCATGCGGAGACCACTCTGTTAAGAGTGGCTCAGGACTCTGACGTCTTCCATGATGACCACAGGTTACATCTAGTGCCACCCACGCTGCAGGACACACTATGAACCTACTCTTCTGTGCTGAATGATGGTGATCAGGATGTCAAGGAGCTTTCCATAGTTCCACCATCATGGATAGATCACTATCTGGTGGAGTTTAGACTCACTGGGACATAGAGCCTCCACAGCGGTGTCTAGTGGAATAATAAAGATTGTCCGCCTCAGAAAGCTTATGGATCAAGATGGATTCCTTGTGGCTCTTGGGGAGTTCCCTGTTGCCTTGGCAAGAAATCTTCTTCAAGCCCCAGCTGATCTCTGGAACAGGGTAATGGCCAGGGCAGTGGACACAGTTGTAAGTGTCCTCTCCCATAACGTTCATGGTGATGAAATGAGTGGATTGGAGACTAGATTGATGACGGCAGAAAGCTTGATGAGAGTCCAACTGAGCACAGACTAGAGTCCAGTAAGAAAGCCCATGCTGTGCTGGTGGTGGCAGTGAAGAAACAATACTTCTCTGCTACCACTGTATCTGTACAATGTCATCTAGCAAAGCAGGGACTTTCTACAATCTGCCCATAAGAAGGAAATTCAGACCTCTCAACAGCATACTGTGAAGAATCTGCAAGACACTCTGTCAACAAACTTGCTCAGATACACTCTGACTTGGATGTTGTAGTTGAGTGGATGTAATCTTGGCACCTGCCTGTCTTGTATTATTGAATATGTTTCAATTTGTGTAATCTGATCCTTGGACAGGATTCTTGGACAGGTGAGAGCCACCATGTGTACTAGACCACTGCCCTTCCTGGCTCCTAAAGGGGGACTGGAGAGTGAACAAAGGGAGTGGGGAATACTTTACATCCTGCCTGAAAGAGGCTGTGGTGAGGGTTTTACTGAAAAAACCCTCCTTGAACTCCATCAACCTAGAAAATTACAGGTCAGTCTCCAATACTTCTTTCCTGAGCAAGATTACAAGTACATCACTATCTCCCAGCTCCAGGGATTCCAGGATTAAATGGATTATTTAAATCCGTATCAATGAGGCTTCACGCGGCTATCGGGCTTTGGTCACCATGGTGGATGATCTACACTGGGAACTGGATAAGGTGAATGTGTCTTTGTTGGTTTTGCTAGATCATTCAGTGGCTTTTGGTATCACTGACCATGTTATCCTTTGGGGTGCACCTCTCTCGGACTGGACTTGTGGACAAGTTTTTACAGTGGCTCCAGTCCTTCCTGGAATGGTGAACTCCGAAGGTGGTGCTGTATGATTCCTGTTTGATGCCCTGGCTGTTGGCTTGTATGGTTCCTCAGGGTTTGTTTCCATCCCCTATGCTGTTTATCATCCATGTCAAAATGTTGGGAGAGGTTATCCAGAGTTTTGGAGTTTGGTGTCATCAATATGCTGATGATACCCATCAGATTTCAGGAAGACAGTCTCAGTTCTGTTGTCAGTAATGGACTGAAGAAAAACAAACTGAAACTTAGTCTAGACAAGACAGAAGTGCTCCTGGTCAATCAGTAAAAAAGCAGATTTAGAGATGAGGTTATACACCCTTGGAAATCTCAGGAGTTTACGGTTTCTTTTGGCCTCAACCCTGAGCCTGGATGGCCAGGTTTCAGCAGTGCTCAGGAGTGCATTTGCATGGTTAAGACTAGTGTGCCAGTTCTACCCATTCATCTGAGAAACAAGATCTGACTATAGTAACAACGTCTTCATTACATGCTGTTTGGACTATTAAGGCTACCTTTGGGAAACTGTTCAGAAACTTTATTGGGTCCAAAATGCTGTGGCATGAATGCTCAGAGATCACCCAACTCCCTTGCTCCACTGGCTACCAGTTCATTTCTGGGCACAATTCAAAGTGTGATCAGAACCTATAAAGCCCTAAATAGCTTAACTTCAGACAATCTAAAAAACTCTAGCTCCCTATATAAACCTGCTAGAATCATTAAGATCCTCAGAGATTCTCTTGGTCCTGCCATCACCAAAGGGTCCATTTAACGAAGACATGGGAGAGACATTCTCAGTGGCCACTCTCAGTCTGTTAATTCCGTTCTATGGGAATCTAAGGTACTCCCTTCTCTGCTCTCCTTTCATGGCTGTCAAAGACCACCTTGTTCAGGCAGGCTTTTAATGACTAATTGCTTGCGGGGAGTCTTCTTATGGGGGTGGGTACTTCAGTTTTAACTTTGAGATGTTTTAAAAATGATTTTATATTGTTTAATTTACGATTTTAAAAATGGGGATATTTTAATCGTGTTTTGACTTTTATGTTTTCAGCTAACTACGTTTTTAGCTAGTTTAACTGTAAGCCTTCTTGGGTACCACTTCAAGAAAAAGGTGGCATATAACTGCAATTAATAACACCACAACAAGAAAACCAATCCCAACCTAAATCTAGCAGAATGTTTTAGCTTAGTGACTTATTAAAAAGAAGCTTATTTGATTTTATACTGATTCTCCTCTGTCAATAAGTAGCCTGGATGATATATGCATATTCTACATATTTGGTCACAGCATCTAGAGGTCACTGAAAATACAAAAACTACATACAACAAGAGAGATTTCAGCATTACTTTTTCTTTAAGATGGTAGCTGATACAGTAGTGCAAGTATGGGCATACAGCTTTGAAAGGCTGCCATTTTGACTGCTCCAAAATGTGCTGCCAAAATTTGGCAGTAAACTGCTAAAAGCCCTTCCAAACAAGCATTTTTGGATTGTTTTAATAGCTTTTCCTGCACTGCTGCTGAAATTCAGTAGCAATTTGACTCTGCAGGAGTATTCGGCAATATGTCTTGGGCGGTGTGAACTGCCTTCACGTTGTATTACATAAACAAGCAGGTATATACCTCACAAACCACATTATATTCTGCAATTAATAGGCTTGGAGGAAAGATGGGGGAAACCATCAGCATGTGTTCTTGTTGTTTTGAGTGGGAACCAGAGTGCAACAGAATAATGCGCTGGCCAGTTTTGCCTATGTTAAGCATAGCCCTCCCACTCAGAACTTACATAATGTCCTATGGTACTGGCATAGGTGTCTGCAATCCACGACATCTCCCTCTCACCTGTGCTCATGTCAGGAGCAGGCACATCAACACCAGGCCCTGTTGGCAAGATTGAAATCATTAACACAATTTGCATACCAGTAATTATTATTCTTACAATACTGACAAAAATCACACAAAAGCAATTAAAAAGAAAGGCAACAACTCAAGCACTAGTGCACATTGCAAGGGGCATTATAAAAGCTGGAAAATACAATGTCAGACAGCAGCACCCACTGTTCGTTTGGACCAATCTTACAAAGCATTCTGTTTTTTGGTTTGCTATGAGGTGGAGCTTCAACTTCCTTCCTCAATTTCCTTTGACACTGGCAAGTTTAGACCAGGATGAAGAGCTAACAGGGTAGGAAGATTGCAAACTGAGCCGTCAGGAAGAGCTGTATTAAGTTTACACAACTATTAGCTATTCAGTAATAACACTGTAGTCTAAGCACAGAAGAATTAACAAAGCAAATATGTTTGATGTACTAATCCTGCAATCAGAAATGTACAGATAAGATAAAAATTTCTAATTCAACTGCTTTTTTGGAAGAAAGTAAAATCTCTCTGGCACTCACCTCCTACTCAGAGGTGAGAGATGCAATAGTTAATACTATGACACCAGAATAACTTAGGATATGCCAAGCAACTTCTGCTATTTTTATGGAGGAGTGAAAGCAGAGGATATAGCCACACCATCTTTCTTACAAAAATCTATTCAGTTAGTTGCCACATTACATACCAATAAAGCCTTTCTTTGCTAGTTCTATGGTAAAGCGTCTTGTGATTTTTTCCAATTCATTATCCTGTAACAGCAACAAAAACACAGTTTAAATCCAGGTCATTAAACAGCAACCACTGATACATATATTATACTTTTACCAAGATAAAGTATACACAACATCACTATGTTTCCACCCCTCTGCTTTTCTAGCCTTAGTCACATTGCCACAACTCAGCTTGTATCATCCCCACAGCTCTGCTGTACTTCAGATGCACCCTGGAAATGGAATGCAACTCTAGGGTCAGCCTTCCTGCCTGCTCTGTCATTCAGCTGTTTTGAGGAGAGGTGGGACTGGTTTTCATACTTCTGAAGTATTACAAGAACCTTGTAACTTCAGAGCAGTTGCAGGAAAGATTATGTGCTGCAGCTCCAAACTTGGAGTAAGGAGGGGAGTGTGAGACTGAACCCTATTTGTAATGTGTTTGAAGAATAGCATGTTGTCATTAAACCTACTTGGGCAAGGAAGACTCATGGTGAATCTTAAAAGTCTGGTTGGCTATTAAGCTGAGACAAAATTTGTGAGCCCCCAAGCTATCTTAAAATAAATGTTTTTCACAAAAGGCTCTGAACTTTTTTGCCCCCAACTCTTTGAATATATTGCTCTTGATTAATCCCTCCATATCAAGTGTGTATACAGTAAAAACATATCAGAAATGTATATCCATATCAAGAATGTATACATTAAAAGCACTTCCCAAATTAGACAAACCAAACATGCTGGATGAAAGCAGATTTCTATGATGTGTTGACTTACTGTATAATTCCTAGGATTGATCTTAACACCAGCCTTTGCACCACCAAACGGCACATCTGAAAATATATGTTTGTGCTTATGTTAAAATAACAATTGATAACATACAGTAAGAATAACTGAACCCACCTAAAGGCACCAGATTCCATCCAGTTCTTGGAAGCTAAGCAGGGTCAACCCTGCGTACTATTTGGATGGAAGACTAATAATGTATACTAAGTGCTGTAGGCTATATTTTAGAGGAAGGAACTGGCAAAATTATCTCTGAGTACCTCTTCCCTAAGAAAACACTAAAGAATTCATGGGGTTGCCATATATTGACAGGCAACTGGAAGGCACATACACACACAGATGAGTAGCCAAAAGTGAACAAATACAGCTAGCAAAAAAAATAAATCTTGAATATTTAGGGTTTTGCACACGGGCAATTACTCATGAAACAAAGATAAAGGGATATAATCTAGAAAGTGAAAAACTGAATTCTACTGAGCCAAAGACAGACTTCATACAAATACAGACCCTCTTTTCTGTGTTATCCTTTACCTTTCTTTCTGATTTTAGAGAATGTCACCTGCCTGGTTAACCCTGGAAAACTAATGAAGTCAAAACATGTTGGGGCTTATAGAGTGAATTGTGTCCAACTTTGTGAAGCACCAAGTTCTCCCTAATGATAGTGAAAAATATGGAAGTTCATATGAAGAAATCAGCTGATTCACCAAAATATCTTTTTAAAAACACTTTTATTGCAGCCTAACGTTCAGAGTACAGCACAATGTAATAGCTTGTAATATGCTTTTCTTCTTGTATAAGCAAGGAAGTTCAAATTTAAGAAGCATTTTCTCTTTCATTAAATCCAAGGGTTTTTTTAGCTCTGCCTTTTCTCCCTACAAATAATATCTATTTCCATCCCAGCCAACTAGTTCAGTGTTAACTTTGAATTTCTTTTCATCCTGAACAGAACACTGCTTCATTTTAAAAAGGTCAAATGAAGCGGAACTGAAAAGTATAAACTATGTAACTGGATTTATATGTAAGTTATGAGGAACAGAAAATTCTACAACTGACATCATCATCTTAAGCTATGATGACTAGGGTGGATGGGAGCTGCAGTCAAACACTTGGGATAACTACATGTTCATTACTTCTATTCTAGATCCTTAGAAGCCTGCATATACTTTGATGTAATCTTTTAAGATTTAAATTTGAAGATGAATTTAAGAATCAACTTAAGATTCTTATTTAGCATCAACAAAGAATGAATAATTAGATATGTACCTTAAGAAGCATTACTTACCAACCACTGCACATTTGTATGTCATTAGAGAAGCCAGAGCTTTTACTTCATCAACACTCACTTCTGTACTGTAACGAATGCCTGTTAAGAGAAACAGGAACAAGATTAGCCCTTGATACATTGCATATTCTTTCATGTGAGAAGCAGGAATAAGCCAAAAAGATGGAGGTCAAGCTTGTTATCTGTGCAGGAAACTCAGCAAGAGGACACTTTTTGGGAAAGCTCCATGTTGCCAATTTTGTACAGTTCTCTGGAGACAGACAAAGGAGATTTGAAATTTGTATGCAACACAGTAATCCAGTGATCCAGTACTTCTCCTAGATTTAGAAATTCACTACCTTTCCTACATTAAAACAATTAACAAGTATGGTAAGCAGTTTATTGACATAATAAATTCTGCATATTTGTGCCAGCAGCCCTGCAGTTCTAACATTTGTTTTTTAGTTTTTTAGGCACAACTCCAGTTCAGGCTTTTGTTCACCAGTGCACTCATGTCTTCACATCTAGCTATTAGTGGGTGGTTGAAAGTCACAAGCAGAATGTGGGAAGTGACAGCACAAGTGGTTGGTAGTGCTTATTTGGAATGTACAAAGCCACAATAAATTATTTCTACTTCAAAATGTGTTTGGGTGTGTGTGTTTCCACACCCTGAAGTTGCCTGTCAACTTATGAGAATCCCATGAACTTCCCAAATGCTTGAACATAAAGAATTCTTTCCTCTATCTGTACACTACATAGAGTAAACCTGAAAATCTATATATCTTTCCGTATATTTTATAAAAGGGAGAAGATTTTCCTTAAAAGAAATTCACTAATTACTTGACATCCCAGGTATCCAAACCATCCCACAAACAATTCAAAAATATTATTTTGGCTGAAGTAAACCACTCAGTCTCACAGCTACTCCTGAAAATATTTGCAGAGTGATCAAGGCTACAAAAACAGTAATTAGGAAACAAATAAAGAAAAATAAGTTTCTAATTCTGTACAAGTATGGTCTTTGGCAACTGCATCTAGACTGAAGAAGAAATTTGGGCATATGATTCTCCTTCTGGCTTTTCATCTTGAAAATAAACCATGTCTTGAACTATCATACATTAAAAGTATCATTCACAGGAGGTACTTCCTCTTTCAAGGAACCTAAGAGCAGCTTTGTTACATCAGGGAAAATGCCTATGCTTTGTTGCATCTTCTTTGCTACAGTGGACAACCAGGTGTCCACAGGAAGCTCACAACCAGCAAATAAGTGCTGCTGCTTTTCAGACACATGGCATTTCACCTCCTAGAGGTAAGACAACTATAACTTGCAGCCACTGATAGATTTATCTTCCATGAATTTCTCTAGACACATTTTAAAGATGGGTGGGCAAAGTGTGGTCCTCAGGCTGCCTGTGGGCCTCAAGGCTGTTTTTGCAGTCCTCAACCCCTCCATACTCTCTGAACCACATTTTCTACCTGCCCCCCACCCACCCACCCACCCCCGCAAAAAAAGGTGAACTGCAGTTACTGGAATCTTTCAAAAGGTGAATTCATATTTTAAGTAGGTTGATATGCCCCTTGTACTATTTTAACCTTTGAAAACCCTTCCCCGCAAATAAGATATCCAGAACACTTCTGATTTTTTATTGTTTTCTAGCATTTTTTGATAGCTAATGGAACACCCAATGCTCCTGAGGTTGAAAACTGGCCTCTTGCAGTTCATAACCTCTATTTAAATCCATCTGAGTTGGTGGCTGCCACACCAAATCCCATGAAAGTGAATTCCACAGCTTCACTAATACATTGTGTCAGCTGGTACTTTGATCTGTCTTGATTTTGTTACCCTGAAGCTTCACTGGATGAAGCTACTACTATGAGAGAGAAAATTTTCTATATGTATTTCCGCTACACTAAACACTGTTTTGCACACCTCTATAAAGTTCCCTTTTACCACATATGGAGTGAGAAATGCCAGATGTCCAAGCATATGGTAAATATCTTGGCTAATGGAGAGTACAAAGTAATTTCTGAACAAAATCAACCTGTGCTTTATAGACTACAGCAAAGCCTTTAGTTGTACAGATCATGAAAAACTGGATTGTTCTAGAAGAAATAGGTGTGTCACATCTGACTGTCCAGACGCATAACCTATGGTCTGGCCAAGAGGCCAATATCAGGACAAGATATAGAGAACCAGGATGGTTTCCAATTCACAAGGTGGTCAGACAAGGTGTATTTTATCATCCTATCTATTTAACCTACATGTAGAACACATCATATGGAAAGTAGAATTAAACTTGAGGTATGAAAATGGGATGAAGGAACTTTGAAGATATATCATTAAATATCAAAGTCAGACTCATCAATGCCTAAGCAGAATTTCTGATTTTTATGTATGGCTGTGAATGCTAGACAGTGAAAAAAGATGACAGGAAGATCAACTTATATGAGGTGGTGGAAGATAATTCTATTGATACCATGGGGCGCCAAAAAGGTGAATAAACAAGTTCTAGAGCAAACTAAGCCTGAACTCTCACGAGCAGCTACACTGGTTAAACTGATGCAAATATATTTTGGACACATCATGAGACAATATGATTTGCTAAAAGAGACTTAAAATGTCTGGTGTAGTATAAAGCAACAAGAGAAGAGGAAGATCATATTACAGATGGACTGAGGAGGAAGACCACATTACAGATGGATTGATTCAGATCAATGAAGCCACAGTCCTGAATTTCCAAGACCTAATGGGACTATTGATCACTGAGACTTCAGAGGTCTCTCACAGGGTCATTGCAAGCTGAAGCTGACTTGATGTCAAATAACAGCAAAAAATTGTGCACACACCTCTTACCCTTTATATAAATCAAATGCAAAACATTGCAAACTTTTCTCATAGCAGAGTTGTTCCAATTATTTTAGTGTTCCTTTTCCACACTTCCCAATATCCTCTTACAGATGTGGTAATCAGAACTGCAAACAGAATTCCAATCACTGTTCTACCACAGATTTTTGCAATGACTTTACTATACTGGCTGCTTTATTTCCAGTCCCTTTCTTAATAATTGCCAATTTATTCTTCTCTCAGCTGATGAAAGATGAGCAGGCATATTCACTGAGACATACATCATGACCAAGATTCTGTTCTGGTTCGTCACCAGCAGCTCAGATCTTACTAGGGCATATGTCAAAGTGGATTTGCTTTGGTTTTGTCCTAGTGTGTATCACTTCACATGTACTTACAATGAACCACATGTGTTATTTTAATGGTCATTCACACAATTTGAAGTGCTCCAGTTTTGCTCTTAAAACCCTGAACAATTTGCTCACCCACAAACTGTTCACCTCAACTCCAGATAATATATGAACTTGAAAAAACAATCCCAATACAGAGTTTTGGATGACCCCACCTCCTACACTTCTTTATTGAGAAAACTATCCATTCATTCCTACATTCTGGTGGCTGTTCTTTCAGCAGTTAGTAACCCATAAATGACCCATGCTCTTACTGCATGACTTTGATGAAAGACTTTGTCAAAAACACTTTGAAAGTCCAAGTAAACAATGTCTATTGGATTACCTCTATACACATCCTTGTTGGCACTCTCAAAGAGTTCTAAAAGATTAGAGACAGAGTGTACCTTTGCAGAAGCCATGTTGACTTATTCAGTAATATTATTTTTTAATTAGATTTATCTCTTTCTTTTCCTCAAGAGCTCAAAGTTGCTTTAGCCTTCAGATGTTTTAGACATCAACTCCCAGAAGCCTCAGGATGCACAACAAATAGTAAAGGGATTGTGGGAATTGTAATTCAAGACATCTGGCAGATCAACAACTTACCATTTCTGTTTTAGAGGCTTGACAAATTTCAAAACATTATAGAGGAAATTAAAATACTACAAGAAAATAGAAATGAGGTAAGCAAATATAAATGCAGGGCCACTATTCGGTAAGTTAGCTGTATGGAGTAAGAGCTACCCATTCTGTTCTGTGTAGCTCTCATATTCTGAACAGAGACATTCCATTGCCAACCCTAGCATCATGAACTCAAAAAGTAGTTTGAGTTAACATTCACCCTTATGTGTTTAGAGAAACTAAAAACTGCTTATAGTCGAATAGATAAACCACTTTTTAGTGAGAGACAGCATGGTATAATGATTGAGCATTGGACTACAACTCTGGCAAACAGAGTTGAATCCCTGCTCAGCCACAGGAACTCACTAGGTGAGCTTGGGCAAGTCACACATTTTCTAGCCCAGTGGTTCTCAACCTGTGGGTCCCCAGATGTTCGTGGACTTCAGCTCCCAGAAGCCCCAGCCACTATGGTCAATGCTCAGGGCTTCTGGGAGCTGAAGTCCACGAACATCGGGGGACCCACAGGTTGAGAACCACTGCTCTAGCCTTAGAGGAAGGCAAAGACAAACCCTCTCTGAACAAATCTTGCAAAGAAAACCCTGTGATATGATAATCCTACGTTGGAAATGACTTGAAAGCACACTACTACAAAAACAACAAACCTTTTTTTTAAAGTATAATAAGCTTAGAATATAAAAGTACAGACTGCTAACTCTCCTCTGACAGTGGGCAGTGTTTATCATCTCAGCCCTTCGGAAGTACAGGGAGATTCTTGTGTGCTAGGTTATTTATGAGGGCCCAACCATCAACACCTAAGCCAAGCAACAAGTCCAATACTGACATGACAGTCTTAAGTTACAAGTTTGCTGAGCTGGAGCCCCAAGGCTGGTGGTTTTGATTTTATTTTGAGAAAGAGAAACATTTCTTCATGCCATCAACCCATGTAAGCAAAGGCAACAATACAGTGCTGCTTAATAGACTAACCAAACTACACTATATCCTCATAACAAGCATCTCCTATTGACTAGCCATTCCAGAAAAACATGCACAGAATTATTTCAGTATAATGATAAAAGGACTTGGCTCATTCCTACAACAAGGCAAACTCTTCTAAATGAATCAGAATCTTTCTCATACAACCATGTTTTCAGCCATCTTTTTCTTTTTCTAGTTAGGCTGAGGTCAAGGACAGTGAATCAAAGAACTGTGAAACTAATCAACAAGTCTAAGGAAGCAGATGAGACTTCTCAAAGAAGAAAAAAAATCTACAGAACTAGTACAAATGTTTTAAATTCTCAAGATCTCTGCAATAACTCAAGTGGCTTTCCAGATTCCAAACAAAGAATGGAACATTATTTCTGACTGCTTGGTGCTTACTGATGCTTTATAAAGTTTTTTAAAATATACATTTCAATTATTTTGAAAATTAGGAGAATTTATCATTAGGAATTTTAAGCACTGATAAGTGTCGCAACCTATTTGAAAATTGCTGCCATATAATTTTAAGATGCCAAAACCTTAATTAGTCCAGATAAAGAACTTTAGATAATTCATGGCTTGCTAACTAGGGAGGAATAATTCAATTATTCTTTGAACCTTCTGTAAGCAGTCTCACTACTGCAGAAAGCATGGTACACAACTAAACAATGAGATAAGTTCACAAGCAATCACTTCTGTCCAGCAGCAGAAGTTATACTTATTTGTAATCATTTCCCTAAATTAGTGGAGTGATAAAATTGACTCCAGATTCAGAGTACAAGCAGTTTCTGTATAGTAAATGATATTCCTAAGGGAAAGTAAAAAATATTCTTGAATGTGGTAGAGATCTGATATACACAAAAGAAAGAGAAGTCGTTTTAATAAATAATATACTGCAGACATAGTGAGATATTTCTTTACGGAAAGTAGCAGCTATATATTCTTTCCCTTACACTTAATGGTCCATAAGACCAGATATATGAATATGAGTAATTAATCTTTTTATGGAGCTTGAAGAAGAGCAGAACAGAAAATTGATTCAGGTCTTTTTCAAGTAAGCTCACTAACATAACTACCCACCATTAATGAACCTGAAGCAAGCAATTCAACTACAGAAGCACTGAAAAAAATCTATATGTAAGTTACATAGTAAAGTTAAGACTTCAACTTCAGTAGTATACAGCACTGTCATGATATTCTTTAAAACCTTAGGACAAAAGATGTTTTTCTGTTACAGAAATCTTCAATTACAGAATGACTCATAGCAAGGCAAGATATTTTCCACACTGGAACCAGCTCAGAATCACGTTTGCTAAGCTGAAATTTTTCCCTGGCACACCCAAAGTTATGTTAGAGAGACATCACGATTTATTAACAAGTAATTCAGCCTCTTTTGCAACACAGCACTAGGGGAAATTACTTTATAATCATCCACAAACTTATAAGATAAGGCATAAAACCTCCCTTTCTGAGAAAGAAAAACAGAAAAACAGAAAACAAGGTTGAAACTAGATATATTAACACATTTTTCCCATAGCTGTCAACAGCCTTAGTAATACTACCTAAAAAACGCAACCCATTCCTATGGAAATGTTCCATATGCAGTTTGGTTCCAACTGTTTGAAAAAGACATCTAATAGTTAAAATTGGGAGATCTCATGGAGAAGAAGAATATAACAGACGTCTTATTTGTTTCCAAGGTAAGGCTTTGACTGGTTTTTTGCTTTCTGTTGTAACAGTGATTCTCCAGAACACATATTTGGTTTAAAAGTGGCTTTCCCCTGCATTTAACAACAAAATTCTATAAATCATTCTCAAAGTGTCATCCAAGAAAATGTTACATAACTAAACCAAATTTTTGACCTTCCTAGAGAGCAGCAGCTCAGCACTGAGAGATCTTGCCTTAAAAATGTCTACATAACATTAGACATTACTAAATACGCAATATTTTTAATAATGAAATGTTGATGGGAAATGAGAAGGGTTGTGCTAACAATAAAACCTCATTCGTATGTTCAGAAGTAGACATGATACTGAACTGATTCAAACAGTGACTTAATTTGCATGTTCAGAGAGTTCCTTTATGGAAGTTACAATTAAGCCAGGAAACCTCCAGTTAACCACATCATTGGAAACAAGATATGATTAGATTTGGAACAAGCTAAGATGTTTGAAATATATTCTGACTTGTTTTGAAGACGCCAACTAGCAAGCCTCTATTTATCCATGCTTTCTAGTTTTCATTGGAACCAAGAAACTGGTTAAAGGCTTCCTGGTTTAGCTGAAGCCAGTAGCAAAAGGAGACCAGCTGAACATACACACAAAAGGTTCATTTGAAGGTGCCCAAATATGAGCAAAGGAAGCTGCTACCTATCAAGTTAGATCAGTGATCCATCTATTCCAGTACTGTACTCTGAAGGGCATTTTCCATATTCCCAGGGATGTTTCTTAGCCCTTTACCTTTTAACTGGATACTCTACGGATTGAACCTAGGCATTCTGCAAGAAAAGCAAGTCCTCTGTCACTTGTCAATGAAGCTGCCATACACATATAATGCTGGTCTGTTTTAGCTTACTGTTGTTCTGCTTGTAGCATGCTTTCTGGAAACTTACTTCCTCAGGTGGTATAGTTATTTGCTGTCGGTACCAATTACAAGGAAATAAACAGCATCTAAGCACCCACAGCAAATACCCATACCATTTTATTACTATTTCAAACATTATACTCCTAGGTTATAACATTGTCTGAGCTGTGTGTGAGTTAGTATTCTCGCTTCAGGGCTAAAACTGTATTAAACACAGTCGTTAACCAAGACAAAGAGGTCAACATGGAAAGCATACAGGATTTAAGTGTTGAGCAAGAAGGAGAAACTACTTTCCTAATAGTATTTACAAACTGAGACCACTGTATAGTGGTTTGAGCATTGGATTATGAGTCTCGAGACCTGGGTTTGAATTCCTGCTTAGGCATGGGTGACCTTGGCAAGTCGCATTCTCTCAGTCCCAGAGAAAGGCAAATGAAAACTCTCTGAGCAAATCTTTCCAAGAAAACCCCATAAATTCACCCTAGGGATGCTGTAAGTTGGAAATTACTTGAGAGCACACAACAACAACTTAAAATTCATTTTGTCTAAGCCATAATGCTAAGAAAATATATTTCACTTGAGTGATAGAATAGCTTTTAAGATTCTACTTTCCTAGCAATAATTCAAAAGATAAGTGTGATGTTAATTCATGAAATACATTCTCTAACAGTTTATGTTATGTTATGTTATGTTATGTTATGTTATGTTATGTTATGTTATGTTATGTTATGTTATGTTCGTGGGTGCATCCAGTTAAAAAGTGAATTTTTTTTACAACAGCTGTAACTTTAAACATATTAAAATAGTTTGCAGCATTCAAGTTTGAAACAGTATAAAATACCCACTATTACTGGAGATTTCCTGTCTGAATCAAGTCTCCAGGCAACCATCTACTTTCACTGACAATGGAAATAGGTCAGATTTGTAAATTACTATGGGACTGACAGCTTATTTTCAGGTTCCATACCTAAAGCTATCATTTTAGTTTTACTAAGAGAAGGAAGGCAGCTTCCACCAAAATTTGCTGTACACTGCTAAGCCCTATTTCCTGTACTCTATTTGGATACATTTAGTTCTCTAAGCAGCTGTCCATATGATGAACAAGAGCAGCTGCGGTTTCCTATAAAGCACCACCTCT
Source organism: Iguana delicatissima (assembly GCA_948472985.1). Classification (NCBI taxonomy): domain Eukaryota; kingdom Metazoa; phylum Chordata; class Lepidosauria; order Squamata; family Iguanidae; genus Iguana; species Iguana delicatissima. Next base: position 15,405 of record CAOKZL010000781.1, read on the forward strand.
CGGCACGCAATCAAGTAGGCAGAGCAGGACCTCAGAGAATCTTTTTTATCAGTTATAAATTGCTGCCCCATCCAAATAATGCTTCAACTGTCAAGAATTTCATTGAAACAGATTCCTTCTTTCGTTTGCCCCCCTACAGAAGGTTTTAAGATTTCACTGTCCTATCTCACAGCCTTTTAATTATTTTGAAAACAAACAGAAGCAAAACATTTAGATCACAATACTCAGCAACTTGATTATGGAGCAAAACTCATTCATTTCTAAGCCATTTATGAGTAGCTTGTTTTAGCTTGAAACATTAGAGGAAAAATTTAAGTTACAAGCAGGGTAATTTAAAAGAAGCAAGGCAAGGTATCACAGTATTTGCTAAAATAATGAACGCATGGCCAACAACTCTCAGATAGGCTACTTTTGTACAAGCCTGCATTCATTTCCATCAGTACAAACTCAAGACGATTTTGTTTAGGAAAACTCACCAACAAAATCATATGCTATTAATGGCTTATCAAAACAATTCAAGACTGGACAAACAGTTAAACGAAATTGTATTGTCGCAGTTAGTGACTGCGGTTACTGCAGTACAGTCAGCCTTGCACATTCATTAAGGTAAGGGGCATGGGACTCTCACAAAGTGGAAAAATTGCTAATATCAAGGAAAGAGAGAGAGAGAGAGAGAGAGGCGCCAGTGTCTGTAGGATGGGGGCTAAGACATACTGGGAAAAATGGGCATCCAAGGTCCAAACCAGATCAGGAAAGGAGAGGGAAGGTGTGGGTCAGCATGGTGGCCCTATACTTCTTCTCTCTTGCCATTCTCTTTCCTTGGATGTGTGTATGGGAGCTTCGGGAGAGGATCTGTGCTGCCAAGATACTGAGCCACAAACTGTTCTTAGGTGGCCGGGCAGAAGATGGCGACGGAATAGTAAGACCAGGGTTCCTAAAGAGACGCACGGCCTGATTGGAGCTGCACGTTTCATGTACGTTTTTCAAAATATGAGGGTTTTGTACACATACATGCACTTCTGATACTTTCAAATGTATACTTTTTTGCAAGTTACTTTCCATTGAATAAAGTGATTTGTGAGTATTTTTATATACATACATAATTGAATTTGGAAAAATGTATATTTTGAAAAGTGTCCAAAAATGCACACACCTGAAACTGTTCTATCTATCTAATATCTATTACCAATCAATATATTTTAAATATATTATATAAATAATGTAACAATATAAAATCAATATTTTTAAGTAGTTTCAAGTGCATGCATTTTTAAACACACCTTTAAAAAGTATACATTTTCCCAAATTCTAGAGAAAACTTTGGAAAAATATAGATCATGACATTTTACTGTATTCCAGCTCCTTTTCACATTCAAAAAGAACAGATTTGGTAAGGTGACACTCACTTGGCTTAATAATTTGTCTGCCATTAAACAGCTACAAGATTAAGAGAGGTCACTGAACAGATCAAGGTTTTGCTTTAGCATTTATGTTCACGGCCTGTTGAGTTTGTTTTGGGTATGCAGTTCACAATCCCCTCTTCTTCCAGAAGTCATTGACAACACTTCAGACATTACTCAGATATGTAGCTCCCTTATTTGCACCACACAAATACTATCTAAGTTACAGAGTTGTGAGGACTAAGTATTTGAAGTGTTCCAAAAACCCTAAAATCACTACAAAAACACTCAGGGGGGGGGGCGGGTACTGCCTCTTAATAAATCACATGGTTTGCATCCAGATGGCTGCATGTTCAACCCCACTACATCAGTAATTAAAGGTGGGAAAAAATTAACATGTACAGCATTTTAAAGTCATATGTGTTGAAATAGGAAAGAAATAAAATTAAAAAAAACTTAAATGGACTGACAATTTAATGTGTGTGAGCCTTTAAAAAATTTACTCTGACCTTTTGAGTTTAATCTTCAGAGTTTAACACTGATCCTGATAAACAGCAGGTCTTATCTTTCAGTTTACTAGTTGTTCCATCCCAGATTAATCATTTCTTTCAACTATGCAGAATGCAAACAAGAAAAACCAAATTTTCTTTGCTCTCTGTGCATTTACTTATAGCTCCAATTTTTACCTTACCCTATGTACCCCAAAGGCTTGTGGCATACTTTAGAAACCATATATCGTAAGCTGGCCCCAATATTGGCACTTTTTAAAAATCAGACATGGTATTCCTCAGACAAACTAGATGACAATTTCAAGCATTCCCAGACAGCATGGCCAATGACTACTGTTTGAGTACAGCAAGAGAAGCCAACAAATCTCGTGGACACCAAGTCGAGGAAGGCTGATGTAGAAGGCACCTGGCAGGGGAAGGAGAAGCCCTTTATCTATAAGCTTTTAGGCATCTGTGGGGGGGGGGCATGTGCCCTCAAGTCACCTGTGGACTTATAGGGACTCCATGAATTTCACAGTTTTCTTAGGCAAGGAATAGTCAGAACATACAAGTTATTTAGAATATTAATATGAACATCTCCCTCTGAATACAGAAACATCAGTGAACATCATGAGAGCATTTGCCAATAACATACTAGCTCCTGGGAAAGTTTTGGAAACAGTCTGTGATACACCGGTAGGTTAGCTGTTCAAAGCTGTCCCGAATTCCACTGAAGGAACCCTACATAACTTTTGAGATCCCAGCTTTCACCATTATTGCAAAAGTTTTAGTTCTGTGGTGGATGTAGTTTCCAGCAACAACCAACCTTTTCATCAGTAATACTGGAACACTGAAATGTGAGATATTCCCATTCTGTGGCATGTTATAGGCACCCATTGCTTTGAATTTGGCTTCTATTCTACTGAGCTAGAAAGCATAACAGTGCAAACAGGAGCTGAAGTCTCAGTGTGCCAATGCCAGGACTGCAAATCTTTCTATTCTATTCCAGGGATGCTGCAAATTTGTAACGATTGTGCTACCTTTGGCATCCATAGATGAAATAAATGGTGATAATGTAACAGATTACCTAGGAGACAGACTTACGTGAAGTCTAGAGTAGCTAATCAGTTTCAACTGTAAGAGCAAATGATATGTTGGGATGGGAATGAATATAGTGCATTGGTATTCTCCTATTCTTTCAGTTTACTCTCTTAATTCAATGTAATAATCACAAATAAAATTAACTAAACAAATAGCTAGTAAGAGAGAAAAATTTAAATGAGGAATGGACACAAAAAAATAGGAAGTTTTACTTATAGCTTCACTTTTTCACTGAATTAACTAGATGTTATAAATACCCTTCATTTGCCATGTGGTATATAGCAAGCATGCAGGTCCATGTTTACGAAGCCCAGTCTTACATCCTAAATATTCAGCCATGTTAACATTAGGAATTAATTTACAAAATAACTCAGTATAAACTAGAACAGTTTTATGGATAGTGTTAGGACAGGAAGTCCTGCATGTAAGCCTCCAGGATGCACACTGGATAAGGTATTCTCATTCCAACGACAATATGAATCCTATGTGAAATATTTAAAATTCCTTGGGAAATAGCAACATGCAAGTGTAATTAAAACCCCTAACAAATGTTTCAAAGGAAAATCTTTACACTCATCCCTCCACATTCCAAAAGTGGGTCTGCATGGTGGCCCTATACTTCCCCTCTCTCACCCTTCTCTTTCTTTGGAAGAGAATTTGTGGTGCTGAGAAACTGGGCTGCAAGCTATTCTTCGCTGGCCAGGCAGTGACTGGTGGAGGAGGACAAGATGCAGGTTTTTAAAGGCTGTGCAGCCTGATGGGAGCGTATGAGAGGGAAGGTTTTCCCAGAAAAGAAGTGCCTGAAGTGCGTGTTGGGGGGAGCACTGAGGAAACTCACAAATGAATTCATGAAACTTGAAAGTGCAAATGTGGAGAGCCAACTGTACCAGTTACATAGCTGAAAGCTAGCTTGAGCCCACTCCCAGTTCATTAAGCAATACCACTTCCTCTTTCTACCTAAGAAGACTGTTCATGGATTTCTTTTCAATTGACTGAGATTAGCCCCTGCTGGAATGAGAAGAAGACAGGAGCCTTTTTCCACACTGATAACCAACACTACTAAACTGCTGTTATCAACAAAACACAGGAATAAGTCAACCTTATACTGCAGAATTGTAAACAAAAGTAACTTTGTCTTGTGCACTTCTGGGAAGGTTAACTTCATCAAAATACTGGGTTATCAAAGAATAAGTTACTTCTTAGTCGAAGACAGCCTAATTATTTTAGTCAACACCTTATAAACAAATATGCGGTACCAACTGAGTTCTAAACACTTTTAGCCAAAAATGGCATATAGATGAGCTGAACAGGCAGCAAATATCCCTTTATGGATCCTTAAATTTGCCAACAGATTATGTACTACACTCCCCCACAGCACACACATAACTAAGCATCTAGTAAAACATAGCAATTCTGCAGACTTTTCCATTCATGCTATTCAATGTCACTGAACACTCCACACTTCTCTGGATAATCATGTTTCTGCAGATAACATCACCACACAAAAAACATATTTCTGCAGACAAGAAACTGTCTGCATCTCCAGCTTTAGAGTATAACTTTGGAATGCCAAATAAGCTCTTTTGTACCTCACAATGGATCAGTCCCTGAAGCCAAGAGGGAAAAAAAGGATCTTGAAGGAACATAGCCCCAACAATTAACTATTTTCAATCATTCCTACTTTCTGCAAATACTTTGGAACTTTTTACACACTAAAACTCACCAAACATAACCATGATCCCTTTTCTACAATATAGCTCAAATATGCAAGAACTCTTGTGTGGACTGCAGTGAACTACTGCCAAAAAAAAAAAAAAAAGTCCACTGTAGAATTAGGAGGAAGTGAAGTGGAGAAACACTCTTCTTTCAGAAAATAAGAAGAAGGTTTGCACTGTGTGATTCTCGGATGGCCTTCAATCTTATCAGTAGGAACAGGCAGGCATACCTTTCCTACAACTCTTGCAAAATTTGCCCTTAGGTAGGAATTGAGTGCCTGATATTCTACATGAATCACAATGTATGTTAGCACAAAAAATCTACTTTTTGAACAGTGCACATGGGGATATCTCATTCTTCCATTCCCTTTGTATGAATTTCTAAGTGCTATTTGGAAGAATAGTCTCATTAGCCATCTAGAAAACTGGCTGGAAGTGTGACACAACTGTTGTGATTTATTTCAGAATAAATAGACTTCATTAAAAGAAAATTACAGAGCTGTTACTGTGTGCCTTCAAGTCATTTCCAATTTACAGTGACCTCAACTCAAACCTATCGTGGGTTTTTCTGGGGCAAAGTGCAACAGGCCCAAGGTCACTAAGTGGGGTTCCAAGGCTGAATGGGTTGTAGTCCAGCACTCAAACCACTACGCCACACTGGCTTTCTAATTACAGAGGCAGTGCTTAATTATAAAAGCTATCTCTCTCTCTCTCTCTGTTTCCTGAGTACATGTGTTTCCATGTGAACTGTACAGTAGAGGTGAGAGTATATAGTGCAAATAATCCTCAGCAGATTACTCAACATAGTTTGCCCTTGGATAAACCGAACTTCCTCCTCTCTACCCAAAAGAATCAAGTATTATCTTCATGATAAGGGAGAGCACATCTGCTCCTCACAAACAATTACTTGTATTTCACACATTCTATAATAATAGTAATTTATGACTTCATAGAGAATGGGAAAAAGTATATAAATCTTGAGGACTTCTTCTTAAGAATACTAGTCCTGTTTTATAGACAGAAGTTCTGTCTACAAAGGATAAACACTCTCCAAGGAACAAGTCTATATACAGAGCTTCTTTCATTATATAGATGGCTTGAACCTGATTAAGAAAAAGCACATGAGACAAGAACTTCACTGAATTCTATCCTTTCTGTAGGGAAGAAGCTAGAAAATAAATTCAATTAAGTACAGAAATAGGACAGAAAATAACTTTATCCTATCAGATACTGCTACAGAAATAGCTAATAGTGAAACACTCAATAAACAATGTAGTCAGTAGACTGATGCACAAAACTACATTTTACATGACGAGGCCAACACTAACTGTCGTTTTCAAGAGACCTGCATATGCAAGTCTTGTGAATGCCCTGTCACAAGTTCAGACTGATGTCTCAGTTCACTCCAGTTTGAAAAGAATGTTCTGTATGTAACCAGCTGTAAACTATATCATAATATTTACACAGTATTAAAGCCAACAACTTCAGAGTACAAAAATCATGTATATCCTGTGTAAGATGTTACAGTAAACACCTGACTTTATAAAGAGGGACAGTGAACACACAGAAGAAAAAGCACCAAGGGTTTTATCTAGGAGTATGTGCAAATGTGGTACAGAAAGAGCAGAAAGAGAGACATTGTTTTGAATGCTGAGATAATGACTCAGTACATAACTAGCACACAGATCTGCCAGTATTTAATATTTGTGCCTTTAACATCTGCCTAGTAGAGGTAGAAGTTCTACAGGTGAAACTTTTCACATTTATCTCTGTGTTCCATCACTTAAGTGAAAGTTCATACATGCATTTCATACGTGCATTTTATGTAAATCATTAGTTTTTCCAGATACACATGATAAATTCTGTATTAAAAAATAACAGAACTTTAATGGATTGGACAATAGAGTACTGATTCAAATCTGGGGAACAAGGAATTCAATTGGTGATCTTGGGCCAAGTGTTCTCTCAGCCCAAACTACTACATTCTACTTTCATGAGGCTAAAAATATGGGGGCCCTCCTTCACCCACACACCACTGGAGAGCCTGAACGAACTTAATAAACAATATTGCATTGCCTCAGCCACCTCTTCTCATCTCACACACACAGCAGTTCAGCAGCAATGAAGTACTAACTTCAACTTGCGCCATTATGAACGACAAGATTAACTCTCCAGTATGTTTGTGGTTCGGGCAGTCAACAGCATGCCGCACCATTGCTAAAGTTTCTGGTGGGAAAAATTCCAAGAGGCAGACCTGGCATCCACTATAGCAGAACAAAGAGGCATGGGGCATTGTAAAGATCAAGGGTTGAATCCTAGGCATGATTCCCTAGCCCCAAAGAGAGAGGTTTTGGAGAGGGGGGACGACAGGACCGCAAGGTAGCACACTGGATGTGGCTTATCTTTTTGCAAATAGCCAGCGTTGTAGTGACTCTTCATTAAAGTTTGACGATGAACGTTTACGAAGAGTCGGTGTCAACGAAACTCACTCCGAGGCCATTTCGGCCCTACCCTGTTTTCCTCCTCTTATTCCACTTTCAGCATCTTGTGGAATTCTGGGGTTTGTAGTTTGCTGAGGCCCAAGAGCTCTCTGGCTGAGAATTCTAACTACCCTCCCCAAACAGCAGAGCCCAGGGTCCCATAAGAGATTGAAAGTGGAATAAGAGCACTGTAACAGTGTAGAGCGGAAATGGCCCGCGGGGATTTCGGAGGGCGGTAGCAATTAGCTGGGCTAAGCCGCCTAATACAGCCCTACTCAAAGTGGTGGTCCGCAGAGCGCAGTCTGGCTAACTGAAACCATTCGGCTAATGGGACACACGTATCCGGTCGCTCCCTGGCACAATGGCGGGGGGAGGGAAAGCGGCGAGTCCTCCACATCCCACTGCTTGGAAAGCAACGGCCCAACGCAGAAGACGGGAGTCTGGGGTGGGGGTGCTGCGAGGGCGGGGGCGAGGCCGGCCCTGGGCCCTGCTTGCGCCGACTCCTCACCTCCCTTGCAGGGGGTGCGGTGCTGGCTGTGCTGGGCCCGGTAGCCCTCGACGACCTCCCACTCGCCGTTGTCCCGCTTGATGGGGAAGGAGACGCTGAGCACGTGGTTGCAGGGCTTGATGATGCGGAGGATGCCGCGGACGCGGTGCCGCTTCTCCTCGGGGCTCTCGCGGGTGCGGAGCCCTTCCACCAGCTTGTCCTCCACGATGCTGGCGCCGCGGTCGAAGAAGCCCTCCACCATCTTGAAGAAGTTGGGGTCGTCCTCCCGCTCCACCGCTTGGCTGTAACGGCGCCGGCTGCTGCCGCCGCCGCAGCTCCCGTTATTCCTCCTCCCGGGACCGCTCGCCGACAGCAGGGCAGCCGCCGCCGCGCAAGGCTCCGCGCCGGACGAGCCGGCGCCGGCCGCGCGAGCGGGCGCCAGAAGTTCCCCCAAACAACGGTACATGGCGGCGGCTCCGGGGACGGTTTACCTCAGCGGCGGCGGCGGCGGCGGCGGCGGCGCGACGGGGAACGGCGGCGCTCGCTCTGAGGAAAAGGCTGAAGGGCGTCGACGCGGCAGGGCGGGGAGGAAGAGGAGGAAAGAAGAGGGAGGGGAGGAAGGCGAGGAGGGAAGCCGATGCTCTGGCGGCCCAATGGCACAGCACCACGGGCGGTCTCGCCCCCGTCGCCGCCTTTAAAAGGGCCCCTCGGCGAGGGAGGGAGGCGGTGGGCGAGGCCAAACCGGGAGCGAGCCCTCATGTCCCCTCCCATTGCGCAGGCGCCGGTCCCCTCCTTCCACCCACCCAACCTCTTTGCTTTGCGGGCGAGCCAGTGAGGGGCGCGACGAATCCCGTCGCTAGAGCTTCCTCGGGCCCTTGTTTTTTCGAAGGGCGCATGCGCGCCTACGGAGACGGCGTGGGAAGGTCGGGGGCAGGGCGCTTGCTGATTGGGTCCTCCTCCCGGGTTTGCCCCACCCTCCGCTCTGCAATGTAGCGCGCGCAGCGACGGTTTCCTCTTCTTTGGGGGCGTCGGTAAGTCGTGGGGCGGCTGGCCTGGTGATTCAGGGCGGGGGACGGCGAAGCCTTGAGGCCCGGTGCTCCCCGCGCCGTAGATCCTTGCAGAACCGAGCTGGCCTTCCCGGGTCATAGTTTTCTTGACGTACCGCATCGAGGGAGGCGAGACTGGGAAATCTGCTGTATTCCTCTTTTGTCTCCACTTAGCTTAGGCCGTTGCTCGTAGTGGGGACGAGCGTTGAAATAGGATGGTTTCTGTGGTGCGGCTTGTCAGATCTCAGGAAAGTTACTGTTACGGGGCATAATTCCCAAAATTTCCCGTCCACCATTCGGCTCTGTTGGCTGGGGGTGATGGTAGCGCTAATTTTTTAAAGAGCTACTTTTCCAAAATCTGAGGTGGAACTTAAATCAGATAAGGTAGTGGTATAATAATAAATAAATTCACAGTAAGTCACTAGACTGCATCCATCGGGTGATAGTCTCTTGATCAGGATCCAGCGAGTGCCATATTCAGTTTGCCGGATATGAGCATGACCACAGTCATGTTCCCTTCAGTTCAGGTTTCTACACAGTCAGGTCCATGCGGGGATGCCTAAGTTTATTGAGGGAGGGAGAGACATTCTGATTTTTTTCTGCTGATGTGTTTCTGCCCAGATGTTAACTTCATCACATGATGCATGTTCAAGTGTTGGTGTCCCTGTGTTCTTAAGCAGTTTAGAGAAGCAGCTGTTTGCTGACAGTTTAGACTCCTAGGAAGTTGTGGGGAGGGATTAGTTAATAGTGTATTAGCTTCCTGAAAACACTACTTGTTCGCTTCTGGCAGTCTTTCTCTGCAGTGCGTGGCTGAATGGAATGCAATGTTCAGCTGGGTCATTTTTGTAGCACATGCTAGCAAATAGCAGAAGTGGGGTGCTGTTCCCGACCTTCTACTTGCTTTTCTGGTTCTGGCACCCCAAACCACATCTGAGCAAGAAACGAACAAGTAGTGTTTTCAGGAAGCTGATCTTCTATGTATTGTACCTTCTTTCAGTGCTAAGTCAAAGAGGAAGTGATTTATGTTGTTGACTGCAGCACCCAGAGGGCAGTTCAAAGAGAAGTGGAAATCAAGGAGAGGCAGATGTGTGTATGAGATTCAGGGCCAGCACAAAATATGGCAGTTAAGGTCTCTTTACAGAGGATGCCATGCCTGCCTGGCCTTCGTGCTCTGCAGCTGAGCCTCAGAGCACTGTTGCCACTGCAGGAATTACAAGAAAGAGTATAGCTGTTGAGGGCCACATGTGATCCCTGAGTTGCCCACAATTGCACTTCAGCCCTCTCTGGATAGCATCTTAAAAACTGTGTAAGGGAAGCAAGTTCCTTTATAATGACAAACCTGCTTCCTACAAAAAACTTTGAGAATGGTATCTTTTGCCATGATGCCAGTCAGGAAGCTATGTGAACTCTCCTGGCTAGTCTTAACACACTTCCTGGTAAAAACAGTTGAAGCAAATACCTGATTAAGATGAGATCACAGGAACTGGCCACTCTGCATGGATTACCATGGATTATGATTTTAAATTATTGTTTCTATATGGGTTACAGTTGTATTCATAAGCTCACAACATAGGTTGAGGTCTTATATCATTGGCTGCAGTGTAGGGATTGATGAATCCAGAATTTTCCGAATCCTTGGAAGGTTCTGGGAATCCACCAATCTCGAATCTTTCAAATCCTTTTTTTAAAAAGGGTTTAAAAAGCAAGGGAAAGACGGATAATCTTGGGCAAGACACACTCTCTCAGATTTAGCAAAAGCCTAGACAAAGCCAAATCTCCCTCTGAAGAAATCTGGCCAGGACAATGGTCATAGTTTTGCCTCAGGAACTCTCCAGATTGAAAATGACATGAAGGCCATTTCTACACAGACAGGAAAATGTGGATTAATCCCACATTTTCCTACCTGTGTAAACAGGACCACTACAATACAGAGATAATCCAGGTCAAAACTGGATTTTCTTTGCATAGCTCTTGATGGCATCCTGGGGTTTGTAGTTTGATGATGTACCAGCACGCTTTGGCAGAGAAGGCTGTGACACTTCCTAAAACTACCAACGCCAGAATTTTGTATGAAGGAGCTTTTCAAGGGAGCTATGCAAAGGAATCTTTCAGCTGTCCTTGAAATCTCAAGCCTGGACCTTCCAGACAAGTGCTGAACTTAAGTATTAAATGTTCAATTTAAATATCTTAGAATACAACCCCTGATGTAATTTCTGAAATTGTTAACAAAGGTCTAGTCTACAATGACAGAGCTATGTTGATGGCATGATACACAACCATGTAAGACAGGTGGGTAACTGTGGAAAGCTGGGGGATGCGTTTGACCCCCACACAGCTGCACTGTCCACGCGCTGTATCCAAGCCTACAAAAAAGCCCCCCCCATAAAGTTTCCCAACTACCTTTAGAGGACACAAGCAGCATTCTCACCATGTTTTAGACTTTCCTGGGCCATTTTAGTTTGTGTTCCCTCCCTGTTTCACAAAAGACCACCCTGGGCATAAATTGCTCTGCAAAACATGGTAGAATGTTCCCCACATCTTCAGAGGGCATTTTTGAACAAATATATACATATACATATACACACACACACACACACACATATATATATATATGTATATTGATTCATGGGGGTGCAGGAAGCCTCCAAACATGGTGAAAATCCCCCCATACACCCCAGAGATCATGGGGATGAGGAGCAAAAAAAATTCCCAGATAACACTCCTCTCCCAGGAATGCAGCAATTGCACAATGCTGCAGTTCAAAACTGGATAATCATAAATTAGTTTATGGGGTCTTAAATTCCCAACAGGATACCAGCCAGTAGCTATATGAGGGACAAAAATACATTCTGTTGCATCTTTTGCAAAAGTATTACAAACAGGTGGTTCTTCTCATTTTTTCGTGCTTGGAAGATTTGTGTAGCGGGGTTGTCAGGTGCCTGTGAGTGTTCAAAAGATGGAGATTACCTAAACATGTAAGGTTACTGAGCATTTTAACAGAATGGCTTCATTGCAGCTGTCCAGTTTTTATCATGGTTTCCCAGATGGTAAAAATTGTTCTTCTGTGATCAAACTAGTGTTTACTCATATTTATAGCCTGTCAGGGTTCCCAGGGTTCTTTGAGGTGGGCTGAAAAAAAGAAATTCAAAGTGATGGTGTTCCTTGTATTTCCAGAAAACTGCCTATGTAGTTGTATGGTAAAGTAGAATAATCCAATTGCCATATGCACATAGTGAGGAGATCTTAGCCTCTCACTCCAAATATAACATACGTTGATGTTATGAGTTTCATTCAGATCCATGGTGCTGACTATGCATGACTGGAATACATGCAGAGTTTGCTATGATTCTACATTATACATGTGTTACAGAAATAAGTTTGATGAATAAGTTGATATGGCTAAAGAATGCACATATCCTGGAACTAGTATTTAATTGAAGTCCAAACATCTGGAGGGCAAAAGGTTGAGAACCACAGGTTTCAATTTCCAAAAGCCCTTGGTAGCATGACCAGAACTTCTGGAAGATGGAAGTCCAAAATATCTGGAAGGCCAAAAGTGGAGTACCATTGATTTAGACCAGGGATGGACAAAGTGCAGAGCCTTACCATGGTCATTTTTTGTTAATTCCAGAGTTTTGTTTTGTTTTTTAAAAAAAGACCTCTCCTGGGCCCAAAATGACCCAGAGGGCTAAAACATGAGAAAAATGCCCCATACACTCTGTACAGGGTGTTGGAAACATTTGGGGGTCAATTTTGGATATTTTTTCAAGGTGCGGTGTGCCTCCCAAGATTTCCTGGGAGGGTATGATGTGGCCACCTAGCCTCCTATAGATGGTCAACCCTGATTTAGACTTTTTATTTTAATTCTCTGCATATTTATAAAGGCATAAACTTCATTATATAGATTGGCACATAGTTGTGGCTCTTCTCAGCCTCAATCAGAATAGCCAATGATCAGAGGTGTATCTAGGGTGGGGCAAGTAGGATATGTGCCCCTGTGCCAATGCCAGGGAGGTGTAAAAAAGCCATGTATGTAGGGAGGGTCGGGGCTGGGGTAGATGTAAGAAGGTAGGGGTGTAACTTCCATGCTTGTCCTAGGTACTGTTTAGGCTAGATATGCCTCTGCTAATGGTAAATGATAATGGAATTAAAGTCTAGAAATATTTGGCAAACTATAGTTGCCTAGTCTTGTTGTATATGATTATATGGTGACCATGTCCGTCTGAACAACACTACTTCTGACGATCTAGTGCATGTAAGTAGTAGGTGTATGTGTAAGCAGTGCATTATGAAAACACCTTAGTCCTGACATTCACATACTTAATTCTGTTTGTCTCATAATATTGGTCTCAGTATTTTGTACCTGACTGTTTGTAACACTGACTTTGCTTTAATTTATGTGATATGTGAGTGTATTGGCCAGCAAAACCGGCTTGCTGCCAGTCTTGTGGTCACTTGTAGAACAGTGATGTTTACAAAAATGCTGTTCCTTATAGGACTTGGGTGTCATACTGCAACATTGCAAGGTTGGAATATATGCCCAAATCAGAACAGTACACATCACATTAATGCATGATTGTATGGTTTTAGGCAAGTGTTTAACTCTAGTATAAAAAGTATAGCTATGGTTTTACTTAGAGAAAATATTGAATGTACTGTACTTGAAGTACTTAGACGGTATTTAAATATAAGATTATTGTTAGCTCTAGTGTGTATACTGCACCATTGTGTTTTCTTCTAAAAGTAAGTCTAATTGTTTCCTAGTAGAAAGAGCAGAGATGATTTCATGTTTATTCTTAGGTAATTTGTGTTAATTTGTATTGCTTTATTTTTTTTTAATACAAAGAGAGAAGTATAAAACGAACAGTTCATTCTATAGAAAGCCAAATCAAAACAAAAATGACCAATAATAATGTAAGTTTAATCAGTTTGCCATTAGATGAGGAAAGGCCTCAATAGATGTGTACATAGCTGCTTCTCATATAAGATGTAAGCAAGCAAAACTGCAGAATATGTGCAGAAATAGAATATTTCAGCTTCACATTTAACTACCTATGGTTTGCTTTAATAATGTTTTAGTCTTGTATTGTCATGAATTGTTTGTAAACCCACTGCAAATCCTACTTACAAGGGCTTTATCTATGCTTGTGTGGATCCAACTACAGTGCAAAATCATGGTTAAAGCAAGGTTGAAAAAGTTAAGATTGTGCATGAGAAATGGAGGATGCAGCTGATCTTGTTCTGCAGAGTGTTTAAAAATTACTTTTTATGTTTGCTGTGGGCTTAGATCTACATTTTGAGCCCCAAGGCACATTGTTTTCAAACAAAGCCCTTCCAATGCAGAAGGAATAGAACGTTGTTCAGTTTGGCAGAAGTGAACATGAAGTCTTTTGATTTTATCTTTTCTTGAGTAAGGTTCTTTGGACTTTTCACTGCTAGATAATAGTGTATTGGCTTATGGAAGAAATGCATTGTTGGCTATGGTGTATCTGGAATTTACAGAAATGATGTTAAAAATAAAATATGTATTTGCTGACATATAAGACTCACTTTTTCCCCTGAAAAATACTGTTTGAAAATGAGGTGCATCTTATACATCAATGTGTCTTATACACTGGCAACTAGTATTTGCCAGTGTAGAACTGGGATGTATCTTATACACAGGTGCATCTTACACACTAGAAATTCAGTATTATCCTCACTACTAGCGACTGTCAAGAACACTGTATACTTGGGATTAGAGAATCTGGCTCCCAAGGCTGAAGACATGGTTTCCAGACAGATTGGTTCTAAGAGAACCAGGAATCAGTTGATTCTGTTGTTAACTCAAGTTGCGCTGGTCAGAGCTTAGTCCTTGTCTGTTTAATATATCTCAGAATACTGAATGGGAGGCTATCTTTTCTTTTTGTGTGTTGAGTTCATTTGATATCTTCAAGCACTGTCACTGTAAAACACTGTTACCTCAGATGCGTGCTGCATCCTGTTTAAAACTACATTTGCTGCCATTTCTTGCAGAAACAAGTGTAGACTCTCTAGAATGGGGTTGGGCAGCTATGGACTGTCTAAGTGGTGCAACTATCCTATTTTCTAGTCCTCTGGACACCTGTAGAACATATTCTGCCATATCTGAAATACTCAAAGTGACAGTCTGGTCACTTGTTACAATTGTGGAAAGCATGGGAACTTTTGGAGGTGTGGAGGAGAAACAAAGATTGTAGGAAGAACTACATCTTCAAGAGGTTCCCTAACATCTTGTAATATATGCATATATCTATAGTGCACATATATATATATATATATATATGTGTGTGTGTATGTGTGTGTGCGCGCTTGCTTGCTTACATCTTATATGAGAAGCATATATATATGTGTGTGTGTGTGTGTGTGTGTGTGTGTGTGTATGCGTGCATGCATGCTGCAAGGTGTTGAGGAACCTCCAGGGCACCACAGGCACCTCCCTCTGGCATATACAGTTCCATCTTCTGCTTTAGAAATTCAGATGAACATTTAATCAAGATTTTGGGACATTCTTTGCCGCAGCATTTCTTTAGTTTGGACCCTGTAGCCAAGGCATAATATCTTTTAACCAAGATTTTTTTTTTTTTTACAAAATTGTTTACTTGCTTATTTGTACAGATGGTTGTTGTATGGGTGACTGCTAAGCTTCATAAGCTCCTAGAATTCATTTTGTTTCATCTGTAATTCCATCTGTAATACTGTCAGTCTGCTTAGTGTTCTTATCAGGAAGTATGCTGATGGTTTTTCCTTCGTGCATTTTCTGTCCTCCCTATTTGTGGTTTTTTTGAGTGCTGAATAGTAAAGGGTCATATAACATAAACTACAAATTAAACTTCCACCTTTATATTGTTTCTGATACACAGAGAATAAGTAGATACTCCATTTCTCAATGTTAACATCCGTATGTGTATTACCTCAAATGTCTACAGCCTTATAGAGAGAGGTAGCAGTGACAATTCTTAATTTGTTGCTTTCTTTTTGTGGACTGCTGTAGCAACAATGATAAGGAGGAGAGGAATGGGTATTGAATTTGGGTTTGCCATATGCAGTGTTTGGGGGAGGGGAATTAAATTTCACATGCTTTCTTACTAAGACTTAACATATTGCCCTGTAATCCCAGGTCAATGAAGGTGAAATCTGTTGTAATTTATGACTTGATTTTAGAACAGCATGCTAATTAGATGTATATCGCCAAAGACATGAACAACTGCATTATCTGACACAAATGATTCTATGAGATAACTGAGTCTCTTTATCTGAGCTAATGGAGGAGTGGTCTCTATGATGCTAGATTCACTATTACTTTTTTTCATAAATGACTTCCATGTAGTACAGCTCAGGGTTTTCATGACCACTGTGTCAACCATGGACACTTCCCATTAGTATCTGGAACCATTCTTGTTGCAGAGAGAAAAGGAGTAGGATAGAGAGAGTAGGAATACTTCTTTTATCATATGCCAGTGTATTTACCTGGCATTGCCCAGGATTTTATTTTCCTCTTAAGAACTCACCCAACTGTCTTCTCCAGTACCTGTAATTTTGCCCATCTTTCCCAATGCTATCTGTATTCAGAGTTATTTACATATACAGTTTGGTTTCTTGTGGGAATACACTGTCCTCCTCCCTGCTGTTAGCCATCATCTCCATAGCAACCGGCCTATTCCAGTACCTGTAACTTTTCCCCATAGTCCCCAATCCAATCTGTGTTGTCTGGTGACGCTTTGAATATTTTATTTATTTATTTATTTATTTATTTATTGCTTTCCGTTGAATTTGTACAATGACTTTATGTTTTTCCAGAAGCATTTTTTGTTTTGAATTTCAGCTTTAAGATTCCTCACATATGAAACCCATACAATCTACTGTGTGAGGCAAGAAGACTTTGTAACTATGTTGTGTATGTCACTTTAATTTTTCTCACATACGGCTCCCAAAAGTTTTCTGGCATCCTTATTGATGGTAGGCCTCATCTCCATAGCAACAGGCCTGAGGCCCCAGAGCTCTCAGCTGAGAATTCTAAAGGCCCCTCCCTGAACTGCCGACCCCAGGATTCCCTAGAACCTTCACAGCCAGCCAATCATATGAGGTCTTCTCACCTCACGCAGCCAATCGTATGAGGTGTTTGCCTGCCCAGCGCAGACAAACAGACAAACTTTAACTTTTAACTTATAGTAGATATGTGTGTCACTATCTTGTGATTTTGGGCTTCTGGTTAACAGCTAAAGTTTGCAGGGATGGAGACCCTATTAAAATGTTGTCTCTTCATGGCTGGATGTGTTCAAATGGATTCGCAAGTTTACCTGGTCAATATCTGAGCCATTGGTTATAATCACTCCTACACTCCTTCATATCTTGCTTAACTTAAAAGATTCCCTAGTAGTGAAGGACCTTTTGTAGCCTGGCCTCCTAAAGAAATGAAAGATTACTCAGAAGATTCTTGTAACTTGTTTCCAAGCCATTGTGGAGATAAAAATCTCTCAAATCTACTTGGAATTTGACTCCAGTGTGTTGTTAGCAGTTCTAAGAGGGGCAAGGGACTTTATCCTTTTTAGTGGACTTCCTGACTAAATCTTCTGGGCTAACAAGATGAACCTTGGAGAGGTATGATCCCCAACTTGTGTCCCCGTTTTGGCTTCTGAAATTAATACAGCCGGTCTTGCACACTTGGCTCTGTAAAAACAGTGAATGCTTTCTTGGAGTATGGACATGTACTTAAGATAGGGTGGGAAACCTATGGTCTAAGGGTACCCTTCAAGCTGATTTCATGTAGGCTTCAGCTCAATTTCAAGTTTTCTCCAAATTTGAAAAGCTATCTGTCCCTTTCCCAGCTGCCTGCTAGGGAGGGAGGGAGCAGAGAGATAGAGTGGAAAGAGGCCTACTTCCTGCTTCATGCTCATCTGTCACTGACCTGCAGTACCCAACAAATTATCTAGAGGGGATGCAGCCCTCAACACAAAACAGATTGTACGCCCCTGACCAGGATGCTGAAAGAAGCAGTGATATGACCTGTGTCAGAGAAAAATGCATTCTCAAGTCCTGAATAATTCTTGCCCAGTTTCAGATAGATAGATAGATTTTATTTACTGCAGGGATAGGTAATTGCACTGGCAGGGGACATTTTTCATAACTCCTTGTGGGCTTTACCACATTACTGAAACTAGAAGTGGCATGATGTCACATTTTGTTTCATTTTTGCCAATTTTCAGTCAGCTTTCTTGCATTTTTATTACTGGGTTTTGTTTTGTTTTTTAGAGGGGGGAGGTCTGGAGAGGAGTAAAACTGTTGTGTTTTGTGGTAGGTTTTACTCATTTTCTCATGTGGGTAGGAGACACAGATTATTTTTTTAAAATGAGAAGGTCATTGGAACCTTAGGGAATATCCTTTGAGGATTCAGGACTGTAAAAAATTGGCTATTTAACACAACCAGAACATCTAGTCATCTCTTTGTCAGTTAATAGAGAACCAGCATGATGTAGTGGTTTGAGTGTTGGACGACAACCCTGAAAATCAGGTTTGATTCCCCACTTGGCCATGGAAACCCACTTGGGTGTGTAATATACTCTCAGCCTCAGAAAACCCCAAAAGTTGAAAATGACCTGAAGGCACACAACAGCAGCAGCTGGTGAACAGTACTTGATGCAACTTTAAACCAGTCTCTGTAGGAGTCCTGGATAGATAAGCAGACTTATATTGTATTTTTAAAGGAAATTCTACTAATAGCAAAGTGTCAGTCGTTATGACAGAATGGAGGGAAGGGACTCTGTATTTTGGGATCCCATATAACAGGGTCATAGTAAAGAACATGGAGAGCCAGCGTAGTGTAGCGGTTTGAGCATAGTACTACTGACTACAAGAACAGGGTTCAAATCCCTGCTGGACTGTGGAAACCCACTGGGTAAACTTGGACCAGTCATACTCTTTCAGCCTCAGAAAAAGGCAAAGGCAAACCTCTGTAAACAAATCTTGAAGACACACAGCAATAACAATGAAGAGTGTATATACATACCTGACAGGATCCTTCTTTCTGGAGATCCAGTACTAAATTTTTAGGTATCATCTTTACCATTATCACATGAATTTTCCCAGTGCAGCCATGTATTTTTCCCCAAAGGAGTAAATGGCACACCCTGCTCTATGGAATAAATTAAAGGAGCTTACTTAGCCAAAACTGCATCTTCAGTGCACAAGAGGGAAATAGTAGCAGGCTTTCAGATGTCTTAAGATTTGCCAAAGGACATTTAAAAAAGAAAAAAAAAAGTAAGAGGAAGTGTCCATCTCCAAATCAGCCCTGTAAAGTCAGAGGTCAGGTGACAGGTTGGGCAGGAGTGGCAAGAAAAATGAAGGAGGCTGCCGGGGAAATGGAGTTTCCTCTAAAAGGGCATAACTGACTGGTAGCCTGCACAGGAGGTCTTCGTATTTCAAGTTCCACAAATATACAGAGATCGAATGAATATTACTGAAGGCTGTATTCCAGGTACCTTTGTTATCCTGATTTCTGGGGTCCTGTGGGGGACGCCCTAATGTGCTCCACGTGATGAGGAATGGAAACTAGCCAGAGCACGAGCAATAGCATAGCAATGTGAGAGGCAGGGTAACCTAGTGGGATCTTTTTATCCAGTTTTTACGGGGTCAGGCCAAGCCAAAAACCAAAGATGTCCAATAAAATGATTTTATTGAATGAAAGTCTCACACACCAACGCAATCACTCACACACTCACTCAAGACCTGCTAAGAAGCAAAAGAGAGGAAACTGGATAGGCGGAATAGTGAACGGATTGTAGCATACTGCACCTTTTCCTGAAGTCCTTGGTCTGGGAAAGACAGCGAAAAAGTGGAGCTCAGCACGGAGAGAGCTGAAGGGATTACTCAACAGACGGAGGAACGATCTGCTGGGATGACTGGGAGTGATCCAAAAAAAGCTCAAAAACTGGGACTATTTGTAGGGGAAAAAGTACCTCGAGGGCTAATCCTTTCCCGGGGAGAACAGTGAGTGTTGCATCGAGAAAGAAGCTCCACAATGGTAACTTCCTTTGCATGATGAGATTACAAGATGTTGCCAAAATCTCAGGATCTTCGGTTGCATTGGGTTGTGGTCTGATTTTATGTAAATGGTCCTTGCCTGATAGGATTTTACTGCTATCAGTGCTCAACCTGGGGCAAACATGCTAATCCCCTCAAGTCGGCTTCTCACGGGCTGAGGACCCTTTGTCTACTGTGGGTTTGCACAGCTTGAGGTCTCCTGGGGCTACATGACGGGGGATTTTAGTGGCCTGACCTGGTTTTCGATCGTTCAACCATTGCTGCCTACGTGCTCATCCAGGCGACCTCTCAGGCACATTGAATCATATTTTAATATCAAAATTGTAGACGTCGGGACAGGGTTTTCCAACGGGGTAACACCTTAATAGCATATGCTGGGATTTTTTAAGTAGCAAGTGAAAGATCCATACAATCTGAAGAGAAACAGTTGTTTCTTTTCTGCACATTCAGCATCCACCCAGAAAACGTTCTAAAATTGGGGAAGTCCAGCAGAGATAAGAGGTTGCTGAACTAGTAAGGACCACAAAGAGCTGTTTATATTACAAGACTTGGCACATGCTCACCTTTTAGGTGTGACTTGGGATTGGACTAGCCCAAAGAGGAATGTGTTACTGAAATGGCTGACAAATATAATTTTATGACATTTTGTCATATGCTTAATTCAATGTGACACCCTTCATGACATTATGATACTGAAGTTGAGGTAATTGTATTTATAAAGTTTCTTAGTGGAATGTGTGAGACTTTGTTTCTCATACCAAGTGAACTTAGCATCTCTCCCTCCTACAGTCTCAAGAGAAATGATGTTGTGTATAGATTTAAAATGTGCAACTGATTACAGGCTACTCTGACCTTCAAAAGAGCACAAATGTGCTACACTGTTTTTTCTGCAGTGTGAGAAAGTAGCATAGTTGACTTCAGTGCACATATACTTTAAAGGCCAAAATATGAATGTGTTCTGGAAATCCTACTATCTCCAGCTGTTTGTATTCATGCTGCTCTCTTCATGGCCAAGTCTAATACTTGCTTGTTTCAAATCCAAGAAAAAATATATTAATTCAAGCTCCTAGTATGGCTAGGAGTTACCACATTTTTACCACCAGCTAATAAATTTGCAGGAATTGTTTTCTAAGATGTGTTTATACTGTGTTATCAGTTAAAATGCAGAACAGGTAAAGAACATTAAACTGACTTTATTCCCAAGCTTATATATGGTTGTGACCAGTAACATCTGCTCCAGTGCCTACTGCTTAAGGCAGGTTTCCTAGAAAAATATCATGTTGTTTATATATAGTTGCCACTGTTCTTAGTCAACCTACGTTGGAAGCAAGTGGAAATATGTTACCAGTATCTGCTAGTTTTGACTGAAAGGAATTGGAAAGGATCAGTCCCTGTGGAGAAGATTATTTGCCGCATGATGTAAACCCATGAAAGTCCATAGGAAGCATCTTCTTTTCCTAGGTTGTGAAGCAACTTTTGGAAAACCAGTTAATGGGCTCTTGCCCTTTGATATGGTTGACGACTTTACTTATAGGCTTTACTGTTAGGTCATTGTGAGGATCTGAGTGGTACTCCCAAGTGAACAGAGTATAGTGGATGACTATAAGGCAGTGGTTCTCAACCTGTAGGTCCCCAGATGTTTGTGGACTTCAGCTCCCAGAAGCCCCAGCCACTATGGTCAGTGGTCAGGCCTTCTGGGAGCTGAAGTCTAAAAACATCTGGGGACCCACAGGTTGAGAACGACTGCTATAAGTATGTGATTATTCCATCCCCACAAAGGAAGAAAATTAATGAGGAATTTTGTAAGATGCCTGACATACCATACAAACATACAGACCCTTCTACGTCTTGGAAGTAACATTGCCACTTTATTATAAAGCTGGATTGGCTGCTTAGGAAATGAAATCCATAAGTAGCCAAAACAGTCTCTGTGAAAGAAGGCTATTACATGTTCCTTTTTTTTCTACCTTTTCTGAAGTTAAATTGATCCAGCATTGTTCTTGCTGACTGAAGCTATCTTACATAGTTTTTGACATGGAGGCTTCATGGTGGCCCAGAATCACTTGCACTAGAATGGTTTATATAAACAGAACATTTTGTTTAAACTCCTAACAGCATTATGGTAATAAGTAAGCAAGTAGTATTCTTTTGTTTATACTGAAAATGAGTTTTTGAAAAAAAAAGATTTAGCAGATTGTTCTTGTGAATTGACTTAATGTGATTGCCATAAACAACTACTGAACTCTTCTCTTGCTGAATAATTACTCAGAGTTTCTGTTCCCCAAGTTCAAAATTCTGGGTAGTTTAAAAGCTGTGTTCCCCATGGTGCCAGTATCAGAAGACTGGCTAGTGTAAAAGCACTACTTATTTATTATTTTTTAAAGTAAGCAGCAGCATAAACTAGTTTAAACTTTTATGATGGTTTGAGTTACAGGGTGTCCTTGACTTTTACAATGAAATTGTAACCTGCTTTGGATCCTTTCTATACAGAACGTAAAGCCCTAAATAGAGTAGATATACATGATACCCAATTTAAAGCATGTTTACTGTTTGGAAGTGGGTCCCAGCGTGTTGAGTGAGGCTTACTATCAACTTGATGTGCCTATTTACAACATTCTTTGATAAGACTAGCTTAGCAAGTTAACAATGTTTTGGGATTGTTGATATACATTAAAAAAAGAGAACAGCAACTTTATTGCTTCTGTTCTAGACATTTATCTCAAACTTCAGTGTGGCCAGTTAAAAATAACATTATAAAATTATACTCTGTAATGATGTTTTTCATAGATTTTCCTGTGTCATCAATTAACTGTAGCAAATAAGGAGAAATGACACGTCTGCTCATCTTAAGAAAAGCTGTTGGCTAACCCAGTAGGGCCTGATTAGACACTTTGGTTTACATTCCTTCTGAGTACTTTCCAATTAGTTTCTCCTTGAACTTTGGGGTTTATTGTGTTACTCAGATACAAGTTATATTTGAGATTACTAACTTTACAACAGTAGGTTGGAGCTGGACTCAGTAATATTTCAGTTATGACTGTTTTAAGTCCTGTTGATTTTCATGGGTCTGCTGTAAACTTGACTATTCTGGACCAGATTCAGCTTCAGTTTGCTTTCTGTCTTTTTATTCTGTTATTTTTGGTAGTACTTGACATATTGCCACATTTTGTTTTCTCCTTGCATCCTTTCTTTTATAGTAGAATAAATTGGATGGTATTCTGTATCTTTTAAAGCATTCATATTTTCAAGCCTGAACAAACATATGAAGTTGAATTTCTCATGACTTTTACTGCTATATGTAGTTCTGAGAAGTACTATCAGTAAGAAATAAACCTAGTTTTTGCAGTGCATAGCTTTTTTAGTGTGATTTGACAATATGCGTTGAAGTATGGAGCCAACCTGTGGCCTGAAGTCCAAGCATATATGGTGCTCCAGAGAGGTAATGACAACATATTAGGTGCACCATGGTCTGATACCATGAGCCTGCTGCCTCCTTCAGCATCCCATATTGCATATATCAGGGGTGGGAATGAGGGTTGCCTGCATGTAACTCCAACCCCTCTTTTAAGCAGTTTCCTTCTCAAAGATCCCAAATCTCACAACAACTTAATTTTCTCCCCCAAAATGGTCACTTCTGGAGCAATGATTTGCCTTAACGTTTTCAGAAACCTAATCAGCTGGACATGAAACCAGAAGTAGACTATTTTTGGCCAAAAATGGCCAGTATTTTTTTGGCCAGTGCGTTTAATTGTGACTGTTGCAGGAGTGAATATTGGTGTGTGCATCTTGTACTGTTGCCCACTGCAGATACACATGATTGTTGAAAAAGTGAAGTAATTAAATCCAGCAGAGGTTAAAGACAGCGAGGCCTTCTACCTCCTGTTGGAATTCTGATAAAGAGGTTGAGCAAATAAAGTTAGGTTACAGTGTTGCAAAGTATGTCAAGGTAGTCCTTACCTCAGGGAACATTTAGCCCAGTTCTTTATTCTTGGACGTCACTCCAGACAATGGTGTTAGACAATGGTGTATTTTTCTCTTAAAAAAAAAAGATCCTCACCTGTATCATACCCTATACTAAAGTAGATGTCAATAAATAGTAATTTCATTTAAGTAACTTAAGCAATAAATAGTTACTTTGTTTAAGTAACTTAAGAAACACATGCCCACAGTTTGAGTACCTGCAGAATATGCATGAATATGGACATCTTAAACATTGCATACATGCTGCATAACTTTTTCCTGTTTATGAGCTTGTGGGTAAACTTTTCTATTGTATTATTGTTATTGTTGTTATTATTATTATTAATTGGAAAGGACTGCCAAAAAAGTAAGAAAACCAACCCAGGTGCTGGAGCTGACCTATGAGAAACCAGTTGCCATATCTGATGTGACCAATAATTATTTGAGAATTTTATATAGAACTCATTTTAAAGATGACAAGAGCAGATGCGAGAATTCAAAATAGCTAGATAGTAGAATTCCTGTTGTTTGAATAGAAATTATGCCAAAAACAGAATCATCATTGTGAAGGAGCTTGGGGGTGTGTGGTTAGCCTGAGAAGCAGGGCAGCCTTAGCAACAGGTTGCCAAGGGACCCATGGGGCTCTGGGTAAGAGAGGAACTAAGCCCACTGGTGCCTGGGAGGGGCTGAGCTTTCTGAGGAGGAGTTCTATATAAGGAGAAAACTTGCTTTTTTGGAGACCTTCAGGGAGAGAAGGAGGGAGGGTTTTGCTGGACAAGAGGGTGCTTTTCTTAGAGGCCGAGGGGAGACCAAATCACTTCTGAGTGGATCGGAAAATGAGACCCTAACTTAGAGATTCAGACTTTGAGCAGGGGAAGACAAAGATCTGAGTGGGCATGAAAGCTTTTAACTGAATACTGAGTTGAGCTGAGGAATCTGGCTAGACATTTTTGGAAGTCCTATTTTGCCTGTATATGCTTATAATACTAAATACCCTTTCCCTGTTTGTTGTTTTAATAAAGATTGCATTCTATTTTTATAATCTCTGACTCACAGAGTACTTTTCTTCAGTTCTATTTGTGATAGAAACACGCTACCACAAATTATTAAATCTTTCTGACTAAGACTAGAAAGGCTTTGCCCCTTTCTCATTAAGACTGTGGATTTGAGAGGGAAAAGCAAAGGTTATATGAGGAGGGTGGCAAGGTGCTATAGCAGGCTTGGAAGGGAACTGCCACCTCCAGTTTGTGAAAGATGAAGCAGGCCTGGCGCACCCTCCACAATCATGTATCCAGGCTATAAGAAGTATTAAAAATATGAATGATGGTGGTCTATTTTCCTCACAGGTCTTGTAGCTGTTGTACATGGTAGGCCTGGAAGTCCAGCAGTACAGCTTTATCACCAGAAGTAGATTTATAAGTGAAAAAACTTGTGAACTTGTGCCTGCTACTGTTCAGAAATAACCTGGGTTCCAACATGTGCACAGAGGCACTCTTGCCTTAATTTAGTGTATGTCCATGCATTTGAACAACAGTTTTTCACTTTTCTTCAGTTAGGGGATCTCAGAGTTCTCTTCAAAAACTAAAATAGAACTTGTTTGCTCAAAATTCTTTAAAAATATAGCTTTATAGAAAACAAAATTGTATTTACAAAGTCACTGCTAAGCCTCTCTGTGCATATTCTCAGTTGTTACTATGTAATCCTTGAAAGCTTTCTTAAGATGGTGGCTCAGACCCATTTTAAGTGCCACACTGCAAGCTATTCAGAACTTTTACTGTTCTGCAACATCACAGTTGGGGGATATTTACAGGCTATTCTTCTGTCTTGAGGGCAGGGGTTGTCCAAAAATGTGAATAAATCCTGTTGGCCCAGTTCAGCTGCCAGAATTGTTGTTTTTTTCGCTAGTCCTGGTAAAGAAAAGAGAAAGAATACTTTTGGAGTTCAAAAACAAGTTCTAAACAAATAAAACACTTCAAGTTAGTTTTCTTAGTCATCCACAACAAGGTGTGTTAATACACAATGATAACAGAATCTGTTTTCCCATTAACAAACATATTTTTAAAAAATTAAAAACCTTTAAGCAACAAGGTTCAGCAGTTCATTAATGCTGTTTAATGCATCTTAATGTGAAGGTGTATTTTTAATAACTGAGTGTTTGTGACTAGAAGTGTTATAAATAGATGTTGGCTTATTTGACTTGTCATTGAAATTATGCATAGTCTCATTTGATAGCAATTCAACTCAAAGAATTCCTGGAAGTGATTGATCATCTGGATCCATGTCAACCTTGTTTCAGGTCCTAAATCTGAGACAGAAACAAGGGGTAGGCAAAATAAAACATTTGCAGTGTTTTAGATAACAACTTCCATAAGCACCAGCTTAATGGGCTTACAGTTCAAAACATCTTGGAAGGTATCAGCTTGTCTACCAATTCCTTAGAAGATGATCTTCAGTCTAGACAGGGAAACATTCCTTTTAGTTCTCTTGGTCCTTTCTGTGGTCTTTATAGTACTGACTGTGGTATGTATCTGAGCCAACATATTAGGAAGATGGGTCCAGCAGTCTTTTTCTTCAGGTAGGTCTCAAAAGGTAGTGCTTGGGGACTTCATTTGCTTCTTTGGTCTATAGCAAGAGTGGACAACTGTGAAAGACTAGTGGGTTGCATTAACTTCAGAGGGTGCCCCCCATAGTACACACTTGCACAAAAAAAAATGACTTCCTGTTAGGTCTCTTCTGGACCTAAATTAGCTCAAGAAGGCATTTGAGGACAAAAAAAAAATATTGTTTGGTTTCTAGGAGTCTCAGAAGGCCTCCAGATGTGAAAATTTCATCCATACCACATAGAAGTCATTCTGAGATATTTTGAAGCAAAAAAAAAAAAAAGACTACTGGGGCCACAGTGGACCATACTTCACCCACAGCTCATCTATATTTTATAAGGTCCTACAGGTTCTGGTCATCTTCCAGACCAGTGCTTCCTAACCCTTTTTCACTTGGGTACCCCTTGGCAGTCCATTTCCATAAATTGTACCCCACACACTGCCATGTCCTCTCTTTGAAGGGGAAAAACCCTATCATTTAACTCTGAGGAACTTCTGTGAGCTCTGAGGAGACCTCCACACACCCATAGAAGGAAATGCAGGGTGTCAGGCCAGCCACTCTGCCTAGGCCTCTCAATCCCATGGTGCCCTGTTACCTGCCTAGATCTTTCTGTGGTCTCAGGATCCAGTGTATGCCTGACAAAATCACAGGGAGGAGCGACTGGTGCTGCATGTCCTTTCTTCAGATGGATTCAGGGTGGAGCTGGATATCTCTATTGGGTGCACTCTCTTTGTGGAGAACACAAAGAAGAGGGAGAAAAAGGCATGGGCCTGCAAGACTTGAGAAGCCACCTATTGTGGGTCAAGCTAGGGTCATGGCAACTCAAATAGAAAGCTATATGTGCATATGCCTGTGAGACAGACTTTTTAAAAAAAATGTTCGTGGGCCGATGACAGCTGGAAGTTCAGCTTCTGTGTCATTCTTCTATTTGTCTCTATGATTCCACCCTGGCCCTTAAGGTTCCAGAACAGGAGTGCCAGCGCCGTGGGCACTCAAGAACTGCATCAAGTTGTGACGAACTGTGAATAGCTTATACTTTATACTTTTTGCTCTGTTATTCATTATTTTTTCCATATACCCCAAAAGTCCTCATTCGTACCCCTGGGGGTGCTTGTATGCCAGGTTGGGAATTAGTGCTTTGTACTCTTTAACTGCTCCATGAGGGATGAGCTGTCTGAGAGTGGGAGATCACTTTTCAGGTTGGCGAAATGCTTGAAGATGGCACTTCTTTGCTTTCCTTGGGAGAGGTAAGTTATTTTTTTCACTACATATGTGTAGAATATATTAAAAACATGATCCAGATCCAGCGGGCCCTTTGTTGTCTGTACATGTAATTTGATCTAAACTTTACCATGCACAAAGAGTAAACATGAAGCTCCTAATCAAGTGTCTGCTGATGGCTTCCACAGTCCAGCAAGAAACCCAGTTGACATCTTCCATGTAAAGAGACATAACCTAGAGAATGGTTAATATACCTCTAAACGGAAGTACAGGGACAGCTGTTTCAGAAACCCAAATGGTGTGCGTACATACATAACATCTCTGTGGTAATATCATAAGATCAAGAGATTGGTACTCTACTGGTGCTTCAATGTCATCTACCCGAAATTAGCCACCTCATGCTGCCGAATGGATCTGTTATGGAAAAAAATAATTCAAGAGGTCAATAGAGAGGTAGGTTTTACTTTAGTAATGCTGTTGGATCCATCTGCTAATTATTCCTAAATAATATTTTATTTGTATATAAATCAGAGTATGACCAGATCCATCTTACGAGCTCATGCTTCAGGCAATCTTTAGTAAGCTGTCAGTTTTAAAAATTAGTTACAGTTTAACAGGGAACACTTGACAATGTCCTGTTAATGCTACAGTAACTGTAAACATTCCTGATAGTTCCAAAGATGTCTATTTACATTGTAGACTGAATGTTCCACATCATAGTCTTCCAGGAAGCATAAAATTGCTTCTTCCTGATCAGTTTCTATGAATCCCTAATGTACATTTACAGAAAGTCAAGGTAGAAAATGTAGCAGTTGGTGAGTTCTGATAGAGACATGTAATCTACATCATGACAAAGAACGTAATGTTTTAGAAATAATAAACTATGGTATTTCAGAACACATTTTTGAAAGTAAGAAGGAAATCTTAAGTGTTTAATCTTGAGTAGTGTTTAAGAGGTATAATAAGTCTTGAAGCACCTGGGTGGTCCTACTTTAGTTGAATTTTACATAGAATCATAGAGTTGGAAGAGACCAAGGGGCCATCCAGTCCAACCCCCTGCCATGCAGGAACCCACATGAAAGCACTCCTGACAGATGGCCATCCAACCTCTTCTTAAAAACCTCCAAAGAAAGAAACTCCACCACACTCTGAGGCAGCATATTCCACTGCCGGACAGCTCTGACCATCAGGAAGTTCTTCCTTAGGTTTAAGTGAAATCTCTTTTCCTACAGTTTGAATCCATTACTCCTTGTCCTAGTCTCTGGAGCAGCGGAAAACAAGCCCACTCCCTCCTCAACGTGACATCTCTTCAAATACTTAAACATTGCTATCATGTCCCCTCTTAACCTTCTCTTCTGCAGACTAAACATATCCAGCTCCCTAAGATGCTCCTCATAGGGCATGGCTTCCAGACCCTTCACTATTTTGGTTGCCCACCTCTGGACACACTCCAGCTGGTCAATATCCTTTTTGAAATGAGGTGCCCAGAACTGGACACAGTATTCCAAATGGGGTCTAACCAAAGCAGAATAGAGTGGTACCATTACCTCCCTTGATGTAGACACCATACTCCTATTGATGCAACCAAGAATCACGTTGGCTGCTGCATCACACTGCTGACTCATCTTCAGCTTGTGGTCCACCAAGATTCCTAGATCCCTTTCACATGTACTGTTATCCAGCCATGTGTCCCTCATCCTATATTTGTGCATTCCATTTTTTCTTCCTAAGTGTAGAACTTTACATTTCTTTCTGTTGAAGTTCATTTTGTTAGCTTTGCCCCAGCTCTCTAATCTGTCAAGGTCCTTTTGAATTTTGATCCTATCCTCTGGAGTATTAGCAACTCCTGCCAATGTGGTATCATCTGCAAATTTGATCAGCATGCTCTCTATTCCTTCATCCAAGTCGTTGATGAAGACGTTAAATAGCACTGGGCCCAGGACAGAACCTGTGGCACTCCACTAGTGACTTCTCTCCAGGATGAAAAGCAACCATTTGTGAGCACCTTTTAGGTTCGGTCAGTCAAGCAATTACAAATCCACCTAACAGTAGCACTGTCCAGCCTGCATTTTACTAACTGCATTGCAACAATGTCATGGGAAACCTTGTCAAAGGCCTTACTGAAATCAAGATATGCTACATCCACAGCATTCCCTGCATCTATCAAGCTCGTAACTATTATAAAAAGAGATAAGATTAGTCTGACATGAATTGTTTTTGGGAAACCTGTGTTGACTTTTAGTGATCGCGGCATTGTTTTCTAAGTAATTACAAACTGACTGTTTAATGATCTGTTATAGGATCTTTCCTGCTATTGATGTCAGGCTGACTGGGTGATAATTATTTGGGTCTCCTTTTTTTCCCGTTTTGAAGATGGGGACAACATTTGCCCTCCTCCAGTCTGCTGGGACTTCTCCTATTCTCCAAGAGTTCTCAAAGATTATTGCCAGTGGTTCTGAAATGACCTCTGCCAGTTCTTTTAATATCCTTACATGTAATTCATCTGGCCCTGGAGATTTGAATTCATCTAGTGTAGCCAGGTATTCCTGTATTACTTCTCTATCTATTCTGCATTCCTCCCACTTCCCCACCTGCTCCCCACCCCCCACCTCCAGGTTGAGTACTTCTTTCCTTTTCGGAGAAAACCAAGGCAAAGAAGGTGTTGAGTAGTTCTACCTTTTCTCTTCCACCTGTTAGTACTTGGTCATCTTGTCCATGCAGCAGCCCTATCATTTCCTTCTTTTTCCTTTTGCTGTGGACATATCTAAAAAAGCCCTTTTTATTGTTTTTAATCTCTCTGGCAAGCCTGAGCTCATTCTGTGCTTTAGCTTTTCCGACCTTTCCCCTACATATCCTGGCTATTTGCTTGAATTCCTCTTTGGTGGTTTCACCATTCTTCCCTATCCTGTTCATGTTTCTTTTAACACTTAGCTCAGCTGAGAGATCTTTAGTCAACCATTCTGGTTTCTTTAGACACGTCCCATTTTTCCTCCTTATTGGCACAGTTTTGAATTGTGCATTCAGTTAAAAACTCCCATCCCTCATGAACTCCCTTGTCTTTCCGTATTCTTGACCACAGAATTTCAGCCAGTAGTTCCCTAAGTTTACAGAAATCAGCTTTTTTAAAATCTAGGATGCGTGTCTGGCTATACTTGGCTTTCCTTTCCCACTGAATGACAAATTCCAATAGAGCATGGTCATTCCCACCTAAGGATCCCGCCACTTCCACCCCATTAAAAAGGCCCTCCCTGTTGCTCAGTATCAGATCTAAAATAGTTGATCCCCTTGTTGCCTCTTCTACTTTCTGGACCATGAAATTGTCTGCATGGCAAGAGAGGAACTTGTTGGACCTTGTGCTCTTGGCAGAGTTTGACTGCCAGTGTATATCAGGATAGTTGAAATCTTCCATTACCACTGCATCTCTCCTTTTTGAATGTGTGGTCAGGAAGGCATCATCCAAATCCTCAGGCTGGCTTGGAGGTCTGTAGTAGTAGACCCCCACAATAACATCCCTATTGTTTTTCACTCCCTTAATTCTTACCCAGGCGCTCTCAACCTGGCTTCCTGGATTTAAGTCATGGATCTCTTCACAGGCGAACACCCTTGATATATAAAGGTACTCCTCCTCCTTTCTTGTTTGGTCTATTTCTGCAAAATACGTTATACCCTCCCCCCGTTACTACATTCCAATCATGAGATTCATCCTACCAGGTTTCAGTGATACCTATTATATCATATTTATTTTGTTGCATTAAGAGTGCCAGTTCATTTTGTTTATTCCCCATGATCTGTGCATTAGTGTGGAGACATTTAAGACCATGTGCCCTTCCCGCAAGCCCTTTACTAAAGTTGCTTTTGCTCTCACTGTTGGTCTTATTACTTGGCCTGCTCTATCTATATCATTTGGGATTTCTTGCCCGACACTAGCTGAATTCCTGCCCTAAATAATACTGTCTCCTTCCCCACCCAAACTCAGTTTAAAGATCTCCTAATCACCTTTGCAAGACTGTTAGCAAAAACATTCCTGCCAACAGCTGTGAGGTGCAGCCCATCCATTGCCAGAAGACCCATCTTTGTGAAAATGCAGACCATGGTCCAAAACCCAGAATTGTTCCTGGCGGCACCATCTGCGGAGCCAGTTGTGCACCTCCAGTGCTCTTATCTCCCTTCGTGGGCCATGTCCTTCAACAGAAAGGAGAGATGAAATCACAATCTGCTCGCCAAGGTCCTTCAGATTCCTACCCATAATCTCATAATCCTTTGTGATATGCTGAAAGTTGTGCCTCGCAGTGTCATTGGTTCCCACGTGAACCAAAACGAGGGGGTTACGGTCAGTGGCCTTGACCAGTCTTGTCAACCTCTCTGTTACATCTTTGATTTTAGTCCCAGGGAGACAGTAGACCTCGCAATTCATCCTGTCAGGGCTGCAAATTGTTGGTTCCATTCCTCTCAGCAAGGAGTCCCCAATCACCAGAACTTGTCTCCTCTGAGGCTTGTCCAGGGTTACTTGACGTGCAGATTCTTCCAGGGTTGCTTGGACATTCTCTTCAGGCTGAGATTGCTGGTCTTGCTGCTGTTGAATTTCCTCCTGCTGCTGTTTGTCTTCGTCTTGCTGCTGTTCAATTTCCTCATTAATAAGGGAGAGCAGCTCTTGCTGCTGTTCAGCTACCTCTTGGTGCTGTTCCATTACCTCTCCCGGGTGTTTTATTACCTCTTGGTGCTGTTCCAGTTTCTCATTAATAAGGGCGAGTACTTGGACGCAATTCTGTAGCTCGAGACTCTCTGTTTGGTTCCTGGCCCTTCTGCTCCTGCATGTAACATTCTTCCAAGGGTCCGACTCCTGGGTTTGCACACTGGCTTCCTCGTCAGTGATGTTTCCCATGTATTTTTCCGTGGAAATGGAAAACTGCCTGGAAAGTCCAGGAGCATTCTCAATTTCAGCAGCAGAAGCTTCTTTAAAATGAGATGATTCAGTAATGGGAAACTGACAAAGTCATTTAGAAGAATCAGATCTTTCAGAAGCTTGCAGATAAGACTGCGACCATGAAGACACTAATTCATGTATCCCACAACTTTTAAAAAGTGCCAACAAGTCCAAAATTGAACTAGCAACAAGAAGAAATTTTTCCATGTGAAAAATAACAATAAATGTGCAAAAATATCTCAGAAGCAGACCTGATGGAGTTGCAGCGGGCCTGGTAGATACTAAAGTTGTAAATAGAATACTAAAGGACAGGCAGTCTGATAGAGCACTCCACTGGTCAAATACAATGAGTATGTGCATGTGAGATCCCTGCCCATCTTTCTATTCTATTTCATGCAAAAATTTAGAGAAAAACAAAATAATTTGAGCCATTGATTCACTAAGTTCAACAGTGTCTGTTCAGATTGCGGGCAGCGCTCTCTATGTTCTCAGATGAGAGGCTTTTTGAAGACTTGCTACTTGCCATTTTATCTGGAGATGTCAGGATCTGAACCTGAAAATTTAATTTCAAAAGAAAAATCCTCTTACCACCATCTGTATAAAAAGAGGGGACTCCTATGAATAAGTGGATAATGTTAGCCAAAGCTTAATTTTAAAAGGTGCAAAAGTTCAACTGCAAATGAAGAATGTCTGTGTTACAATAAACACCCCTCAGTTGCGCCAGCTAATTTCAGGCTGTGTGAACTGCATGTTTTTAAAAATGAAGCCCTACACAATCTTTTAAAATACAATTTAAGAATGTGACATTATTCTACAGGTCACCCAAAGGTCTGAGTGTAAGTCAGTTTAGGTGCAAAGGTGTTTTCTCTGATGCACTGGGCTTCCTCATGCTTGTATGACCCTGGTCACTTAGCAAGTGAGGGGAAGTCATAATTTCAGGAAGGTTCCCTTTAGACAGAAAGCTGAAACTTCATACAACTGAAATAGAGAGAGCAGTCACGAAGGTGGCTTTTAATAATCTGAAGTCCACTTACTCTTCTAACAAGCGGGGCGAAGGAACTTCCATCCTGTCCCAGATGTGTGATTTTACGAGATTGGATGGGGTGGAGACAGGTAGAAAGTGGAAGATTAGGAGAAGCTAGTTCATTTCTGCCCCATCTGCTCTTTTTTGAGGAAGGCAGCTTTAAATCAAAACTGGAATAGACTTCAGCTTGGAAAGTGTTGAGCTAGTTTTCAGTTTTGTCATGCTGCAACAGACTAATGAAGGGAAGCACTTTCAGTAGTCTGTTACAGCATAACTATCATCATCACCATGATCCAACTTTTCCCAGTTCATGGTGGATTCAAGAGTTTGAAAAAAGACAAAGTTAAACATTCACAAAATACAAAAATAAAGTTATTAAATTATTTAAAAAAAGATTCTTGTGATATCTTGAAATGCAACACTTTTGTAAACTGAATTGCAGCCCATTTTATCAGATACAAATGGACCCCAGTCCACAAAAGCTTAAAATAAAATGTATTAATTTTTAGAGTGGCGCAAGGTTTTTTTTGGTTTGGTCCTCAAACTGAGGACAGCTTGTTGTTTGTATTCAGTACATAATTGCTGCAGTTGTAGTCATTAAATGGTTGATAACTAGTGTTTAATCCTAAAAGCTCAATTGTATGACATTAGTGATGACCTAATAATTCAGATGTTCCTAATTGTGCATAAAATACTGTTTTTAGTTGCTTGGCTAAGAGGTAATTATTACATTGATTGCTGGGTAACTACATTTGTCCTTAAGCAGTACTTCAGAGGTAACTTGTTAGGTTTAAATGAGAATCTCCTACTTAGCAACATAAATTGTGTTTTACTGCTGGAGATGTAGGAATTACCAACAGCAGTATGGTCTAAGTGATGGCTGTAAGCAGGTGACTAGAATTATAAAGTTGTTCTAGTCACTAAGTTGTTCTAGTCACTCAATTGCTGTGTGTAAAAAGATGTTAGACTATTACTGTGCTTGTATAAACTGTTTTTTTCTCTTTTCATGTGTCCTAATGATGCGGTAGAAGCCATTAAAGCAATCATAGCAAAGCTCAAAACCTGCTGATGCAGTTAAGTCACATTTTAATAGATCATTGACCCATCTATAAGACTCTGACCACTTCAAAGATAAAAAGCTAATTTTCTATTGGCTACTCATAGTAGAACATATTGAGAAATAGTGTAATAATTAACAAAGGTAATGGAAATGTCTCTTTGGAGTTCCAACCTGTATAATCTCAGTTGCAGGTTTTATCATCAGTATTAATTCTTTTTTTAAAAAAAAAAAAAGAAGGAAAAGGGAAATAATTACCACAGGATCAAAAGAAAATTGTAAAACTGATTTCCATTAATCATTGCAGAACTGCAGACCAGTGGGAGTTTATTTAAGGCCTGTAGCCCAAGAGTTTTTGGTTTTAAATTCTTGGGTGTGTTCCATTTTGAAAGCAAACGTAAGAACAGAATAATGAGATCTGTCTCTCTGTCTGAAAAGCATTATGCAGATATAATCTATCACTTTGGTTCTAATTTGGATGCTCCATTTGCGTGGGATTTGTGCCAAAAGTCAATTTAGACTCTTTGTTGTAGTTCTTTGGATTGATTTCAGTTGATTTAACCTGAGGGCATGGGCAAGGTCAGTATACGTCTACATGGTCCTTGCTCTCCTTGGCTTATAGTAGTGAAGTGATTAAGATTGATAAACTGGATGGTGGCTGCTTTGTCAGCCTCATTTGGACATAACACCCAATCACATTTATGTATTGTTTAAATTTATTTATTAAAACATTTCTATCCCACTCTCTGTCATGAGATCTCAGAGTGGCATACAATTAAAACAATATAAACAGGTTAAAACAATTTAGGAAAAAAACAAACAAAAGAATAATTTAAATAGGATAAAAGCATATTTCAAAAATTACGAGGTTAAAACAGCAAGAACTCTAGATCAGCATATGTATATGTATTCTTCAAGAGGCAATAAGGTTAGACCTCAAAGGCTTTAATACAAAACCATATTTCAACCTTCCTCTAACCACACCCCCATAAACAGTGAGCAACGGCAGACAAGACCCTCTCCCATTTCCTCTAAATAAGAAACATTTAGCTTTAACTTTAGAAGGACAAATCTTGAGCTTGTGTTCTCTCCCCCTTCTTAGCATGATTGTAAGATCAGAAGCATTTGGTTTCACTTGTAAATTAATCATTGTTGTTCATTGTGTCCAAAGTGGGGAATGCACTAGTTGGTTTTAACAAAGGAATTCCAAACAAGCCAACTTCAGATTCTGGTTTTCAATCCTGCTGTGTTCTGATTACCCACAGTGAAATGCTTACCATAATCACTAATTTAGACATAGAACAAAACTATGGTTAGTAGAAAATCAAAGCCATTGGTTATGGCCACGCCAGGGGAGGGGAGGAGTGAATATGCAGCTCCAGGATTTGTCCATGCTTGTTCCCATACTGCTATAATTTTAGTTTTGACTGACTTTTTCAAGCTGTGCTTCTATGCAGCAAGACCTCCAGCCCCATTAGCCAGCATAAGAAAACCTGCTGTTGTGACAAGAATATAATGAAGTTGGAAATAAATGACCATCTGGCAGCAGTGATTTGAAATACTGTCATTTCAAGAGCTTGCTCCCATCTGTGATAGGAGGTCCTAGGATGGCTAAATGAAAACATTTTTCTCCTTTCACCCTGACCTTTTGTGAAAACTCTGGGTTTTAATGAAATCTGAGGTTCTGATTATTTTGTCAGATCAGGCACAAAAGTACTTTCCTTATTTTCCTTAGTCAGATTATTTTCTGTTCTGAATTTATCTTTGCAGGAATCTACTTTAGTATTTAAGGGGGACCACTGGCTGCTCTTTAGAGGAAGTAGCCTTGTATGCATGTTTATGTATAGAGCAGCACTTCTTTTTTGTCAGTATGTGTAAGCATGCCTCTAATTGTTTGGGTTGGGGGCTACATTTCTTAAAAATGCAGCAGTTCAGGAAGAATGAAACCATTCTTGATCCTCAAACTGTCGGTAATGTCTTGTCTCACCTATTCAGGAGGAGACAAAGAAACCAAGGAACTGAGGAACTGGGCCAAACCAGAAGTACTACTAAAATATTTATAGTGATATTTAAATTAAGTGCTAAAATGTGAGAACTGAGCAAGAAGGAGGAGGGTATTAGTGTGTTAAGGGGAACCCTAAGGTTTGTAGAAGTAGAAAACTACATGTAGTGGGGGAGAATGTGAGAAGATCTACCACTACTCCTAAAACCAGTAGTGGGCACACTTAGTAGCCGTAGAATACTGAGTGTCTTACGGCAGGAGGTGGAAAACCAGAGGAGAGGGAAAGCAGGAATGTTCTGAATGATGACATGGCTGGCTGACTGGAAGAGCATCCACTCCAACATTTTATTACAGGGCTCAGTTATAATTGCTGGCTTTTCTTTCCTGAGAAGACATCTTGTAGCTTGATGGACTCTCTTGAACTTTGCTGTAGATATTGTTCACACTTCTGCTCTACTGAGTTTTAGAGTGATGTGTGTGTGATCTTAACAGTATTGTGTATGATCTGAATAGCATGCAGGACTGACGGTAGAACTATCTTTTTAACCAGAATGAATCAATTTGACTACTCAATATATTCTCAAGGCTTTTCCGCACTATATGGTTATAGTGTTGTTATTCCACTTTCAACATCTTGTGCATTCTGGAGTTTGTAGTTTACTGAGGCCAAAGAGCTCTCTGGCTACAAATTCTAAATGCTCCTCCCTAAACTGCAAAGCCTAGGATTCTGTAGAATGTTGAAAGTGGAATAATAACACTATAACAACATAGTGAGGAAAGGCCCTCAGTTCGGCTAAGGGTGCTGTGCTTGAGTTGCATCACATTTTGTCTTGGTTATTTGTGTGTCATTTGAACTACTGTTCAATAGTTCCACACTTCCATGGTTGTGCTGCCGTAAAAAGAGTTATCTTGAATAATGTTGTAATTACAGTGTTTTGATATATTATATGACCAGCATGTAATGTACTATTCAAACACTGCAGATTTGTAGACAGATATTGGTGTCCTGTTCTCTTGAATTCTTTATATTTTGAATCAGTAAGATGCCTATGTGTTTTTTTTTTCAAAAATATTGTTTCCCTTTGGGAGTAAAAACTTTGAAATTATGATGCTTTTAATGTTAGGGGCATTGCTCACTTCTTGCTCATACTCTTTGTTATTTAAAGCCATCTTCTTACACTATTGTGCCAAATTTGCCAACCCTAAAGATTTCTCTCATCCATAATTGATTTTGAATAATATCCCTGACAATTCTATGATCAAAGTGCAATTATTTTTCTGTTCAAATAATGCAACCTACTACTATGATAAACTCTTTAATGAATCTTCTAAAGCCTATATCCCATTGAGTCTGGCAATGAAAACATATAGGTGATAAATGAGATATGCCGCTTGTCTAGTATTAGATATAGTTCACATGTGGTACAAATAGGTTTGAAGAAAATTCAAATGGATGTGGTTCTCTGTGCTGAACCTCAGCAGGTTGTTTGCTTTTGTGACTCCTTTGTCACCTTTGATCTCTACAACTCAGATGTAGCAAATTCCATTCCTTTGATTGTAGGCCAGTACCTAAAATTTCATCATGTCTTTTGTCAAACGCTGCATGGCCTTTGATCTCTGCTTTGGCACTGCTGTTTTTAGTAGTATTTCATCTTTCCCAGTGCTTGTGATTCATGATTACCTTGACTGGTTTTTCTTTTCCCATCTGCCTTTTCAGATTTTATTTCACTATTTAACCTTAGAACAGTTGGGTAATGTTGGACAACGTGGTCAGTGCTGCATAATTTTACTGTTGGTTTAATTTATCCTTATACATTATGTCCAGGTTTAGGGAGTACATAAGGGCATTATTCAGCTGAAATTAAGCGCATTTAAATACTGAATTAAGTACATTTAAATGTTAAATGTGGTGGTAAAATTCAGCCTTTTTGTTATGGCATATACTGATTTTAAGACACAGAAATCAAGATGTTGAGAATATGGGGTTCACATGTAGATGCCCATCTAAATATTGTGTTTGACATTTTTCTATTGAAAAAAATAGCCTAAAGTTCTTAATATTGGCTAGATCATACCATTGTCGGGTGGTCCTCTGACAAGATTTATTTTAAAATGTATACAATAAAATGTATACTTGACTCCTACAGACAATCTTTGTGCGCTTTTCTTAGGGTTTGGTGACCTCTAATGGACAGCTGAAAATCTGCAGTATGTATTTTCTGATAACATGGCGGGAAAGCATGCTGCTTATTGCAGCTTTTTTGACTTCCCGTTCTTGAAAAGGTTACTGGATGTAAATAAATATGACAAATATTATGCATATTTAATATTTTTGTGTTGAAATCATTTGCAGGAGATGAAGCATCTGAAATTCCTACTTCATATCTTGGTACCTGATTTCAAGTGAATGGCTTCACAGATCTATCAGCATATGCTTTGCTGTTGCTTCCACAGACACTTGATGTGAACAGATGTTGCTTCACACTTTATACTTCAGTATTAAGCTTCAAGATTTGGATATTGCAGAAAGTGGACTGCTATCTTGACATAAATACTATGTGGAAGATTTCGTCACTGCCTCTGTCATTTCCTTGTGTCCATACTATTTAAGAAACACAACTGAGCTTTGGAAGCAACAGCATTTATACTTTTAAAAGACTGATACCAAGACAAAATCTTTCCCTGGTTCATTATGACTCTTCATTGCAGATACAGATGTAACAAGCAGCTTCCTATAATAGTCATGTTTCCATTATCACACTTACATAGTAAAAGGTAAAATAAAACTTTTAGGACTTCATAGTATTCTGAAGTATTTAAACATAGACAACAATAAAAAATTAACTTGTAATCTGTAAGAGACATGAAGTTAAGTATTTAGAATATTCGTTATTATTTATTGGATTGCAAGAGTTGTCCGCATGATTATTTTTTATAAATATGAAATATTTAGATTGGTATCCATGAATGAATTATTTGAAAAGTTATGAATAATTTAAAGTGACATTTTAGGCATTTTGTGTGAAATGAATTAGTGTATATTTGAAAAGCAGTTGTTCTTTCTGTAATCAAATACTTGAAAGAAATAATATGTCTAGAGCTCCTCAAATCCATATTTTCTTTGGTGCACCCACGCTCCCAAGATTATTAAAGAAACCCAAAGAAGATACACATTCAACAGCTG
This sequence comes from Iguana delicatissima, assembly GCA_948472985.1. Lineage (NCBI taxonomy): Eukaryota > Metazoa > Chordata > Lepidosauria > Squamata > Iguanidae > Iguana > Iguana delicatissima. The sequence goes on from CAOKZL010000781.1 coordinate 55,153, forward strand.
AAGCATGGGAAAAACTCTGTCTTTCATTTACTAAAGACACTTCTACCCTTTGTACAAGAAAATGCAGATGTCCTGATCATGCCAACCATCAGATGCCAGACAGTGAAGCTTTGGCTGCCTGCTCTAAAGATCGACTCACACCAAAGTTTGAAAAAAAAAGTGGGTTGACAAATTTGGTAGACTGTGCAGCTAATGTTGAAAATATAAAATCCTTCCATGATAAAAATGAGATAAGTGAGTCAACTGGCAACATTTGTCATGTCTCTGGAAACATAAACACAGAGAATCAAATTAATTATCTTGTATATAAGCAGCTTCTCAGTCCAGTGAAAACAGATGAACAACAAAGCAACCAATCTGAAGGCAATGAAGGAGCTGCCAGTTACGTAAAAGAGAATCTCTTTGATTTTATTCCCTTATCTCCCAGTACCAGAAATATCAGCAAAAGTGAAAAGTCTGTGGAACAGGATGAGAAACCACCAGCTTTTCAGTGTGGTCATTGTCAGCTCCTGGGTCAGTACATGAAGACTCATTGCCCACAAATAATGAACAAATCAAAGAGCGAAAAATCACTTCATGTGTGTGCAAGCCTTGGAGTATCAAAAGACACTGAATACCTTAGTATTCTGACCTCAAGTCAGGTTGCTTTACTTTCAGGAAGGCACACTGTAGGACAAAATGAAATTCAAAGCAAATCTGCAAAGGAGAACAGAGTGAAACTGTATGAACCCTGTAGGGATAATGACATAGTATCAAATCCACTTATCCAGTTAAATGAAAATGGTGGTATATATGCTGACCTAGCTGAGATAAATTGTAGACAGAATTATGACAGCTCTCTTGAACTTTTTGATTCTAATAGTCCTGTGAAAGAGAACTCAACTTTGAAAGAAATTAACTTGCAAGAAAATGTTGGCACGCCCAAGTATAAATTGCATTCACCTGATAATAAACTTAATAATGAATTCTGTTATACTGAACCATCAAAGACAGGAATACAGTGTTCTCAAGGAGGCTGGTCTACTAGAAGACCCCAAGCATTTGAAGAAACTTTGCCTACAATTAACTTTACAAGTGGAGACCAGCAGCAATCAAAGAAAGCCAAGTCAGCAGATTCTTCAATACATCTAGTTCCACCAGTTAAGGAGCAGAGCATTTTAGGACACAAGAAATTTCAGAAGTACCCATCATTGCTTAAAGAATGTCACTGCAAAGGCCAGAAGTACACTGTCTTAGTCACAGTATTGCATCCTTGCCATATTAAGGAAGTCCAGATCAAGTCAAGAACTAAATTGCCCTCAAAAGTCCCATTAGCCACAGTAGTAGTTTTTGATCAATCGGAAATACAACGGAAGATGGTGTTATGGAAAGCAGCAGCATTTTGGTCACTTACAGTCTTTCCTGGAGACATCATTCTACTTACAGGTGAAGTAGAAAGCATCTTTTTCAAAGTATATTTGTAAAAGAGTTATAGTCTCATCTGAAAGAACTGTGTTTTGTGTACTTAATTTGTTAATTTGTGTACTTAATTTACTTAAACAAAACTTCTGGTAATGATCTTTGAGAACATCTTAACTATGACCCAGAATTAAGAAAGATATAAACAACCAATGCCATATTCAGAGCTGCTGTAGCACCAAAAATAAGTCTTTTTATAGCCCTGCCTAGTTAGCAGCTTGCAAAGATATAGCCATTCTAATCTGTGATGTGTCTTTAGCAGCAGAACAGAAATTGGTATATTTTCTACATTATGAATCTTACTCATTACCTCCCTCACAGGGTCTGCCATTTGTATCTGGTTCAAATGGGTTTCTGATGTAATAAAAGAATGTAATATTCTAACCGTAGTTGCAGTAAATAGCATTACATCCTAACTCAAGAATGCTCTTGATTGTCAGGAGCATGGAAGAAGGAAGTTGTTGTGACGTTTTGGAATGTATCTACATTTCTGAAATACTATCAATGTTTCTGTGTTTTTGAGATGCTTTATTTTTGCAGAATGTCATTGTACAGTGTTGTTGACTAAGGAACAAGGGATTTTTTTAAAAAAAAAAAAAACCAGAGCAACATTCATAATTGAAACCATTTAAACCTGGACCTTGTATAACCATATTTCTCAAGCATCATCTCTTGTAAATATGAGTTTAAAATATATTCAAGAGTTGTGTCCCAACAGATGGAAAAGCCATTTCTCCTGTTCCATCCTGCAGCTAAGGTTTGGTAACTATATGGAATATCCAGGATATGACAGTGATATGAACTGGAGTTCAACTAGTGCAGGGATTTTTTCTTTTTTCTGTTCTTAGTATTCATATGCTCAGTTCAAAGAACCTCCTAAAAACATAGGTGAGAGGGTTGGCTTCATTTTAGGCCTGCATCTTAATGCTAACCATAATTTGATCATGAAGTCTAGATCGACAAACAAATGAGTTCTGGAAACCGTGAACCAGAGTTAGGAATCATGGCATTAAGTGGGATGCTATTTCTCACTTCAAAGGCCACCTCCCTTTGGTGTTTGCCAAATTGGATATAATGGCACACTATGGCTAAAATTAATTTTATCCTGAAAGTCAAACTGCCTACAGATGGAGAAGGAAGCACAGTGAAGTTATCCCTTGTTTCCAATTCATGAGAAAGTTGGATTAAGTAGATTTTTCTTTTTTCTTTTGACCAGCGACCTTTTCTTAATTGCAGATGTCATTCTATATGAGAATTCTTGGACTGAGGAAACAGTGCTGCAGTCAACCTTTACCAGTCAGTTACTGAATCTTGGAAGCTGCTCAGCTGTTAATCCGGATGAATGTGAGGATTTTTAGTTTATAGAAGGATGTCTTAATCTCTACTATCATAACTTAAATTTAGTACTTTCCAGCTTTTATCAAAATAGTTGTATGGTATCTTCTACTAATGTTCACGTAATTCAAAAACGTTGAACAAAATATTGCCTGTGAGAAGAATACTAGGATACAGAAAACTTCTGTGGCCTGTTTGTTATATAATCTATGAAATACACTAAGGTTTCAGTAAAGTATTTTTATTATATCATGTGAGACACATGAACCTTGGGTATACACTTAACCCCTCCTCTGCTTCTTTCTGTCATGGTCAGACCAGCAGTACGTGACTCTACAATACCATATCCACCCATATTCAAGATCTTCCTGAAGTTTCTGTCCATACCATTCTTTCAGTTCAGTACAGTAGGTCCCCCATAACTGCATGACCTGTATATAGGATTTCACTGACCAAAACTAAATGAAATAAAATTAGGTCCAAAAATATGCACTTTGAATTTAATTGTAATTAAATAGAAATCAAAATAATAAAGTAAAATACATATAGTATTCCATGGAAACTGGAAAGGAATTAAAAATTCCTGCAAATGGCACCCTGCTTGCTTGCACTCTCATGCTATCTCACATTGTCCATGCTGTCTCACTCTATACATGTGCTGTAACATCACCCAGTCTTTTAGTAGGGCTCTTGGTTACTGTATGTGATCGGATCGTGGTACAGTGTCCTTCTGTAAAATTCTTGAACTTGACAGTACAGTAAAGTCCTTGTCCTTATACAGTACAGTAGTGTAGTAAAATCCTTTTACTTGAGAGCTTGTGTTGTTTGTATTGGCCCCAAAGCACAAGAGTGGTGATGCTTGCAATCCTTATAAGTCTAATAGAACCCATTAAGCACTTCCTTTAAGTGAGAAGGTGAAAGTTGTTGACTTAATCAGGAAAGAAACAAAACGTGCACTAAAGTTGGTAAGATGTAAGAATGAATTTTTCATCCATGAAATTCTGAAGAAGGAAAAAAATGCGTGCTAGATTTCCTGTTGTATCTCAGACTACAAAAGTTATCTCCACAGTGTGTGATAGGAGCTTAATAAAAATGCAGAAGGCGTTACATTTCTGTCTGAAAGACATCAACAGAAAATGAATTCCCATCAGTGTGTTCTGTCACGTTTCAAGAGTTTCCTGTCCAAGCTGCATCCTCGTCTCAGTACCTATGTCATTCATCTCATTGAAAAAATAGCACTCGGTTTTATCCACATTTTTTTGCTATCCACAGTAAGTCCAGGACCATATTCCCCATGAATATGTGGGACCTACTGTATAGGCATTAACTTCACTAGATGCATATGAAGCAAGTACTGCAATTGCTCATAATTTGCTTTCTGCTGATGTGAAAAAGAGCAGGGGATTCTTTAACAAAAAATATGGCTAATGAGATGAAACATCATTTTCCATAAAGTAAATGATGCATTTTAAAATAGGGATCATTGCCTTTGCTTGCTTATTTGTTGCTTACTGCCTTTTTAGTCCTGCTTCTCAGGCAATTACTGTCTTCTAAAACTGCTCAAATCACAAAGAGAGAAACCCTTCCATCAGGTTTCCAAATTAAGCAGACAATATTCATAAGGAAAGAAAGATGGAGGAATAGGGGAGAGAAGGTATTCAATTTGGCAAGGGCAGAAAGAGTAGCTATCAATAAGTAGACATTCATAGCCAGTGTAATCCAGAAAGATCTACTTTTGCAGATGTTCTTGCTTGTAATTTCTGAGGTTATCTCTGTATTCATGAAAGTACAACTCATACAAATATCTGATTTTTTTTAATTAAATGTAATGCTGGCTATTTCATTCTAGAATTACTACAGAACAATGTGCAGCCTATTTCGATGAAACTGACAGGAAATTTTTGTCTGTTCTTTTCAAGTCTCCCATATAGTGAATGTTAATATTCTCCAAGATTTGCTGGCATATGTGTCTTCAAAATATGCCTATCTGGAAACTCTCCCCCAAAGAAAGGCACAGACTCTGAACAACATACAACATGTTCTGCTTCATCAACTGAAACCAGATATACTGGTGCACACTGTCGTGAAAATTGTTGACCTCACTGTCCTAACAGGTCAGTTGACTTTCTAATCCTGTATTTCACTCCACTCCCAAATGCATGTTCTGAGGTTAAAAGGAATAAAGTGGTTATGACAGTTAAGGATTTTCAAAACTTAAGGTAATTCCCCTCTTCAGCCTCCTCTGTCTGATAGAAGCACCACCTAAGCACTTTGATACCAGTGTCTATGCTGGGATATTTTCCTGTCTGCTCACTAATCAGGCAGACATCCTCTCTAGACACTTCACAAGGAAAAAGATGGAGCAGGTGATTCCGAGGGCAGTAACTGAAATCTTGTGAAGATAAGAAAGTCATAAATTGCTTTATGAGATTGCCTGCTGTTTCCTTCTTTACAAAAAGCTTTTTGATTCCACTGCGCAGGGAGTGATTCAACAAAATACTTTACCTGGAATTTTCAGTGATGTCACAGTGTGATGGCTCACATGGTTAAGAATGGAACTTGAGCATAAGCTATGATTCTTCAGCATTAATTATGAACGTCTTAGATAACTGCAGGGGAGAAGTTTTGACTTCTGAGAATCAGTATGTGACCAGAGTTGGCTTTATCCAGCTGTCTTTGTCTAAGATCAAGAGTGGTAGCAGGTTCCCTTCAGCTATTCATCTCTAACTGTTCATGTTCCTTCCTTCCTTCCTTCCTTTCTTTCTTTTTCCTCAATTCAAAAGTAAAATCCTTAGAATATACTACTTTTCCAACATTCTGAAAGAAATACCCTTAGTTATAATTTAAGCATATTAAGTTTTTTCTTTGTAATGCTAATTTTAAAGCTTTGACCTTTTGAAACCATTTTGAGTAGCACCATCCATGATGAGATTTTGCAGTTCATTAAACAATTTTAAGGAAAGCAACTGCTACATCCTTCCATTTGCCTGTAAAGCAAAATTCTGTGGCTAGGATCTAAAGTCCCACATCTCCTACCCTCTTTTCTATTCTCTGCTTTCATTCTGAAAAAGAAGTCTTCACGTTCCACATGGTAACCCCTTTCCCCATTTTTGAAATGAAGAGGGAATATCAAAGCAGTTTGTGATCCAACAGAAAGCTCTGCTGATGAAAGGGAGAAAGTATGTGCATTTGGCGGGGGGGAGATGCAGGAAGTGCTGATCAATCACCAGCTTGTACCTTTTCCTGACTGTGGTTCTTAACAGTTTTTGAAAATTCCACCCTTTAGTACGGTGCTGTTTGCCCAAATAAACCTGGTTGCATGTGTGGTCATTGTTAGATATATTGGGGGTTTTTTTCTTTATTGCATATAAATTGTGTATCAAAATTTTACTTATGGTTAAACTCTGTGGCCTCTTGTATTCCTGTTCTCACCTGAACATCTTTGTAAAACATATTTTAACGTATTTTTGAACTTCAGAATCTACATATAGTTTCAAAGGAGAAAGACAAAGAAAAATTATTTTGACAGTGGAACAAGTCAAGGATCAGAACTATACCTTGGTGCTATGGGGAGCTTTATCAGCCCTCTATCCTCAACTTCAAAGGAAAAGAGGTAAAAAAAAATAAAAGTGATCAGTTGATCTGTGTAATACTTGTTAAATTATGTTAAATTATGCAATCTGTTGTTATTTGACAGCAGAAACGGGGAAATTATTTGGGATGACTGTCATTTGATCCATTTCAGTCTTTCCATTTTAGTGTGAATAGCCACGTTTTCCTGTATAGTCTTTGTCAAATACCTGGCTGAGCTTCCCAACCTAATGATCTTGCTCATTTTGCAACTGTATTTCAGCTTTTGTCCAAATAGTTACTGGCTAAGGGTTTTTTGATTATGCCACAGTGCTCAAAAATCATCTTGCCCTCTGAGCTTGTCCTGGATCTAGGAAAAAATGCCTGCTGTTCTGATAAATAGTGAGCATGTGAAAGAAAGGCCTTTACACTGCAGGCTCTTCTTGGAAGGCAGTATGTCTCTGTGCCCTCTCCATGTTTACCTTGACAGTCTTTTTTGTGAAGCTGAACCTGGAAGTAGATCTTGATCTCATTTGTCTTCATCAATTGCCTTGTTTTTCTACTTAAGTAATCACCCCACTATCTGTGTTCAAAATCACAGCCTGGGAAACAATGCGTGCCATAGAAGGTCATTTGTTTTTCATTCTGCCTAGCTCTGCCATGGTAGATTTTGTTGGTATAATCCTAGGATACACACACACACACACACACACACACACACACCTGCTGGGAATTGGCTTTATATGCATGCCAAATGTTTTCAATGTACTTTTTACTATTGCCATCAATAAGGTGTTCTAATGTACTCTCTAAACTAGTTATTATTGGTTGGATCCCAATGTAATTATGCTTAGAATACACAAATTGAAATCCATGGTATAGCTAAGTCATGATTAATGTAACATGTTTGCTTTAAACATTATTTATGTCTGGATTTAACTCTTAGTCCTTCTGTGTGATAAATTAATTCCAGCTGAGGCAACAAAAGAAATGCTACAATCTATGAATTCATGATACTCTTGAATGAAAAATAGCTCCCTAGATCTTCTTTATGTTTGTCATCCTTTTCTTTGCCATAAATTTTGAACCATATTTTATAGTTAGTGCTTTGTGACTAATTTGAAATTTCTAACATCTGGTTTAATCATTGAAAGACTATCTCTAGAATTTAAGATAAGACTTGTGTTCTCAACTGTCCAAATAGCCATCTCTGTTAGACGAGTCCAAATGTTTGATTATATCAGGCCAGCCAGGATCCAGAGTTCACTTTCTGCCAGCCAGGGCTGTAGGTCGTGACAGCAGACTCACAGGAGGGTAGCATGTGATAGCCATTCATGTTTTAGGCCTAGGAAAACAGCTGGACATGTGATGGTCATTTGTGCTGGAGATCAAAGTATTCACAAAGTGTTTTATAATAGATACTGGGAGGGAGGTTCAAAAGATACTGTAGCATTTTTTTCTTAATATAAACAGGTTTACTTTTGGCATAAGACTTCACTAATACTTGTAGAATTATTTTGTATTTATCGAAATTTTGAGGTATATTAATCCACAGGAAGGTCAAAATGGAATTTCACGTTTCAGAAATTATTACCCTCTAAAGCAGGGATGAGGAGAGCACAGCCCATGGGCTGCATGTGATCTTTTTATCCCATTTCTGGGGCTCTTGAAGCCCCCATCAGCTCCCTGAAGCCCTCCCCCTCTTTTTTTCTCCAAAAAGAGTATTCAACAAGATTTGGGGATAACTTTTGAGCACATGTGAAAGTATTCCCACCCATCCCCTATATACGCCCCCCAAAAAATTCCTCCATTTTCTTCTGTAATCCTGCTCAAAATGATCAAAATATTGTCAGGAAGGGAAAGGGACTGCAGAGGAAAATGGAGGTATTGGGGCTTACTGCGGAAAATTGTCCCCTGTGTCTCATACAGTTGCCCATGCCTACTCTAATGCAATATTTCCTTTTAGAAAGGTTATGCAAAGACTATGTGTAGTAGTTGTGGTCACTGAGCTGTAAGCCACACAATTCAAATACTACTCTAGCTATGAATTAACCAGATGGCCTTTGGCAGCTTACTTTTCCCAACTGGCACTTTTCATATGAAATCCAATAGGAATAACCCCAAACCATATAATGTTGTCCTGTGTAGGAACTGACCATGGCAATTTGGCCTATGCACTTTGGATCCTGTGCAGAGTTCATGTTCACATATAAATATCTGATGGGACAAACACATTTCTTGGGCAGAACTGGTGACTGTAAAGTATTCAAGTGTAAAGACTGTAAAGTGTGAAGTATTCAAAACGCTACGCAAGCGTGTTACTTTTTAGAATAGAGTTTTATAAGGTTGCATAAAGACTTTTTAAACTGACTTCTCACCAAGTTTCCTCTCCTCCTTCAGTATTTTTTTTTAATCATTATATTCTTTTGTTCTGTACAAAGCTTCCTGCGAATATTAACAGTGTTATTGGAATGCAAAATCCACAGTGGTGGCGTTTCTTCCTCTTTTTCTTAGATCATATCTGGGAATTTAAATACCTGTTTACAAAGCACAGTCCTGTCTCTGGTGAACTTGAATTGCACACAACACCCTGGTCAACCCTAGAGTGTCTCTTTGATGATGACAGGAGAGCTGTAGAGTTCAAAGAAAAGTTTGAAAAAGATGCCAAACCATTAAGAAGTGTGATTGCTCTTGCTGCCCACCTAGAAGAGAAGTGTTCTGGTGAGGTTTTGACTCAAAATTGTTTGGGGGCTGTTGAGTATTTCTTTATTTTAACTGGGAAAAAAAACCCTTTCCAAAGAGCTTTGGGGAGATCATGGCAATTAAACACAAAGCAAGGCACACCATTACGAACAGTATGTCTGATTAAATTCAAATGCCTACCTCTTCCTTATCTTGGAGGTAGAATGCTAGGAAACGTGATCATTAAAAATTCTTTCAGAAAGAACACAGGCTCTTAGGTGAAAGGAATTCCACAACTGTGGGGCTATCACTGAGAATGTCACTCTTTATTCAGTGGGCAACTGTGGAAGGTCTCTGGGGCATATTTTCTCAGAAACGCAAGTTGTGCAGTCAGATTTCAGTAACAACAGGAAAAATGCATGAAAACAAGCAGGAAATGCTTGTTTTAATAAGATTTTCCCAACTGGCTGCCAAACTGAGCCACAGGCCATGTATGTCTAACTGCTCCTCTATATTCATTTCATTTATCTTTTGTGCAATAATGGCAGAGCCAAGGATATGCTCTCATGTTGCATTTAACTGAGAGCAAATCCCACTGTGGCTTTATCTCTGAGTGGCTATTATAAGATTGTCCTGTTGATCTCAAATTTTTGTGACAATATATGGCAGGATGTTTAATAATCATTAACTACTGATTATCTCCTCTTTGCTTCTGTTTTCTTGAGGCAGAAAAAATGAGAAAAATATTTTGAGCAACTCCTTTCTATTTTCATAGGAATAATCCAAGTGAAGGCCCGTATCTTAGAACTGAAATTTACTGTTGCTTCCTCCGTACAAGGAGAAGTTGTTATTGGTGCACGTGCTTCACTAAAGCATTTACTCAGCTCTCTTGCTCTGATCACTTACGTCGGCTGCGCAAAATGTGGACTTGAACTCCAGATGGATGATAACAAGATCTACAAACAATGCATTAGCTGTTTACCCTCTACTAGAGTTAAAAAATTCTACAGGTAAAAAAATAAGTTTGTTTTTACATGTGTGAGAAAGAATTAAAACAATAAAGATGTCAGTAGCCACCTCATCAAAATGATTTTCACCAACTTGGTGCTTTCCAGATGTGTTGGACTACACCTCTTATCTTCCATCACCCCAGATAGCATAAATCTCTTGACTGGGAATGATGTGAAGTATAGTCTGACACATTTGGAGGCCCCAAGTTAGGAAAGTCTGCAGTCAGATGGCAATCTAACCCAGATATATCCATGGCTGTGAAAGAAATACACTGCATTGAGACTTCTCCTTGTTGTTTAATTTATTTTAAACCCATTTTCAAACTAGTGGAATAGTCTTACTTTGAGAAACAGATTGACTCAATTATGCTCAGTTACTTGACTCTCAAGATGGCAGTGACCCTGTTCTTTCTGATCCTGTGTGAATGGGCAATAGAAAATTGAGAACACTTTGTGCTTGTGTGAGGTTTCTCACACAGACTCAAAGGATAAGTGGATACTTCTTACAGATGAGACCGTCTTTGGGCAAAAGCCAACTGTCTGTAGGGATAGGCAGTGTGGAAGAACAAATGTGCAGCTTTGTGCCTTAGCATGTTTACCCTGTCAAAGCCTGTAGCAGGAATTCCCTATGGAGGAGCATCTATCAGCCCTTTCTGGCAATTGGGGGCTTAAAGGGAACATGAAGGGGCTGATAGGTCAGCTGCAGTGCTGTGTAGGGACTTCTTAGATCTAGCAAGTAGAACACAGAGCTGCTGCTTACATTCCTACTTTGTCTTCAGCCTTAAGATGCAGCCTTGAGAGTTTAGTTATAGGGATGCCAGTAAATGTCTCCTGAGCTACACTTGGAAAATTACCTTTGAGGGTTGTTAAAGTGCACCTCAAAATTAGAGTGAGCTTTGTAATCTCTGTTTTTCTTCTGGAGGCTTTGCAACCCACTGCGGTAATCAAGCAGGGAAAAGGGGGAGCAGAAGAGTCACTTTCTTTTTTTACCTCTCATGTGGCCAAGGGAAAGAATGTTTGTTTTTGGAGTGACATCTTTCTCAGTCTTCAATAGATTTTTTACAGAGTTTTCCCTTTTTTTCCTTTGAAAATTCTTGAGTCTCCCATGTCTATTACAGGATTTATCTTTTTCCAAAACAGGCAGTCAGACTTATTCCTCTGTGAATGAGTTCCACTCCTTTTCTTAATAAACCCAGAGCTTTCTCTGTTAATATTTCCTTATTGTTTTATTTATATCCTGTCTTTTTCCACGCATAGGATTCAATGTGGCAATATACTTCTCATGTATTAATGAATAACATTATTCATAATATAATACCATGTTACATTTGGTTCTTTAGATCATGGTTATTGCACAGAACACCACAATAGTTCTGCATCCCCTGCAGGTAGCGTCTTTGCCTCCCATGCAAACATGGCAACCTGGTTTTGAACCTGGGGATGTTTAAAAGTTGTTTGTGGTCTTACTTGCTGTGACAGAGCCTGGGGATGTGGCTGGTCTCAGTGACAGGGCAACCCTGGCAACAGGTTGCCATGTATCCCAAGAGGCTCTGGGGAAGAGAGAAACCCAGCCCATTGATACATGTAAGGAGCTGAGGAGGAGCTCTCTATAAGACAATGACTTGCATTTTTGGGATCTTCCTGCAAGGAGATTTCCAGATGGGTTTTGAGTGAGAGCTTTTCAGTCAGCCAGTGGCGGTTGTTTGAATAAGTGGGATTATTGCCGCAGGGGCCAAGTGAGAGGCAGGGAAGAAATCAATCTGTTTTGAGTTGAGTCAAGAGGGTGATCTAAACTTGAGAATTTAGCCTTTGAGCAGAAAAGGAAGCCAGAGGCCTGAGTGTGTAGAAAAGCTCAGAACCTGAATACTGCATTCAGCTGAAGAAACTGGTTAAATACCTTTGGAAGTTCTATTTTGCCTGAATATACTCGTAACACCCAATACCTTTCCCCTCTTTGTTATTTTAATAAAGATTTTTATAATTTCTGACTTAGCAGAGTACTTTTTCATCAGTTTTAATTTTAAAGGAACACGCTGCCACAGATTATTAAATTTTTGTGATTAAAACCAGAGGGGCTTTACCCCTTATTCACTAAAGAGATGGTTTTAAAAGCGGGGAGCAAGGGTTGCAGGCTTGGATGGGAGCTGCCATCTCCTGACTGAGAGAAGGAAAAGCAGGCCTGCCTCCCCTCCATACTTGCCCCAAAAGTGGCTTTTTCTATCTATGATAGCACAGTCATGTGCAGGCTGATTTACAAGTTATTCCCACTGTGTTCAGTGCCCTTTACTCCCTATAAAGTGTATCCAGCATAAAATGCACCTATTAATTTATAGATACTGAAAGAATAGCAGATTTCCACTTAAAATCCGTTTGTCATGTCTTTCCAATTCTATGGTATTGAAAGAATCTTATAGCTTATTATTAAATTTCTCTGATTTATTATTTCCTAGTAAACTACATCCAAACAGAATTTAGTGGATAAAAAAACCAGTTTTATCATGTGGTGGGATGATCATTGGGTGCACATTGTTAAAGAACTAAAAGTACTAGTACCCATACTGGCTGAGTAGATTTTGTTTCCTATTCTGATTTTTTTTTTTTAATTTTGTTTTCTAATTGTTTCATTATTAGATTGACCTTGGAATTTCTACAACACCACCTGGAATCCTTGGGTGATTGTTGCAGTCTAGAAATGTTTTAAAAACATATGCACATGCACAAAAAGATACATCATATCTATGGTTCTACTCCCTGCACAAAACATCACTCACAGCTTTCTTGAGCTGAAAAACGTCAGGAAAACTAGATACTGTACTCTGGACAACATTTGACTAAAGAACATCACACTGAATTATTTCAGCAAATTCTACAGGGGAGGGAAGCCTGTTAGAAAACACTAGGTGGCAGCAGAGGTTGAGTTTTGCGGATGTGAACAATTAAAAAAAAATGTTTTTATTCTGTCTGTGTGTTATGTGCTTTCAAGCCACCTGTCGATTTATGGTGACATCCATGAGTTACACAGGGCTTTCTTAGCCAAGGAATTCTCAGAAATGGCTTGCCACTTGGTATTCTCTGGCAATCTCCCTTCCAAGTTCTAATCAGGTCTAACCCTGCTTAGCTTTCAAGATCAGATAGGATCTAGTGTTTTCAGACAATATGAATAGGTACTAGGAAATTTGCCTGGTGCTGCCCAAGCTGTTACTGATATTGATGATTTGTTTTATGATTTGAATGAAAAAAAAAGTTTTATTGGTTGGCTAAGTTTGACTGAATCAGATCCAAAACCTTACTGAGGCGTTCAGGTTGATCCCATTAGATAATATAGAGTTTGTTAACTTTGATCAAACGTATGCAATGGCCAGGACTGATCTCACCAAGAATGAACACATTTGGCACACCAACTTAAGCTGTATGAAGGCAGTCCTGGCTGTAACCACTAAAAATCGTGTATTTGGGAGGTTGGGTCCCAAACTTGATATTCTGCTTGGTCCCATTAGATAATACACCAGGTTCTTGATTCTGTGATAAAATATATGAATTTTTGTATGCAGCAAGCATCCAGTTATAGCAGACAGTAGTCATTTGTGTTTGATATTAGTTATTGGAGGCATTACTTATACTCTGAACCTTTACAAAGAAGCTCATCTACAAGCCTCTAACGTATTTCTATATATGCCTAAGGTTGTGCCAGTTTTCCATTTGGCTGCAGTCCCATGAAGTTTGTTGGGATACCTGGGATTCATTTCTCACAGCCCATGAAGGGCTCTGAATAAAAGGAGCCCTCAGCAGCTCATCAGAGATCACAGACACAGCCCTTTGAATCTCATACCAAAATGTGCTATAAGCAAGATGTGGAATTTACACATCTTAAAAAAAAAGCTGTACTCACCTTTAAAAAATTATCCTCCAGGATAATTAAAACAAGGAAGGGCAACTGCCAAGTGTTCAGATGCTGATCCTGGAGGGCTATATTCCTTCCTGATTTCCCTATCCAGCCAATTTGGAGGACAATTTTTCTTTCAGTCAAAGAATAGCATCCTTGCAAAGCTTGTGAGAGTACCATTGGCCCCTTTGCTTCACTTGGGATCTTTTTTGCATTCCCTCACTGGTTCCATGCCTGAATGGTGCTGTTTTTGGGGAGAGGGGGGTGCAAAGCTCCATTCAGGCCTAAAATGGTGATAGAGTCCAATGAGGACTCCAAACACAATACAGTGGCCAGCAATCTCCCCCAGGAGGTTGAAGGGAGTGCTTTCTGACCCTTTTGACCCCTAAAATGATGGGGGTCATGAAGGAGTCATGGAGGTTGCAAAGAGCTTTGGGGGCACAATCCATGTAAAGAGTACACTTTCACACACACACACACACACACACACACACACACACACATCTGAATTTAGAAGGAATTAGTGTCCCATGGTACCTGTTGGCTACTCAGAACTCACGAATCTAAGAATTCTTTTTTGGATCTCTGCTTTCAGTGAGTACAGTGAAAAACATTAAGCATACACTAAGCAAGATGTATATTAGGGCTCAGGGCCAGTTCCAGTAACTTAAGGAAAAATAATATAGAAGTGATTAACCCTCACTTTCCAGTTTAACCTTGACCACTGAAAGCCAGTTTCAGAACAAACTGAACATCCCTAAAGAATGCTTTGGGGCTGTGAATCTTCAGAGGGCAAGCTTTTGATAACAGAGTCAGAAGAAGAACTTTATGCTTGTCTGTGCAGTTCCTACGGCTTGTATAAAGAGACCGTGGTTGGTGATAGAGCTCACAATCAGACACAGGAAAGCAGTGGTCTCTCTCAGAGGCCATTTCTGGGAGCTCTGTAGTTAGCGTGTACATGGAGACAATAACCAATAACTTTGGAATTATCAAGCCTATCACTTTAATGGGCCTCACAGCTTGTGGTGCTGAAGTTTATGTGTTGATGCATTTGTATGCATAGTTAAATAGTAGTGACTGGGCACTAGTATCTTTTGTACAATATTGTTTTGCATTTACCAATAAGGTAAGACTGGAAATAGTTATTTTTTAAAGTTTTCAGATGTCTTCTTGGTACTCAAGTGTCTCTTAAAATCTGTTTTTAAAGAGTTAACTTTACTTAACCAGCCTAACAAAGCAATAAGCCTTTTTGCATAGAAATGTTGAAACGCAAATACTGGATTTATTCTGCATTTCAAAGAGTATGCATTTATCTCATTTAGGAAACTGCATGCCAAAATTATATTAAAGCTACATTTCCTTTTCCTGGCCTATTTAATTGTTTCTTGTCTTTCTGAAGTTTATTGAAAACAGTCTGGAGCAAGCATTTCAAATAATAGATAGATTGGCTGTTTAGAACAAGAGTTGGAATCATATGCCCCATCCTTACCAGATGTTGTTGGAGTGGGACTTCCAGCAGCCCTGGCCAGTGTAGCAAATAGTCAGGGAATGCTGGGAGTTGCAGTCCAATGACATCTGGAAAGCCACATTATTCCTACCCCTGTTTTACAAAGAAGAACGTGTGTGTGTGTGTGTGTGTGTGTGTGTGTGCACGCGTGTGCACACATGCTTAAAGCAAGAGTAGGAAATGTTTTTCGGGCAAGGGCTGAACTAGTTCACAGCAATCACATTGAAGACCACGTGCCACCAGTGGGCAGTAGCCACTTTTATAGCTTCCCTAATAGAGTCTCTTACATGGGTGTGAGCAACTGTGAAAAAGTTAGGTCACCTTAGAATCCCCCACCCGGGGCCCTTAAGGGGCTGCTCCTCACTCTGCAACTCATTGCCCTCCCGCCAAAAATCTAATTTTTTCCAAAAATACTTTGAGGTCAACGAGATTAAGGGGGCCAGATAAAGAGCCTTGGGGGGTTATGTGACTTAGACTTTCCACATCCTTGCTCTAACATGATTCCCAGACACTTCTCTGTATCTCTTTCACACACACATACTGTATGCACATAAACACATGCACACATGTATACACATTGCCAGTGGATGCTTTTTAAATTGCAGCAGGGAAAAGGAAGGGGGGTTCTGCCTTAGAAACTACTAGTTCATCCCTTCTCAGCAATGTCCCTGCCAAAATCCTCCCCCCATTGCAGCTAGTCTTTTAAGAGCCTCCATCCGTGTGTTGAAGGAAGGAAGGAAGCAAGAAGGCTGCAATTATAGGCTAGTATTGTATTTTAATTATTTAGCATACAGCACTCTCAAATTAATCATATTACCTATTTCTCTTTGAAACTCCCATTTATTTGTAGCTGATTAAAACTTTAGTGGGGATTGAAATGGCTGCTAGGCTGCTGAGAATTCCGCTCACATTAATTGCTTACATACAGAGAGTGAGCTGGTTAGGCGCCACAATTAGTCAAGTGTTTTGACTTCAAAGCTGAGAGATGTCCTTGATGCAAGGAGCGCTAAAGGTTAGATATGCTTGAGTATATATTGATTTTTTTTTTCTTGAATTTGCTTTGCATCATAAAATAGGCTTCTTATTCCAGCTGTTCTCACATGCATTTCTATAAATTCTTATTTCTATTGCTTTACTTATTTTTCAGAGCTTAATTTCAGCCTGTCCACAGAATCTGTTTTTGGGTGTGTGTGTGTGTTGTAGCTTAGTGCTGGGCCATATGTTAGCTATTCATGTTGCTTACATTTAGATAATACATAATACTAGCATCTGTGTTCTGCCTTCATGATACTCTAGCATTTGAACAACAAATGGAATGTTGGGTGGAGTAGATTTTTCTGATTGTATATATACACATACACACCATCTGCTATATTTGAGTAAATATCTATGTAACTATATAATGAGTTCATCTTTGAGAAAGTGAGGGCTGTCGTTTGTAATGTGCAGGGTAAAGGATATGATTAACCACAAGTGTCAGAGTCCTATCCTTGAATATATCTAAGAATTAAATATTTGTGGTTCTTCTGCTTCATGATAACCAGAGATATATACTCTTGAAGAATAATCACAGTCCAATATATAAGGAAAGACTTCCATCCCCAGTATGGTCCCCATATTGGAAAGAGTTAGGTTGGGGGTGAACAATTTCCCTTGTCCAGAGGCCACACACAAACACAGGGACCTCAGACTTGCCCTGTCATTCTCCGAAATGCTTTTTTAAAAAATTTAAAAAGCCCCTTTCACATGGTTGTAAAGCAAATTTGTCATATTTTTCACTCCCACAGAGCTATTTTAGTTCTAGATGGGCTTTCTTTCCAAAACCAGAAGTGACATCCATTCTCGTTGGATTCTGAAACCACCTCGGCCTAAAATAGCTCCGAGAAGCCACAAACCTGGTGACATCCATGTTTTCCAAACAGTCTCTGGATTGAGACGAAAAATAAGAGTTGTTTAATTTAAACATAGGTTTTCCTTTTGCTCATATGTGAAATATATGAATAAATGTTGGACCAAGTTTGACAGTATTTGGCAATATTAAAGTATTTTATAAGATACGCTGTTATTCTTTGGGTTTGAGAGAGGAGGGACTGAAGCAAAAGCAGTAGAAATAACACACTTTATTCTATTCATCAGAAGTACATTTTCGTTGCTTGTTCAGATCTTGTCATTCAGTCAAGCAGTATGTTAAAAGAAAAAACTTGCCAGAAGAATAACTCTGTGACTGTAGGTGATAATGGACCAAAATGGTGAGAGACCTGGAAGCCATGCCCTGTGAGGGCAGACTTAGAGAGCTGGGTATGTTTAGTCTACAGAAGAGAAGGTTAAGAGGGGACATGATAGCCACGTTTAAATATTTGAAGGGATGCCATGTAGAGGAAGGAGAGGGCTTGTTTTCTGCTGCTCCAGAGACCAGGACAAGGAGCAATGGATTCAAGCTGCAGGAAAGGAGATTTCACCTGAACCTCAGGAAGAACTTCCTGACAGTCAGGGCTGTCCGGCAGTGGAATACGCTGCCTCGGAGTGTAGTGGAATCTCCTTCTTTGGAGGTTTTTAAGCAGAGGCTGGATGGCCATCTGTCGGGAGTGCTTTGAGGGTGTTCCTGCATGGCAGCGGGTTGGACTGGATGGCCCATGTGGTCTCTTCCAACTCTACATTTCTATGATTCTTTGTGTTCAATAATCATATCTGAAAATTAACATCAGATGATGAAATATACAGTATGTATGACTTTCTCTTTGTTTACATATTTAGACCAGCACTGATGACTATAGAAGATGGAGGATATGAAATCCGTGTTCAGGTGATGTCAGAACTGATTGAGAAAATGTTCCTCAACATTCCAGCTGAGTGGCTAAGCAAAATCATAGGTAAAGCATTGTGAATTATTTGTGTAACTGAACTGAAGAAGCAAATAAAACTTAGTGACTAATTAAATGCTTGGCATCGTTCAGCTGGTTATGTGAAGTAGATTTCCATTCATGCCTCCCTGTTTTGTCAACAAAATGAAAGAGGTTTATTCAAGAGCTTTCCAAGGAAACCTTACATTCTGTTCTAGAAACACCGTCAAGCACCTTATTCAGTGGCCAATCAATGTATAATGCCTCTCCGTCATGGCCTTCCCTCGGTAGAAATCTAGAACCCAATGACTGCAACAGGCTTTGCTCCCGCCTCAGCAGGGTGTTGGTCTTTTGGAATGCTTGTTTTGTTTTTCACCATTTAGAAAGCTATGAACATCTTCATAAATGCATAATGGAACTTAAAGCTGTCCACTTTTTTTACGTAAAGGCTTATTGAGAGAGTCCTGTTCAATTCTTTCTGCATCTCTGCCAGAAAGTACATGCAGAGCAAATAACTTTATTGATAGGTATGCTGTTCCTTCTTTCCTTCAGAGCCTTCCTTAGATACCACTTACAGCATGATTATAGCAGATCTGTGCCATGCCCTGCTCACAGACACGAAAGCGTCTTATCTTTTGACAATCAGAAGCCATTTTATACTGGATGAAAACAGCTATCCATTGGAGAAGGAGTTCCATCTACTGGGTTTTCATCTTGACCTCTGAACAAGTACTTTCTTGGAGGAATGACAAGCCTTCTCCACCATCCATTTTCTAATATTCTAAGTGACTTTTAAAAACAATGAATTTATATTTTAGGTAGATGTATAAAATCTTCCAGAATTTCTCTTATTTTAATAGATATACTTTGTATTATTTATGAATTCAAATTATTTCTATGGAAAATCACCCCATTAAATATAAATAAACTGAGTTTTATGATTTTTCATTTTGTTTATTTGTAGGCATTAGGAACTTCCGGAAAGTATATCTGAAAATGTATTATCACCAGTTTTAACCCTCATCCTAGTATGCTAATCACATTTTATAAAATAAGCCACACGATTAGACCTACAAAATTGACATGTTGAGACATTGCCACCTGAAGATTTCAGCCACCTGCCATGTACAGGAGCCTTTGTTAATGAACAAAAACCAAAATTGCCCCACAAAACCTATAGCTTATTGCCACTGGGGTACCTTCTGCCCCCATACAAGGTGTTGTTGCTGTGTGTCTTCAAGTTGTTTCCAACATATGATGACCCTAAGGCAAACCTATCACTGGGTTTTCTTGGCAAGATTTGTTTGGGGGAGGGGTTGCTTTTGCCTTCCTCTGTGGCTGAAAGAATGTGACTTGCCAGGGTCACCCGGAGAGCTTCCATGGCCAAGCTGGGATTCAAAGTGGTTTCCAGAGTCCTAGTCCAGAACTCAAACCACTAAACCACAGTGGGTCTGTATCAGGACAAAAACGTCCCATACCATTTTGTGGTTGAAACATAATGCAAAGAAGCTAGCATGGATTCTCTGATAGGAAACAAACTCAAACCCTACTTGTACCCAAACTTAGGTAGGCTGCCTGTGCACAATCAGTTGATTTTTGTCTAGGAAGCAACAAGCAAGGATAATAATGTGGCCAGGTACAGACAGGCACGTAATTCAGCCTAGAGCAGCTAGAGATGACCTTCAGGAATGGCTTTGGCCAAAGAAGCCCATGCAGAGAAAGAAACAATGCTTCATGGTGAACTGCTCCTTACAGAAAACATTCTTTACCACTTAATCCAGGAAACAAATAGAGAAGCATCTGGAGTATTCAGGACATGGAAAATAGGAAACCTACCAAAGTCAAAGCATGGAAGTTCATTGACATCACTGAGCTAAAGGTTACATTGTCCTGCTGTTCTTGGTGTGGGTGTCTTGGGGACAAAATGAAGCCTTGGATGAACTGTGGCATCAAGTTCAGGGTGGTTCCATTTCAGAGCAACTGTGAGCCAGCAAAGATTTTGTGTGCTCAAGAAGTGCTTGAGGTTCAACACCCGGAAAACAAGAATGGTGAATCAAGTCATTGATAAACTGGCTGTGTCTCAAGACACATAGACTGTATTTGTTGAACAGATTTGAACATGGCACAAATCACGAATGGAGAATGATGTGTGCCAACAGTTGATGACTAGCAGGTTGAATTCACATGAAAATGGCCATACCAGAAACATACGCCAAGTAAACCAAGAAAATATGGCATAAAAGAATGGTTGTGCTGTAGTGATAAGACATCACATCCTCTGAACTCCTGCATATGTTGTGAAATACAAATACTCAAAATGTGTTCTTTTCCCCTTCTTGGAGAACTTTCCATCTTGAACAGGCAGACTGCGACTTCTCCTATGTTATTAACAAATCAAATAAGATTATTGACTTTTACATTTGTACTAGAAATCTCCTCTTATTTTCTGGCTGTGAATTAAATGTCATAACAATACTGGAAGCATGCTCCAAAATAAATATTTGTTTCTACTCTTATATTTAAACAAAGGAAGAGAAGAGTTTAGATGATATTTATTTAATAGAAATTGGGGGAAATTGGATAAATAGATGACAAAAAAGCAGATAAGTTTACTAGGCTTGTCTTTTGGAAATGGAGATATGCGAAAATTATAGCCTTACATTAAACGTATTTGCTCTCCTAGGGAACTTTTGAAACCAGTTCTATTGAGCTAGGATTCTTAACAGAATTTTTAGACTTCTTGCCAAATTAAGATACTCAGAATTATTGGGGACGCACAAATAATTGGGCACACACAAAATGCAATGAGTATACAATAGTATCACGTGTGGCTGACAGAAAGAACACAAATTCAAAATAGCTTGCTTACAGGTCTTTAAGCCCAGGCTGAGGTTATTGTTTGTGCGCGTGTGTGTGTGTGAGAGAGAGAGAGAGGGAGAGAGAGAGAGAGAGAAGGCACACAATCCCCTAACCATATAATCTTTTAATCAAGAAATATATTCAGTTGTTCTAGATCAGATTAGGCTGTATGTTCATCTAATTCACTGCTGTCAATTTTGATTTGCAGCAGTTCTCCAAGTTCTCCAGCAAAATGTCCTTCACATTTGCTGTTCGAGCCTTCTGACTCCAAGAGTGGGCAACTTGCAGCTCTCAAGATGATGTTGGACTGCAACTTCCATCAACCCTGGCAAACATAGACAAGTAATAAGAAATTATGGGGCATGTGGTCCAGCAATGTCTTGAGGGCCATGTGTTGCCCAATCCTGTTTTAAGTGAACAATTGGGACCTATTACAAGTGTGTATTTTACCACTGAATTAAGGTTCCTCTTCCAGTCTAATTCAACACAGGAGCAGGCAATAGCAGACAAACCCTTCCTTGAAGATGAACATAGCCCCAGTATGACTCAGAGGCAAAACCCAAGTGGCCACCTATTCCAAGGGAGTACAGACATCTATGGATATAGGTCATTTCTGCACTTCACTATTATAGCGCTATTACTCCACATTCAACATCCTATGGAATTCTGGGGTTTGTAGTTTACTGAAACCCAAGAGCTCTCTGGTTGAGAATTCTAAATGCCCCTCCCTAAACTACAAACTCTAGGATTCCACAGGATGTTGAAAGTGGAATAATAGCATTATAACAGTGTAGTGCAGAAATGACCATAGACTCAGCCATCAGAGACAGAAGCACTTGCCTGGAGTGTAAGGATTCCTCACAGGCATGTGAGACCAAGATTCTCCTTATCACTAGACTATTCTTTAGGTGATGCAGGTGACCTATAGCAACATTTCTGGTGAGGTTCTAAAGGCTCAGGCTCAAAAGACTTCAGTTCTAGGCACAGGTTGCAGCAGCTCCTGATTTCTATCTCCCTTGAACACCAAGTACCTCTCCCCATAGCCTTACAGTATTAACCTTTGCTAACATATAGCAACCCTGTCTTTGGGTCACCTAAAGCAGGAAAGGGACTCAACCGAGAGAGGCCTATACACTCTTTGGCTGCTAACCATCTGAAACCAAGTGATTTTTGTTTTGTTTTGTTTTATTTTATTTTATTTTGGTGGGGAGTAATGTTTGGCTTTTAAAATCTGTCTGCTTTCTGTGCCTACTCTTATATAGATTTTCTTGCCATGCTTTTTGGTGTATGTGTTCTATTTTCTTGCTTTTTTGTCTGTTTCTGTTGTTTGAGAGATCCAACCTGGTATAGTGATTTGAATATTGGACTAGGACTCTGGGAGACTGGGGTTTTAAATTGGCATTCTGCCATTGGGTGACCTTGGGCAGGTCACACTTGTTCAGCCTTAGAAGAAGGAAATGGCAAAACTCCTCTGAATAAATCTATGAAGAAAACCCTACGAGAGGGTTGTCATAAGTTTGGGTTGACTTAAAGGCACATTACAACAACAAATGGACATTGCCATATTTAAACTATTATATGGATTTTTAAAGTTGTGTTTCAGTTTTTTGTAGTCTTTTTGAAATTAATATGAAAAGTAGCTTATATTATATTTTAAAACAAACAGTAATGACACTTTGCTGATTGAAGACTATGTCTATCTCATAATCTAGCAATTTGCAGCAGCACTCAGATATATCCCCTATTGTTTTGTTCTCAACAATTGACATACATCCTGCCTCTCAACAAAGATATACTATGAACAGTTCCATGGTTCATAGGCATCGAAAGACTTGTCCTTCATTAACAATTAAAGATGGATATATGGATACACACTTCACAATTTTCTTTCAAGTGTCCATTCTTAGGGACTAGTAATGGTAAGAAAAACTCATGTGTCCTAGTTTTCACCTGTTGGTTGGACATGCAAAAGCTGTTATGCAGCCCTGCTAGTGGTTCTACTATGCATAGATTTTGCAAGATATGTCCGCAGCCCCCACTCTCCACAGATATTGGTTGTTTTCCCCCCACCCCCCTCTTCTGCTTCCAATATTGTAAGTGCTAGTGCTGCTGGCTGCATTTCACCACAGCTGCCAAGTCACATTCTGCCTAGCAGAAGGAAGAGGAGGTGGCCAGAGTCAGGTAGGATTTCGAAAGAAAATGAAAGCAGCTGCCTTGCTCTTGGTCTGTGGTGTGCTAAAGAGGAACATCTGACACTTGCCCACCAGGATTAATCAAGACATCCAGAGAAGCAGTGAGCATAAAGAGCGTGATTTCTTCCTAATGTGATTTTTCTTGCCGTCACTGATAACTGTCAAAACTAATCTGGTGGATGGGCAAGGTATTAGAATTCAAGAAGGACTAGAGGATGCTTACTGTTGTCTGGGGAGACAAATGCTACAGAAAATTTGCTTTGCCTGCCTGCCTCCCTGTGGGCATATCTAGAATCTAGCAGCCATAAACTATGAAGTGGGGAGGGAGGGTCCATCTCTCTGGCTGTGTGTGTTTAATTCTCTCTAGTCCTTTATCTTCTCTTGTCTGTGAAAGTCAGGGGTTTCACAGATATAATCTTATGCACACATTGTGGAATAAGCTGTGTTGAAAAATATAAGGCTTATTTCTGAGTAAATATGTACAGGGTCTGGTTAATCACTCCATATGTTTATTTGTGGAAGAGGAGGCGGAAGGGTTGCATGGGACAAACTTGGCCTGTACAGGCTGCTGCTGTACTTGTGGACAAGTATAAAACTGGAGAAGAGATGAAGCATGACCTGTATTTGCAAAGACAGAAAATGCTGGCGCTATTTCTCCCCTGAGACATTGTGTTACTCCCTTTATTGTTCCTTACTTTCATAATGTCAAAACCTTTATACCCAAGTGGGGCTGCAAAAAAGGAAGATAAAAACTCCAACTTGCACACGACATACATGTGGCAATGAAGACACTTGTCTCACCAGTTACAATCTATAACCTAGTTGCTCAGATGAGTAGAGGAGAAATTCTGGGAAAAGTATTACATACAGTGGGCCTTTCTCTTGTGTGATCTCTGCACACATGAATGTGAGGTTGCGCAAAGTATTGCAGCCCATTATAGTCAATGGATGTGGCAAGTGCGTGGCTGCACTGCTGCTGGTGCATGCACCTTGTGTTCATTGACTATAAAGGGATGTGGCACTTTGCATTTTTTGTTTTCCACAGGGGTTACTGGAATGGAACCCCAGCATACACAGTAGATGCACTGTATTATGTTGTGAAATAAGTATTACCTTAGAACCTGTGAAAATGTTTGGCAAGCCTCTCAATGACAAGTTCCTAGGCTTAGCAGGAACCTTCAAGACAATGTGATTCATATTTTGAAGCAACATGTTAACTTTGTAAAATAAGATGTTAGAAATGTATTTGGATCGCACTCCCCACTAACACCTCTACCAGAACCAGTGTTACCCTAAGAGGTGGGGGACATTGGGGTCCACCTGCAATGTCAGCATCTCCTTAGAATTTGAGGGAATTATAACTCAAAGGAGGCCTGCTAGAGAAGGTAATGGCAGGATCTTTTCACCTGTATGTACCAATACTAACTATAGACAGGACTCCAGTTAAAGTTAAAGTATTTTATTTAAATTGACAAACACATGAGAGATCAGACACTCTT
Source organism: Iguana delicatissima (assembly GCA_948472985.1). Lineage (NCBI taxonomy): Eukaryota > Metazoa > Chordata > Lepidosauria > Squamata > Iguanidae > Iguana > Iguana delicatissima. The sequence goes on from CAOKZL010000781.1 coordinate 79,988, forward strand.
AAGAATCATACAAGGCTACTGGAAGTGAGGCAAGAAAAGCTGGATAGAGAGAGTTTGGGTGGAAAGATTGATAGTTAGCAATCCTGAAGAAGGGGTCACAGCAGAGGGACTCAGACAGTGTCTGAGGGTAGCATGAAGGAACAGCAGTTTGGGACACCACATACAATGTACTATATCCAATGTACTATGTCCAACATACTACAAAAGACTGGGGTTGAAGCTAGGGCATTTATACTCTATTTCACACCCTGAAGCCACAATGGCTTTCCCATGGGATTGACAAAGAGGTCCGGAATGGGCTGATTGCTTAACTCCAGAGTGACAAAACATTGATGGGACTCATGGCGCTCTCTTAATCTTTGGTCAGGTAGGGTGTATAGGGAAGATCTCTGTAGGATAAGATTGAGGGACGGTCTCTGATTGCTCACCAATCTGGACAGTTTGTCTTTCATTGTATTTAGAAATGCAAAGAGCCTAGAGTGGTGAAAGGATTAGCACAAACCTATTAGCACCAGGTTTTGTGCCTAATCCTCCCTGGACTTATGACCCTAAATATGTCTTAGGTCAGCTTGATCCCGGAATATGTTTCTAGTCAGCGTGACCTCAATAATGCGCTCCACTCATTAATAAGTCTAATTTATGAAAATCGCATATCTCATAGGAGGCGTGGTAGGGTATGATAACACCTGAAATAGCCATGCTGACTAGGGGATTCTAGAAATTGTAGCCCCAAAAGTATTCTGCACTCTATGAGATAGACAACACTGATGACATGGCTATGCCCTGGCATCATCTGATCCTTTTTAAAGGCATGAAACAATCAAGAATTTTGTCTAAAGCTGAAGAATACATCAGTAAACAGTATACCATATGCTTCACTAAACTGAAATTCAGTTCCACTGTCTAATCCAGAAGTGGGGAACCTCCATATATTAATAAACTGCCACTCCCATCATCCTCATAATTGGACATACTGATTAGAACTGATGAGATTGGGTTCAGAAGCATCTGAAGGTTCAGACATTCTCTGTCCCTCATCTAATCCACAGGGAAGCCTATATATAAAGTGTTAAAGATGCTTATATTATTATATACTACCCTGGGTTTTACTGTGGTTGGCACTTAATGCATCAAGCTTAATGACTTCATCAGGGACTGTCTTTAGGTCTCAAGTTTTAGCCTGGAAACCTCAGGGTGTGAACGATGCTGACCTGGCTGCCCCAGCTATGACTGAAATGACCAGATGTCGATATGAACTAAAGCTAGACCTTTCTCACATGTTGTAGTGAAATGTTTAAGGGCTCTCCAGAGTCATACAGTATTTCACAATGTCAAAAAACGCTCAGAGCAAGATTCTGAGACAGGTCTTATCACCTTGATCAGAAAAGTGACTGCTTGGCTGCTCTTAGTATTTGGCCTGCAACTTTCATCACTTGAGCAGCTTCCTACGTAAGCAATGATTTTTTCTCTGTGACTGGGGTTCCTCACACCCTCCTTTGTTCCCTCCCAATGTTTAAATAATTTTAATTAGATAAGTCTGGGGTGGGTTGAAGGAAAGATTTAAAAACCATAAGTAGCATTGTCTCAGACAGAGTGTACAGGAGTCCCACAATGTTTGTGCCACAGCAAAATAGTTTTGCTCACAATCATATCAGTGTTGTCTCAAAGTATATTTTCCAAAAACTTTTCAACCTTTTCTGAAATATACAGGGCTGTTAACTTCATTTTGAAGGTTAATCAGATCTCTATTGCAACAAAGACAAGTATTTGCAAGCACTGCTGATAACTTTATCCTGAACCCTCTATAAGCTGGACTCAGGTAGGCTGACGGCAAAACACCTTCCAAACCGAACTCTTTGATGGAGAATTTGGTACGCTGTCAAGGAAGAAGGATGTGCCTCACACTCATTGTATTGTGTAGTTTTTGCAACATGTCACTACTTCAAACCATAATTCAGTATTTTGAGAAGGAACTGGCAGTAAGCAGATAGTAAAGCAGTCCCACAACTCACTGACTGCTGCTGAATATCCAAATGTACATTGTGGCCTAATCATGGAAGAATTAATAACATGTTATTTTAAATGTTTCAAAACGTAAAATGTACTTTTATGTAAGAGAAGAGAACTGTCAACTGGAAAGGGACAGAGGAAACATATTGTTTCTCAGACATCACAGCAACAGTTTTGAAAAAATGCAATATGTTACAAACCACAGACCAATTATAAATGTCTCAAAGATGTGATAGGAACACCAATTTTAGGTGATAACCAAGAGCATCATCTATTGCAATGTCAACAAGAAGAAGATATAGATTGGGATGGGCAAGGTGTGTCCCCTGAAGGTTTTTGGACTGCATCTCCTATAATCCTTCACTATGCTGTCTACTGCTGATAGGAGTTGTAGGACCAAAAACATCTTCAGGGCTACAGATGCCTACCTCTCACTCTGACATAAATAGAATGGCAAATACATTCATAGGCATGCCAACTCAGAAGTAAAATTCACTGAATTCAACAGGGTTCACATTCAGGAAAGTGTGTTTAAAACTGTAGCATAACTTTATTCTTACATTTATAGGAAGGGTGGGAAACCTGTTCCCTCCTCATGTTGATAGACTGCAACTCCCATCTGCCCTAACCACTACAGTCAAGGAGGATAAGTGCAGCAACACTTGGTGAGCCACAGTACCCTTACTTCTACCTAGGGAGTATATAATTACTTCTGAACTGGAATTAAATCTAGTCTAAACTATGAGGCAGAGTTATTGGTACCCCTTTGATTCTGACAGTGTAAGCAAGAGGAAACCAAGAATAAAATAAGAGCTTTTGCAAGGAAGCTCGTATCATTAGAGTCATTGTGCTAATTAACACTGTATCCTGTTTCAGTGGGGAGCCTGTCTTATTTTAGCTAAAACAATTTCCTGATGTTCTCTGTTCACACAGTGGTCATTGGTCCAAGGTATAATTTAACAGTTACAAAAGTCGACACGTTAGACATTCAAGTGAGTGACTGAAATTAAGTGACCTTTTCTCTCTCTGCATATTTTTAAACAGTTTGCTCATTAGGTGTGAACCTAACAATAGGTCTGAGCTCGTATTTCAAAAAGGCTGGACCTTAACTAGGAATTTTGAAAAATACTTCCTTTTTTTCCTGCTGTGTATTCCCTCTTCTACATTTATACACTCACACATTTGTACAGTCTGCTCTTCGTAGCCTCCTGCTGCTTATGGGATGCCTTTTGGGTCTGTCTGTGCTAGGCAAAGCATACAAGCAAGTAGAACAGCCCAGAAGCTTCACCTTAGCAAAGAAATGGAAATGGTCTTCATGACTGGAGGAAATGACTCTAATAACACTGAGATTCCGGCATTGTTATACCGGAAACTGGCTTTCAGATTTTCATAACATCCTCACCCACTCAATGCATAGCTAAATTTAACCCATGCAATTCATCATGTTTTGCTCAACTCACCAGACTTTGAGAAGGAATGTTAGTGAGTTATTTCAAAGGTTGGCAGGGGCAATCTGAGGCCCTGCAGATGTTGCAGCACTGCAGTTCCCACCTGCCCTATTACATGCAGCTAATGGTGAGGGATAAGTGGAACTATAGGCCAGCAACATCTGGAAGGCCACAAATTGTTCACTCCTGGTGCACAGTTTTAGCTTAGTGAAGAATAAATTGGGTGTGTTTCAGAAAATCACCATAAAGAGTCAAAGGCCAACACAGGACACCTAAAACCACTGAGTTCTGCACTGGATTACTGCCAAGGGTACATTTGCCTGCCAATTCACACGGCCACTTGAGTCAGGTAAAAGCATAACAAATTTCAATAGTAGCTGTAGTAAAGCTTTCAGTACCCACTGTCACTGGTTTAGGAGCTCTCATAACCACTGGTTTAGGAGCTCTCATAATTATAAGAGTCATACTCCCTTCTGCAGCTGAGGGGATCATGAAGGAGGTCACATTCAGGCCCATTGTTTTCCGGGGATGTTGCCAACTGTCTTTAATTACCAAGCCACAGAGTTTCTGTGAAGAATACCATAAAGAGGATACATCTAGTGGACCAATCCTGGAGATAACACTGTTGAAAGTTCCTCACTCCCACAATGTACAGGCAGAAGGTCTCACTTGCATGAAAGTTCTTCGCCCTTCAGCTGCTAACAGACAAGGTATGCCACCTCTTCACCAGCTCCTTGGGTTTGCTGATCATTTCATTCCAGTGTTCCAGTTCTTTGCCCCTGGTGTACATGAAGGGCCCAACAACTACACGACCCAGTGAGTAAGTTTCTGAGCAGAAGCAGAAAAGGAGTGTGTAACTTTGGGTTTTGTCTTGTTTTTTGTTTTTTTACAGCCAACATCTATATAGTTGTCAATGTGCACATGCAACAATAGTATGTAAGTAATTGAATGGTTCAAATTCTTCAGTCTGTGAACTGCACGTCACAGCTACTAAGTAAAGTGCCTTCTCTTCCTTCCTCATAAATCACTCCATATCTCATATTCTGAGTGATCCTTCCTCTAATCCTCCTCCATAATGCTCTGGCCCTGGGTTTTGAAGGGCTGGTCCTACCATTAGGCAGAGTGGGCCTACTATTTCATGTGACAGATAATGGTGGGAGGCAGAAGTGGCAACTCCCCAGCCATTCCTTCCAAGCCCTCTGGCCCTAAACTAGCTTGCTTCATTTGGTGCAGCAGAAGCATCTGTCTAGTTGTGATTGTTTAAAGAAGTTTGGCTATCTACCCTGTTGGCTTCTTTTATGGTACTGAGGGTAAGGAGGTGCCCGCTTGTCTTCAGAAGCCAAATTGCAAAGAACAGAGGATACTTTTTGCAAAAAGTGTGTGCTGGCACAGCAGCTCTCATGCTTGGTTCCACCAGATATTTATTATTGATTGATGGGTTTGTTTCATTTGTGTCCTGCCTTTCTCCCAACAAAGGACCCAGAGTGGCTTTCAGAAACAAAATAAAACTAAAATCCCAATAATACAGAGGTTAAAAAAAAGGTACCTTTGCAAACATAAAATAAAAACAAAAGCAAAGTTGTTATCATTAAAAAACACATTGTTTTAGCTGTTCTTTTTTAAACTTACACTGTAAACCATTTTGAATTGCATTCAGGAGAAAGGCAAGATATATAATAAACATCCCTAATTTAAAATGGCATAAAATCCTTGAAAAGACAAGTCAAGATAAAAATGCAACCCCCCCTAATTAAAAGCCCTTTTGCACGACCTATTAAACAACAAATGCCTGTTTAAATAAAAAGACCTTTGTTCTTCTTGTGTGCCTTAAAGTCGTTTTATGGCAACCCTATTGCGAACCTATCACCTATCATCTATGGCAAGATTTGAGGTTTGCCTTTTCCTTCCTCTGAGACTGAGAGGGTGTGAGTTGCCCAGTGTCACCCAGTGGGTTTCCATGGCAAAGCAGGGATTTGAACTTTGGCTTCAGAGTCATAGTCTGGTGCTTAAACCACTATGCCACATTGGCTCTCAAAAAGAGCAGAAGGGGGCCTGTTGGCAATAGGAGAGCAGAAGGGGGCCAGTCTAGCCCCTTTGATATCTAGGACTTCAGCTCCAGAAGCTCCAGCCACCATAAGCAATGGCAAGGGACTATGGGATTTGAAATCCAAAACATCTGGAGGGCCAAGAATCTCTTGTTTCATTTCTCTGTGTCAGAACACTTTTAAAGGCGCTGAAATTGGCTTGGGTATAGTGGATGCCTTTGGTATGACTAAACAATTTTTGGTGAGTGAGGATGCTGGAATTTAACTAGCATGATTCAAATTGCCATGACCTAAAGGATGTATTTATCATAACTTTCTAAAATCCTTGGGCATCATTTCAGTTGAGGGATATAATACAAAATGTGTATATTATATACAAGATGTATATACAAATAAATATATATACAAAATATATATTGGATATTTAAAATATATTTGATATTTTTGGATGTGTTTAAAATTAATATGTGTGACGAAGAATAACAATGTTTAAGGGCTATAATTCTCAACTGTAGCTATCCAATTTAACTGCAGACTGCAAACCCCAGAATTCCACAGGATGTTGAAAGTGGAATAATAGCACTATAACAGTCTAGTGCAGAAATAGCTCTAGTACTTATGTTATGACTGTAGCCTCTGTCCTGAAAGGTGAAGAATTTAACATGAAAGATCATCCTAAAATGCTGACAACTCTTTACCTTCTCCCTCAGCAACCTGGAGCACAGATAGGCTCAGGCTTGTTGTATCCAGCTCCAACTGGTCAACCTTGAAGCTGAATGTCTCATTGTACAATGGATCAGAGGAACCCACAACGGCTGTAGTCCTTTTGGTTTTGATGAACTGATTTTGCTTCATTAGGGACACTTTGACAAAGACACCTGAAATAAAACAGATGCGACTGGAAAATGCTTGAGCAAGTTGGAATTGGTGGGAAGAAAACAACCCCAAATTCCTGGGCCTGGTTAGACAAATCTATCTATTCTGGTTTCTTCTATACTTGAATGTGTGTGGTTTAAAAATAAAAAAAAAATCACAAGTTATTTCAGTTCTAAGTATGAAGATATTTGAGAAACTAGTAAACAAAGTGAAATGAAATTCCCTCTGCAAGCATAGACCTCCCATTCCCTGTAACAGGTTAGTGTATTGTCTACATGTGTGTTTGTGGGGAGGGAAGAAACAGAAGTCCTATCAGCATTTCCACCCTGCACTGTTTTAGTGCTTGTATTCCACTTTCAACATCCTATGGAATTCTGAGGTTTGCAGTTTAGTAAGGCCAAAAAGCAATCTGGTTGAAAATTCTAAAGGTCCCTCCCAAAATTGCAAATCCTAGGATTGCATAGGATGTTGAAAGTGGAATAGTAGCATTATAACAGTGTAGTGCAGAAAGGCCCCATGTGTGGCCCAGCAGCACCTCTCATGTCATGGAGTGATGATTCTGTTTTGGATTTTAGTCTGAACTTTAAGAGTTGCCCAACATACTGAACCTATTTGGGGGAAACAGGTTAACATATTGGATGGATCCTTTAACATATGGACTAAACTACCAGAGAGGATTTACAACCCCACTGACATAGAAGTCACTGGTGTGGGCAACTGTCACTTTATGTCAACTCTCAAATAGTGTCACATACTCACTAACTCACAACTCACTACTCACAACCTTACACAACATCACAGAATGTCAAATAGAACCAGTACATTCATCAGTTACTGGAATATTTGAAGACTGTCTCCAGAATTTTCAAATTCTACATTTAGTAAAGAGAATTCCAAGCATAATTTTTGGGAGTGACAGTGAATGTATAACTAGATTTTTAAACAGAGGAATTATGGAGAGAAGTGACATTTTTCTATCTTTCTTGAACTAAAACGTGCATTTGGTCCCATCCTGATAAGTAACCTATATATGTTTTCTTATGTTTGTTTAACCTATGGCTCTTTCAGAGCTTGGCATCATTACTTCTTAGACTATGACTGCCAGAATCCCTTGGTCAGCACAACTAGGAGCCCTGTTGCCTGCGCAATTCTGGGAGTTGTAGTCCAACTTTGATTCCTCTTCCCCAGCTGGTCTGTTTTCCTTTTCCTGTTTCCTCCTCCTTTAAAAGAGGAATATTTCTATTCCTCTTTTAAAACACAGCCTAACTAGTACAGAAATGGTGCTGGCAACACCTGCATTACCACTGCAGGAGGCTTGTCAATTCTGCCCTGATTCAAACTAAAGCTTAACTCCAAACTAAATTTAGTAAATATATTATACTTGTAGTATACATTATAATGAATAAATGAATAAACAGAGAGACAAACTATGATTATGTGGATACAGCCATCACTCCTGTATGGGTTTTAGATAATGTAAATAAACATTCTAAAATTCTAATCCATACTATTGCTAAAAACAAAACAAAATAAAATCTATTTCTTACCACAATTATCAAGTGCTTGCTTTTCTTTCTGGAACTTCAAGCCCTTTGCTCTCAGCACCACCACTGTGAGACGGCCCAGATAGCCATTGTAGCTGAGAGAAAACTGGAGGTCACCATGTTCAGAAGGCATCTTTGATGAGGGGAGGAATGTTGGTTGGTTGCATCAGTATCAATTCATCAGATACTCAGTATTACAAAATGCATTTTTCTTTTACTCCAGTAACTTAAAGAGTAGGACTGCATACAGCATGGCTAATGAGGATCCAAAGCAGCAGCTAGTAACATTTGCAAATTTTCCAGTGGGCTTATCACAGGGCAGGAACTGAGCAGCTCATGTCAAACAGCAGCTCCTACCATTCATCACTATTAGCTATGCTGGCTAAGGCTGCTGGGAGTTGCAGTCTTAACAACAGCTGGAGGGCTGCACAATTCTCACTCCCATGCTAGTACATAGTGGGTTCAGGGTTCAGGGAATATATACAGTAGGTCCTCCACATTCACAAGAGTTAGGGGCACAGAGCTCTCACGAATGTCAAAAAATCACGAATAATTCCCCTCCAGTGAGCACCCCCCTCCCAGTGAACACTCATCTCTCATCCTTTTGGCTGCTGCCGTCAGAAGAGTGCAGGGGAAAACACCTTCCCCTCTCCAGTCTATTGCCCCCCCTGCCCTGCCTTCCTTTCGTGCTTGCACATGGGCTACAAGCAGGAGAGTGAAAGAGAAGGAAGGTTTTTCTCCCTGCACTCTCCTGCCCACTGACAGCGCTCCCTTCCTTTTCAGCATGTGCCTGCATGGGCAACTGGTGAGGGAACGCAAAGGAGTGAAGATCTTCCTCTATACATCCTGCTGCCGGCTATTGCCAGCATGATTGCGCATGTGATGGGAGGGAGAGTGGGGGGAAGTGAAGATCTTCCTCTCTGCACCCTCTTGCTGGCTGCTGCCAGCATGATTGTGCAGGCAACGGGTGGGGGAGTGCAGGGGAGGAAAGATCTTCCTCTCTGCACGCTCCTGCCGGCTGCTGCCAGTGTGATAGTGTGTGCAATGCAGGGGGGGGGGAATCCAGGGGATGGAGGATCTTTCCTCCTCCCTGCGCCTGGGCAAAAGGCCAGGGAATGGGAGGGGGAGAATGGGGGAGCTCACAAATAATCAAATTCATGAAAGTGAAACCTGCGAATGTGGGAGGAGGACTATATATATCTGTATATATTCAGTATATACATATACATACTGTATATATATATTCAGTATATACATACACACACACACACACATATATATATACATGAATACATACATACAGTATGTATGCATGCATGTACATATGTATGTATGTATACACACACAGACACAGACACAGACACACACAGAGTGTGTAAATGTGTGTATAAACACAAATAAAATAATTGCAAGAGAAAGATGTTCTGAAAAAGGACTGAGCCAGTGTGGTGTAGTAGTTTGAGCACTGGACTACCACCCTGGAGACCAGGGTTTGATTCCCCATAGAAACCCACTGGGTGGTCTTGGGCCAATCTCACACTCTCAGCCCCAGAAAACCCTGTGATAGGGTAGCCATAAGTGGAAGCTACTTGAAGGCACACCACCACCACAACTGAAATGGCCACCACAACAGAGGAGTAATCATCCCAGTTGCTCTTTCCAAATACAGTACTTTTTAAATTTTGGTATGTGTTTACCGCACCATGCAAATCACCTCATTCCACATGCCTGTATATAATGTTGTATTCTCTACAGCAGTGCTTTTCAGGCTGCCTAATATGGTGGGCCAACATCTATTTCTTCTTCCAGTGTGGCAGGGACCAGGACCATATTACTCCCATTGGCCACAACTGTTTCTTTCTGTCCTAGAAACTCACCACAGACTATCAGTCAATGGTTCAGGGACCAGCACCAGTCCAGTGAACACCACTTGGAGCAGCACTTCTTTAGAGCAAGTCTACCTAACATGAAGGTAGGGCATCTCTGAACTAGGAGGAGGAAAAGGAGGAGGAGGAGAAAGAGGAAGAGGAGGAGGAGGAGGAGTCATAATGACATCTACATTGATCAAATGATTGCACCTTTAATTCATCACTGACCTCCAGGTTATCTGCTTCCAAATCTCTCCAAACAATGACCTTCCCATCACCAGATAAGCTTTCATTTTTCAGAGGGAAAGTTACTTGTCCTAGAAGAATGTGCTTCTTCTGCTTATCAACATGGTAGACACAGAACTTCAGTGTCCTTTGGTGAAGTGTATTACTGGAAATCTACATGGCAACAAGCAGAACAGTGGGGAAAAAATTAAGTAGTCTTTCTGTTCCCACTCCTCTGTTCCCCTCCTCTGTTCCCCCCAAACAAACAAACAAACAAACAAACAAATAACTTCCCGAGACACTGATCTACATTCACAGCTAGCCCTAGCCTGTGGAAAAGGTCACAATGGCATGCTAGCCCTCCCTTCCATGCAGAATAGTCAACCAGATGGACCACTGAATCTCAGTTGAACATACTTCACTGCACTCAAGGGAAACACGTCATGGGAAACATAATGCTGGACACATGGCGCACCTACAGTTCTGACCTCTGATATCTTGCCACTGTTCTTGCCCTCCAATTTCCACTGCCTGTGGCAGCCCCCTCTCTCTACATAATGATAGGGACAGCCCTGGCTACACACAATGGCCTACACAAATTCTATTTGCGGAAAAACTTACCTGGAAAACAAAATTCTCATCAAACTGAGGATTAAGATTTTTCCGCTTGATCTTGGATTGCAAGTAGCGCCTCTCATCAGGCAGCAGGTAGATTTTCACCAAGGGGTTGCAAGAGCTGGCAGGAGGCTGTAGTTTTCGGGCTTTGATCAAGGAGACGAGGAGTCTTTCTGACTCTTGCTCATATTCCACAGAGAACCAAAGCCGACCAATGTTCCCTTCAGGGAAGTCTGTCTCACTCTTGTCTTCAGGAAACCTGTAGAGCTCTGGGTTAATGGTTCCTACAAGGTATGCTCCAGCTTTACAGAGAAAAAATCACCCAAATTCATTATATGAAGGATGTCAAATCTACAACGCGTCCATCACATTTGTTTGAGTGCTGTTGTTTCATTAGCGGTAATGTCTGGACATTTCACACATGTATGTTTATCACTTCATGACTGTAGAACCAAGTGGAAACTTCTACACACAAAAAGCCATGGGTGACCCAACACCCAAAGCAGAACTTTTGTGTCACTATACATCACACTTCAAATGCAAAACATACAGTGGAATAGCTCATAAATTAAGCTACGGTTAAGGAGCCATTGACACTCCAAGTTGTTTAAACCACAGATCCCATAATCCTTTCCTATTGGCTATGTTATCTTTGATTTTGGGGAACTGAAGTCCAAAATATTTGGAGGACCACAAATTTCTCACCCCTGAATGGACCTGGCAGACATCAAGCCATGCACATGCATGGTTGAGCTTGCATCCCTGCAGAGTATGAAACTAGAATGAGGCCATGTGCTGCACTTTTGGTACAGGACTTTGGATTCAAATTGGAACAATAGTACATTTTTCTGCATGGTTCTTTGCATCAGCAATACAGATTTAGCCATGTGGGCTTCACAGCTGTAGGAACATATGCTCAGAGCTGACTATAATTGTACTGTGGACCAGTTCAAGCCAAAGACCTTAGGAAAGTTGACTGCATGATATACATGCCCTTCTTGTAAGACCTTAATGAAAGCATACTTAACTGAAGATCTTCCCACCAGACCATGTGCATACTGGAAGTTGGACATGGCCAAGAGTAGAAGGCAACTGCTCAGTTTTCAGACTAATTATTCATTTGGTCCAGCATAGCCTACTTTTGACAGGCCACAGCTCTCTGGGGATTCCATTAAAGGCTTTTCTTATTACCCACCCATTCTATTTTAAGTAGAGATGCTAGGGGTTAACTTAATCACTTCTGCATGCAAAGTAGCACACTACCAGTGATCTATGATCTCATTTTTACATGTACAGTGATGCACTGAGATCCAGATTAATGATATAGGATCCAGATTAATCATGCTTAGAATAGACTCACTGAAATCAGTGGGACAGATCAGTCATGGGGCCCTTTCATGCAACCCAGTTACAGTACTATAATTTCATTTTCCTGCCATTGCAACTTCCTATGGAATCCTGGGATTTGACTATGGGCAGAGGTATTTTGAATGCTCAGCCTGAAAGCTCTGCTATTGTCTCTGACCCAACTGCAAACCCCAGGATTCCACCAATGTAGCCATGGCAGTTAAAATGGAATTGTAGTGCTATAACTGTGTAGCATTAAGGGGCCCGTGGCAACTTACATAAGTCAAATATAGTTCAATGCATTCTGAGCATGAGTAAGTAAGTTTAGATCCAACTCATTGTCAGTAAATTGCACTTCATTCAGTTGTACTCACCTGCATAATATAACCTACCTAAAGAATGGAAAGAGGATCGAGGTCCAGAATCAGGAGTAACATAGAGGTCACTATCCTCTTGAACATGTTCTCCATTTATCATTTCAGTCCAGGCCTGTCTGTTAAATTTTGGTGGAACAATAAAAGGGACGCTTCTTGATCTGCTCAAAGATGACCCCACATTGAGTTGGATTAAGAAAACGAAAGGATATCAATCAGTCAAAACATACTTCAGAAAGAAGCCAACTCAAGCTAAATACTTTCAAATCATACAGACTGAAACAGGCAAGTTTTAAATGTGTGGTTAATTCCTCTCTAAAACCAATGAAACAAAAAAGTGCTTTTGGGATGTGGCATCTAGGGTTTTCTACAAATTCTCTATGCCTTATAATTTTTCACCAGAAAATGTGATAAATCTGTGTTGGCCAATTGCAAAAGGGGAAAGGAGGCAACTTCATCTTCTTATCCTGGCTACGTCATCACTTTAAGAACCAGAAATAATGTCACATTTGACCCAAATGGCCAAATTTTGTGTTTTTTAAATGGGGGTTGGGCTTGGGCATTTTGAAGAACTGGGGCCAAAAGGACCCCAAATGCTATGCTTTTGCATTCTCAGTCCAGGGGATCTGAGGGCTTTGAGGTGTCTCCTGGGGTCTTCAGGGCTTGCAAAAAATATTTTCTTTACTAATCTGATAAATGATGAAAAGGATTAAACCATATTCAAGAACACTAAGGCAATGTAAAGGTTCCCATTCTACCCCACCCCAATCAGAATTATTTTTAAAGAATGAGTAAAGGCCAGAATGTTTACAGTTTTCCATATAGAGACTGGTTTTCAGTTAGAACTGGAATAAAATACCAAACATATGTCAAACATGATTCACTTGGAACAAAAGTTATGGTGTTCCAGAAATAATCTTTGAATGCTATCCATCTATCGGTTAAGTCATAAAATATGAAATTCTTGGCTCAATCTCTTCTCAGTTAGTAAGGCAGTGTCTTTGTGTTAGCCAAGCTCCATGGGGCTGATGGGAGCTGTAGGCCAAAACACCTGGAGAACCATAAGTTCCCCACTCCTGTTGTAGGGAGGTGACAAAGTGATATAACTGTGTAGTGGTGGTAGTGATGGTGGTGAATATGAGGACACTGTGAGCAAAGCAGTAAAGATCACTGACCATGGCATGCGATGCTATAACGAAACACTGGTTCACTGGAAGTGTGTTGTTGTTGTTGTTGTTGTTGTAACATTTGCTATATTTATTTCTGTTTCATCTTTTTTCCCAGATCAGAACTCAAAGTGACTTACAATAATTAAAAAAGACATTGTTAAAAATCCACAAGATAGAAAAATTAAACTGATATTAAACAGCGAATAAAATAAAATAAACAAAAAATAAACCAGATTAAAACACATATAATTAAAACACTTGCGCACGCACACCAACACAACAAATATAAATATCCAGAACATTGTGTTAGATAGTCTTATATAGTCACACATCATATGTGTGTTGGAATAGAAAAGTTTTCACTTGTCTGTCAAAAGAAAGGAGAGTGCCAGTTTAACTTCCATGGGAAGGGAGTTCCAGAGCCTAGGGGCAGCCACTGAGAAGGTCCCCCTGATTTACCAGTGAGGGTGGTGGGACAGGGTGGGACAGAGAGAAGAGCCTCTCCAGCAGATCTCAGTGCACAGGCTGTTTCATAAGAGAGAACACAGACCTCCAAATAACCTTGACCTGAGTTGTGTAGGGCTTTAAAGTTCATAACCAGCACTTCAAATTGTACCAGGAAATGGACTGGCAGCCAGTGGAGCTGTTGCAATAAGAGAGTTGTGTGATCCCTGTATCCAGCCCAGTCAGCAATCTAGCTGTGGCTCTTTGGACCAGTTTGAAACTTCTGAACACTCTTCAAAAGCAGCCCCATGTTGAACACATTACAATAATCCAACTGGGATGTAACCAGGGCATGTGTCCCTGTGGCCAGATCTGATGTATTAAGGAATGGGCACAGCTGGATCACAAGCTTTAACTGTGCTAATGAACTCCTAGCCACTACAGAAACCTGGGCTTCCAGGTTCAGAGCTGAGTCCAGGATCACATGCAAACTGCAAATCTGCATCTTCAGAGGAGTGTAGCACAGAACAGTCCATCCAGCAGAGGCTGGATCCCTGTCCCCTGATCTGTCTTTCAACTGACCAGGAACACCTCTGTCTTGCCTGGATTAAGTTTCAGTTTGTTCACTCTCATCTAGACCATTACTGATGACAGGCACCAGTCATCTGCATACTGATAGTATTGAACCTCAGAACTCTAGACAACCTCTCCCAGCAGTTTCTGTTAAATACCATGCAGGACAGACCCAAACCCTGAGAGACCCTACAGGTCAACAGCCAGGGGGTTGAACAGGAGTTCCCCCACACTACCTTCTGGTTTGCACCTCCAGGAAGGAAGCCACTGTAAAACAATGCCTCCAAGTCCTATCCCAACAAGGTGATCCAGAAGAATACCATGGTCAATGATACTGAAAGCCATCAAGAGATCCAGCAGAATCAACAGGAAGATATTCCCCCTGTCTAGCTCCTAGCATAGGGCATCCACCAAGGTTACCAAAAACCCATACCCAGGGTTCACTAACAATGGATGGCTGGTTAGTACAAGAGCTCTAAGAAAAATTACTTCTACAATGCAAGAAGGCGCTTGGCCAGGTAATGGGCATTCATTTTCTCATGTACTGTTCCAGGATTTATATGGACAGGAAATCATCACCATTTACCTTCCCTTTGGAGGCTGAGGTGAAGAAGATGGTAGGGCAAGACCTGGCTCCTGCCAAACAGGGGAAGCAGGTTCAGTAAGTTCTTCATAAGAAGCCTTGAGGTAGAATTTCTTCCAAAAGAGGTACACTGCTATCCCAATAAGAACCAGCAGAAGAATTCCTCCTAGTACACCTCCAACCACAGCAGCTACCTGTTCTAGTTACACAAAAATACACGGATATACTGAAGCATTCATTAACAAAACATCCATCAATATTTCACATGTGGAAAAAGACATTTAAAATGTGGAATCACTTCTGACCTTGCCAGAGCAAGAGAATTTTGGGGGGAAATGGTTTTGCTGCCTCGTAGTTGAGGAATTCTGAGTGTTGTACTAAAAAAAAGTAACATGTCTAGATTCTCATTTGTTTCCTTTTTCATCACTACACATCAGTTCTTCTTGTCTACACTTTTCCTCTACACTCTCCAGCCTATGTCCTATGGGTGAACAAACAGGGTCTTCACTCTTTTCTGCTAGCATTGTGGTCAGACAGGCTGTACCATTGTTGTACTGTATTTGGAGGGTTACTTGAGAATATCATTTTCTCTAGTAGTGGTAACTCTTTGAAAAAACCCATCCTGGCCCTGGAGGAATTTTTGGTGGTTGGAGAGGGGGCAGGAGGGATTGTTCAAAGAGCCACCACTGCTACCAGTAGACCTGCACACTGCTACCAGTAGACCTGCATCTTGTTTGAGATGTTTGTCTCAATAGCCAAGAAGGGGTGGGGCTTTTGCCTGCATCAACACTCCCTCACAACTAACTTAAACATGATCTTAAGTAAACATCTCAGACAAGATACAGGTCAATGACTTTTCTTCTTAGCAATTTTGAACAACTTCCACACTAGAGCGGAGGAGCGTTTCACTGCATTTTATGAGCGGTGTTTTTTACTTCAACTTTCCCCAATTCCTATCTGCACGCCCTCCAGTTTCTATTGAAGTAAAGTGGAGAAAATCATTTGTAGCTTCCACATCATCAGTTCTCCTGGAACTCCTATTCTCCTCCCTCTTCTACTCTGCTGCTGCTGATTGGTCAATTTAACGCCCACCTCTGTGGTGTGAATCGATGTAACGCTTCCGCATGTAGGAAAAAAATGCAGCAGCACCACCGTGGTTGGTTTGCATTGGAGCTTTTCCATTTTTATATTACACCAGTTTCACAACAATGTGAACCGCGCTAAAAGCTGAACATGTGCGGAACAAACTACAACAGAACAACATCAAACTGGTTTGATGTGCAGATGTATTTACGATGCAATGGCGCTACAACGATGTATCTCCCTTGTGCGGAAAGGTGGTATAGTGGTTTGAATATTAGACTAAGATTTCAGGAGAGTAACCTTGGGGAAGTCACAAACTGAAGCATGGTGGAAGGAACAGGCACCCAGGGTCCAAACTAGGTCGGAGAAAGGAGAAGGAAAGGGGGTGGGTCCTCATCATGGACCAGTACTTCCTCTCTCTCTCCCACCTCCTTCCTTGGATGTGGGAAACATTAGGAGAAGACTTCTGGTGCTAACAAATTGAACTGCGAGCTGTCCAAAGGATATGGAGGAGGACCAGAGGTGGGTTTTTAAAGAGCTGCATGGCCTGATCAGAGCTTCCAAGACGGACGGTTCCCCCGGAAAAGAAGCAGTTGAGGTAGGAGGGTAGGGGTTGAAGAGACTCACAAACAATCAAATCTATGCAAGTGAAACCCACAAATGGGGAGGGCCTTTCCTGGACTCACCTTTTTAAGGACACTCTGATGTGGCTCAATCACATGTGTCCTGTTTTCATGGTCTAAATGTGCTCCCTGATCATTGACACCCATCCCTAAGAATTAAACCTATCCTTATCACTCCCTTTCTGAGTTCATTTTCCAGGACAAGTTACTGTGTGACATAATTGCAGAAACTGATACAAGCACACAGTGGACAGAGGTCTCACACAAGACAGAAACAGGCCTAAATCTCAAAGGGAGACACTCTGTTGGTACAAATTTTGTTGTCTTCTTTTACTTTTGCTTTTCTTCCCAGTCACCTCATAGCCATTTTTGAAGGAAGACAACTTTCTGTCTTCATAGACCCCCTCACTATAACATCTCAAGCAAGCAAAATGGAGACCTGTGACTCAAACAACATTACTTCACTTTCCCAATATGATTTTTTTTAACAATCTCTGTCTGATAAAGAAGCCAGTGGGCTTCAAAAGTTAGCAAGATTAATTGGTTGACTTACTAAATGTATTGCCACAGTATGTACTTTGGATTTTTTAGCACTGAGCATACAAGCTGAGAAGACATATATATTGTCTGGCTCTTGTGACTCTAACAAAAATATTTTCTTTTTGTTTCACACAAGAGCCTCAAGTAGCTGGACAGGAGGAAGCAATGGGTCGGAGAGAGTGAAAAAATTTGCAGCCTGAGACATTGGGCATCAAGCCATGCCTTGAACGTGATTCATTTCCTTTTTCTCCTCTACTTGAGACAAGAAATCTAACTATGAAACATGCATGCACATTTCTAATTGAAATAGAACACACTCACTATTAAAGGTTACACATATTTCCCAATCTAGAAAAATATGTGGCTCCTCAACTGTTGTCTGTGCCACAAAAGACACCTTCAAATAAGGTCACTGTCTCATTTACAGAGCCCCAACCCCAGGCTGAAGATATGTATAGCATTAAGACCATTCTAATTCCTACACCTGGTTTAACTGCCTGATACATATAATGTAGCAGAAATAGGGCATGTGTACAAGGGGAGATGCCAACCCAGCAGTTGCCCTGCATGCCATATCACCTATTAGGCAAGTCACACAGAAATTGGCAGAAGCCCTACTCAAGCCTCTCTATAATAATAACAGGGCATGGAGGAAGTTGACTTTTATATTGTTATTGTTTGTGTGGTTTCTCACTCCCACCAGCAGGAGCCAACTAGGCACCTTAGGGGCAGTTCAGTGTTTAATGGAATGGTGTCGAGAACTACAACATGGGTTGGGAGGAACACAAATAGAGGACTACCATTTTGGGTGGTGGCCCTGCTTTTTTCCCCACCCTGAGCTTACCATTTTAGACTAAGACATGCTGCCTGAGACAAAGAGTAAGGTGGCACACACACAAACACACCCAATTCCATGGACAAAGCTGATGAGACTGGTAGTTGATTCTTCATTCAACACAATAAAAGAGACAACAGTCTCTCCCTATAAAGGCTGTTTCCCACACTAATGACACGGGCTGGCTTCCTGTTGGGCAGGTGGCCATAAAAATGCTGGAAAACTTGACTCCTGTGGGTTCTTTGCCATATTTACCTCACCAGTCCTACATAGTCAGTGTTATTTTCTGTTATCAATAGAAAAACACTGCAACTGATTATATATAATTGTGTTACCTTCTGGTATGTATTACCTTCTGGTATGCCAAAAAGAGTACATGCCCCTCCATTTACTCACTGGTAAAGTAATGAATGACCTTTTTCATGTTAGCCATATTTCAAATTTAAGCTATTCTCATTTCCTTCCTCACTCTGATGAATTCTAGTCTTAACAACATCACCCCAGCTAGAAGGAGACGCTTCCTGATTTTCAGTATTTTTCCAGCTTTAATGGGCTCTTTAGACAACTACACCACTTCCAGACACAAGCACACACTGAAAAACATCAGGAAGCATTAGCAACCAATTGACTTGAATAAAATATGATCACTTTACAGCTATTAACAATATGGTTCAGAGTGAATGTTATTAGAAAACATTTAACAGTTGATTTATGGTGGAGGGTTTTTTACTTTTGTTCCACCGGTGCATCCCCCACCCTTTTTCCCACTCTATTATGATACTAGCAGAATTAAAATGCTGTATTTTGTCTTTTGTAAAAGAACGGCTCATTTTGTTCACTCAGTCATTTTCTTCATGATAACAACTATTTAACACACATTGGACTCATCTACACTACAGGTGCCTATCTATTTAATTCCAGTTTATCTGTGATGACTCCTTTCAAAGACCTCTGGAAATTGATGTTTGCATATACTTCAATTAGCCCAAGTTACTAGGGATGCTCCCTGTTCCTAATAAATCATTTCTACTTTAGCTCAGGAGAGAGTATTAAAGTGAGAAGTATTAAAATGTTGATAGTATGTGTTGCTAGATGTACTCTTTTTACAGTCAGAATCCTCTTCCCATCCTTCGCTGTACAGTCTCAGATTGTAAGGGATTTCTAAATATCAGAAACCAACAACCTGTATCTTAAAATAATACATTTTTTTTCAGAAGTAATTCTACAGGGCCACTCAAATTAGACATAGCATAAGACCAGATTCAGCACCTGGTTGAGGGCCATTCTTAATCCTATCTCATTTTGTAATAGTTAAATCTCTCAATGGAATCCAGCCAAACCTCATCTCTTACACCGAGACATGTGAAATACCTGTGCAAGAATTATAATCCATTATGCAGAGAAGAGGAGGGGGATCTTTAATGGCACTCTTGAGACTAATTTATTTCACTATAAACTTTTGTGGACTCCTTTCCAATTCCTCAGATGCATAGAATGAAACGTCAGTAAACAGACATAAATGCAAATGTGTGGGGATCAGGAAGTTGAAAATATAACAGAAATGTGAAATATGATGGCATGGCGATGGAATGACAAGTAAATCTTAACTATGATGGTAAAGAATAGATAAAAGGCCAAAGGCAGGTGACAGGTTTGCCATACAAACACTGATAAGCAAGTAAATAGACATACAGTAGGGAAAAGCCTTTGTCTTACAGATGTATTACATTGATAGGGAGTGGAGAAACAATCCAAACATTCTCACAAAAGAAGGACAGAGGCCTCTCCTGGAGAAGACCAATTGTGCATGCACCATTGGAATGCAAAAAAAAAGTATTAATATTTGTACTATGCCAAGAAGCCATTATCTCCATTCAGAATGTTGGTGATAAGCTGAAACTTGGGAGTGTTTCTCAACCAGTTATCTCCTTTTACAGTATTTTCTTCTATTCCCTCTGCATTAAGCTGAGAGTCACAAGGGAGGGAGGAGCAGGCCTATGCCCCAGGTCTACCACTTAGTGCTTTGGCATCTATATGAAGCTCTCAAAGCCTTCTGATTATATTGCTGCTGTTGTTTTCCAGCTTTTGAAAGCTAAGCCAGGCCTCTTGTATGCTGTGAATATGGGACTGGAATGCCCCAGGGAATCACAGCGCATCGTTTGAAGGTTTGTATAGGTGAGGGAAGATGATTGCCCCACAACACACACACACACACAAATGATGCTGTTTGACCAGTTTGACCCTTAGCCAGTAGAAGAGGAAGAAGCCATTCAATCTTTCCTCCCAAGGATGACTGGTATGGATGACTGGAGACTCTGGAGGTAAGTTTCCTTCCTCATGTAGATTGCCATCATTGCCTCAGCTGGGCTGTTGCTGCATGTACAACTCAGTCAGGCCTCCGTTTGGCTACTACAAAGCTTACAAACAAGATCTTATTTCTCCAGGCTGTGGGGCCATCTGGAGCTATTGCCCACAACCCTTCCTCATCATCAATGGGAGCATGAGGTGACGATTGTAAGAGAGATTGCAGGGGTGGGAAGAGGTAGGCAGCAAGAGGGGAGAGAGAACTACAAATGTGTATTGCCTCTCCCCCAAGTACACATTATAAAGGTGTTTTGTTTATAAACTTCCACCTCTTTCATGCATGATTGCGAGAGGATCATAAGTTAGGAAGAGACAGATAGCAAGGAAGAGGTTGGTGAGATAGATGAAAACAACTTTTTTGTGTTATTGTTGAAGAGATGTGCGTGCCTTGCCTGGGATTTTGTGTCCAATGACAATCGTAAGCTGGGGGAAACACAGGCTGGTGAGTTAATTTGTATAGGAAATCAGTTGATTTGCATTATGTGACATTTAAATTCTAATAATTATGCCTAAATATACATCTACACATATAAATTAGTACATGCATATTTTGTGCAAACCTGTATGTAAGAGCCAATGCCTGGATCTTTTCAGTGCCTGGCAAAATTGCTGACATTAAATAGAGTTTACCTTTCTACAGCTGGTAAGGTTTCATTCAAGCTGCTGATTGCAGATTAGAGAACAATTATATCTTTTAGCGGGCATACCTTTCCCCTAAAGAACAAATTACCTTCTTAGTTTTTTAATCACAGAAAATAAGATGGGCCACATCAGAATAAAGGATATTGTAAGGCCACTGGTATTAAATCAGCAGGACACATTTATGTTTCCTCATGATCACTGCAAAATTACAACATGGTAGAATGGCATTACAGAATAATACCAATACTATGACGGAGCACTACAAAGGTATATATGCAAAGATGCAACTGAACCCTAAGAACATAGACCAACTAAAGTCTATAGGCAATGAAAAATAACTTATACAATATAGCAAAGACAGCTGCAAAGTAAACAATAATTTGGATCTAGATGTAGAAATCCATGATGAACTAAGGAGTCACCAACACATTACAGTCCATTTCATGATGGAATACAGAAAGGCTACTATATGCATATGGCTACTTCCAGAATGCGGAGCTGTTTCAATGAATCTTCCTCAGTATCTTCCTTTTAACACAGGGAGAGAATAAGTCTTTGGTGATCACCTTCTGGCACCCCTTTGGTATAGGGTAGGGCTCTCAAACTCCCTCGATAGGGCCCAGAATTCCAGGGGGAGGGAAAGGGACTATCCTTGACTCAAGTTTTCACAGTTCAAAAACCCTCTCTTCCTTCTAGTTTTGGGTCATCCCACCATGTTAACTTAATGAAGATAACAGCATCGCCACAGGGATTTAGGAAAATGAGGAGGGGAAAGTCCATAGGTGATTGGATATTCCAATATTAGGCAGGAATAAAACATGACACAAGGTAGAAGGGTGGATTATATTAGAATATGAAATAGCTATACAGGTCTGTTCTATTTTCTTACAAGTATTATATCTTCTTTCCCATCATGTCCCTAGAAAAAATATGTAGTAATTAAAATGAATGCAATTGATTAAATTGATTAAAAAGCCAGCAAGAACTGTTGTTGCTGAGATTTTACCTGTTTCTGTTTCTCCCACCTTCTCCAGCCTAATGCCTGCATTGGGTGATAACTCTTATCTTCCCAGGCAGCATTGGGTATGCTGGCTGGGGATGAGGTAAGCTGGAGTCTTATCACAACCCAAGAGCAGCCAGTCTAAGGAAGGCTGCTCTGATCTCAGCTCTCCTGGGGTCACAGTACGTGAGATGGTTCATCGTGGAAAGATATCTGCTTAACTTCCCTGTCCTTAACAGCATCTGGCTAAACTAGTGGGGGATCAGGGACAAAAGGATGATGCAGAGACACATGACCCCCTATCTTCAGTAGTTGCAGAGAAGAGGGAATTTGTTAAGGTGCAGCTTTTCCATATTTCTGAAATTACCTCCCAGAACATTAGTGGACTGCTGTTCCCTTCATTTTTTTTAAAGCTCAGTTTAAACTTTCTCATTTTCCAAAGCTTTTGGAATTTAGTTTAATATTTTTAATCATCTTGTATTTTCATTATATATATTTGGTCAGCTTGTTTTGTATTATATTGCACTGGTTTGTGAATTTTTATCTGGATCATTCATTTTACAAATGTATTGTATTAGTTTTATATTTGTATAATTCCTTCTTCATATGTGTGTGTGTGTGCATGTGTTAGATTGTATGCCTTTGGCAGGGTTGGCTGTCTTTTTTAAAAAAAAACTTTGTGAAGTACCATGTCCATTGATGGAATTATATAAATACATCATCATCTGCTCATATTCTTGCTTCTACACACTTTTCTGTTCTTGCATCAGATCATCCAGAAACACAGAGATGATTAGGATTTAAATTACATTCCTGCACCATAACAAATCTCAAGCATCTTACAACCAATAGCCTTTTTTAGAACACACAAAAATGTCATAAGATATGATAATGAATCAGCCAGTGACACAGGGAATCAAAACTGGATGGCATTCTACATACCTTCCAAGAATAAGAGAGAACAGAAGTGAAGGTGGCAAAATGTGAACTCCTACTCTGCTAGAACTTAGAAATGATATTTTAAGGTGACTACAGTTCCCAAAATCTCCCAGCCAGTGGCCATGTTGGCTGATGGATTCTGTGAGTTGTAGTTGAAAGAAAAGTCACTTTTTCATACTCAGGTGTGTTGCCTATTGTATTTTCCATGAGGGGAAAGATTAGAGTGATAAAAATGCAAAGGATGTCTACTAAGCCCAGGGCAAATACAGATCTTGCCCAGTCCTTCCCTCTCTCCTCCCTAGTTCCCCACTGTCAAAACATCTTCTGAGGTGAACAAATTATAGACTCCAGAGGAAGAAAGAGAAGTTACACTCTTGTCTTCCTTCACACACACATACCCCGCCAATGCAGACTCTGCAGAAATCCCAAGTGTTGCTACTTACCAGGCATGAGTCCTAGAAGAAATATGAAAATGGCATTGTCACTGATGTCCCAGCTGTGCTGTTCATGATCTCAGTCCGATCTTGCCCCAGAATACCCAAAAGGGATTTAATGCTCCTTCTCTGCTCTTTGTAGCAGCTATTTCTTCTTCTTGCCTGTCCTCTGGGACTGTCACATCTGGGACTGGCAGTGGCAGGCAATAATAGCCAAGGTTTTGCCTTTGTTCACAACCTCAGGTGCCTGCTGATAACTTTTTTCCCACATGGATCTGCTGCGCCTGAGATTACAGCAAGGCAGGTAGTAAGAACATGAGTGGCAGCACTTTAGTCAATTTCTCTCTCCTCCCTTGGATATTGAATAACCAGCTCCTCCTCCTGGTTACAGACAAGCTCCTTAATTTTTCAAGGGCTGCTGAGAACCTGCCAACTCCAGCAGTCTAGGCAAGGAGCAGCAAAAGGGGGCCCTACTAGCAGCCACCTCTTCCTTCCTTCCTTCCTGAAAAAAGCACAAAGTTGGCTTCAGAGGCTTTGGAGCATCTTTCTAACATTAAGAAAAAAGCTGTGAGGAACTGGCACTGAGATGGAAACTGCCAATGTGTTTTTGAAATAATGTGTGACAGCAGTGATTCTTGAACTATCTGATGTGGGGGGCTGGCATCCCTCTCCCCAATTTGCCAAGGATCTGGATCTTATTTGTATCCATTGGCTACAATTGTTCCTTTCCTTCTTGGAAACTGACCAGAGACTCGCAGCAAATGACATGGGGACCAGCACCGGTCCATGAAACTCCTCTTTGAGTGAAACTGCCTCAGAGCATCTTCAAACAATTCAGCCTTTTCTCTTTTTAAAATTAAGGAGCGGGTGATGTAGCTGGTTGGTCAATATAACCGGTTTCCCCCATTCTTGAAAAAAGCTTTGAAACATTGCCTAGTGCTCATGGTGGCTGAAGAATTCTGCAAGCTTTAGTCCCAAACCATATAACTTCCCACTTTTGGTGCAAATATAATTTTGAAAAAGTTTTTCTATAAATAAAACAGTCTGTGTTACTTCTCTTATTACATTTTTGTTGTTTATGAATAGTCTTGCATTTTATAATTGGTTTTAATTGCACTTAGCTGTCCTGAATGACATGGAAGCACAAGAGGTACAGTGATTTTTTTTATTACATAAATCAGTCAATAATTAAATGACTGTAAATGGTAGCAAGCTTGCTCACATGCCCTTTCCCTTTAGGCAGTACTAGAGAAGCAGGAGGTAATCTTGTACTGAGGGTAGGGGCTACCATATCAATAGAGTGGTCAATCCACTTGAGTTTTAGTCTGAACATTAGTAGGGTCCAAGACAGCTCACAAGAAGAATCAGCTAAAAGTGATTTAAAAAATTAAATACAGTTAAGAGCCATCTTATTAAAACTGTATAAAATCAGTATGAAAACAGTATAAAGTCATTGAAAAACATGCAAAAGTTGAATATCAAGCAACCTCCTCATAAAAAGCCTCCCTGCAAGTAATCACATGTTAAAATACTACTTGAACAAAAAGGTCTTTGCCTGTCAGCAAAAGGAGGCAGATGAAGACCTTTTTAAAGAGGGAATAATGAAATAGCTGCACAGTGTCTTTTGACTAGTACTGCTAAAAGCTGGAGAAAGACAAGATTCCTCTCTCTCTCACAAACACACACACACACACACACACACATAATCTGGAGGGTGGTTATTTACTTCAGTCCTTTGTGAGAGACAACCTACAGTGGAGAGGCCAAATGTGGTCTTTGTGCTACCTGGGTAGAGATGTAGGAACCCTACTATTCCCCTCAGCCTCACAGATTGGCTATGCAGATGAGGACTAGGCTACCCACTCTTCCCTCAGCCTTGCTGATTGACATTATGAGCAATGTTAGGTCAGCAACCCTCAAGCAGTCAAGATAGCAGCTTTTGCACTGCCAATCATGGTACAAAAGTCATGACCCTGATTACACAGAGAAGAGACTTTAGCTTCCCTATTCATCAGTGCTTCCATTCCTCTCTGTGTGCTTGTGTGTGCATGCAACATATCACCCACTACCTGGCACCATTTGTGAAACTTAGGGCTGAAAAGGTTGTAGCAGTTGGATCTTTGAGTGGGTTTCATTACAGGCATACATGCACCGTGAAGGCTTGTGGTTTCCATGTCTGTAGGAGTGGCAAATCCATACTGAAAGTGCTGAACTTATTTTGGGAGGAAGAGATCAGCATTTCAGACAGCTCCTTTGAAACACAGACTAAAACCTAGAGTGGATTCATGTTCCCTTAAACATGAAAGGCACCAACTGCCACTGCACATAAGCATGTGCGCATCTACACCCACACAGAGAGAACTGGCCACTTCAGTGGGTATGAGGATAATGAGCAAGACTGCCACCAGAGAATTTGGGCTGCTGCTGTTCCTCTGTCTCTTCTCACAGTGGCCGTCAGATGAAAGTAATTGTTAACCAGAGCTCAGGCAAAATTATTCCTCAGACAAGGGTTCCTCCACAGAGAAGAGCTCAACACTCTTGAAGGGCAGAAACTTTCTCAGTACTTCAGTTCTTCTTTTTCAGTTATGTTATTTCAGAAGATGAACTAATAGTGCCACCTCCTGCCACCTCGAAATACTGCACCAGGCTAATCAAAAAAGCCACAATGTATGTGTCACAGACCTTCACCAGCATTCAGCTTGGCAACTGGAGACTATTCCTTCCACTAGGGCCACAGGAAAGCAACTCATCCCTGTTCACATATTGTTAGATTGCAACCTTTATAATTCCTGTTGGCTCTCCCAGCTCAGTTTGATGGGAATTGCAGTCCAACATCTGAAGGCGCAGAAGTTAGGTTGTCCATTTGGCCTTTCAGCCAAGACATTCCAGAGATCTAGGCTGCATGATTGTTTCATGGGTTTCTTACAGGCTTAATCTGTGCTCCCACATTTTTTGGAAACCCTTCCAATCACCTGATCTTACTGTACATGATAGTACTACTGAGGTGGGCAACTATGGAGAATCTAAGGACCAGATTTCTGATTCAGGCACCCTCAGAGTGCAGCGCAGGCTGACACAAATGTGGAAGGAGAAGCAGGAAATAAAACCTGGAAATGGCAGAATTCCAGTTCCAGTTTTGAAAAGGAGATACTTTAGATGGCAAACAGTGTACCTGGTGAGGTAAGGTGGGCACATACAGTATTTAAAAGCTAAATTGCCACTCCTAGGGGCTTTCAGAAAAAGGGAAGTTGGGGGAGTTGGGAGTACAAAAGGCCACAAAACCAGCTTTGGGTGCTCCAGGAGACTCCAGAGATGCACCTTTCTCACTCTGCACTGTAAGAATAGGTGTGTCATTCATGCCTTGGGTTGTATAGCAGCCTCAAAGATGCATACTAGTGAAAATGCATGAATGAGGTAAGGCAGGGTAGAGACAAGAGTTCACCTATAGCAGGAATATATTAAGCAGTAAAACAACAGTAAATTGAATTACAGTCTTTCCCCATTTATCTGAGAGTTAAGAGACCAGAGCACTGTAGGAAAACAGGATTGGTTAAAAAGCAGAACCCATGTACTGTACTATAGGGAGCATGAAGGACTTATGGCAGCTCACTTGGGACCAACCATGTGTAGGCAGCTTGCAAAGTCTCTCATCTAGCTTAGCATCTTTCTCCCGCTCTTAGCTTGCTTTGCAAGCAATGCATACATGAGAATCGTTCAAAATGAGCCTCCATACGCAAGAAGAATTGATGAAAGAGTGGAACCCTCATCAAATTAATGAAACACATCCTTCATTTGGAAGCATAAAAACAGCGAGTTGCCACATAATGGGGCTTCAAAAGGTGGGGGCTTCTTGTATCAAAAGTTTTCCTGAATAGTATTTCCTCATTTTGCCTATGGATGTCTGCCATTTTGTTTACTTTCTTCTTTTCACAACAACAAATATGCCTGGAGCAGCCAATGAAGATCAGATGGTTTTTGGTTGTGTTTCAGAGCTTCAGAAAATTATTTAAGTGGGAGTTCCTGTACCGGCAGCTTAATGGGCAACACAATTTAGGTGGTCTGCTGGATCATGGAATCTGAGGAGCCTTTCTTGGCAGTGAGGGCTGTTAAGCTCCCTCCTGTCAAGCAAAGATCCCCTGAATGACAGGGCGTCCAAAGGAACTTCAGATGCAGCTGGAAATTGGGTCTGGGCTGTTGTCTGCTCTGGAGTTTAGCAGATGTGGCAGGACTCAAGGCTGCTGAAGGTAAATCGTGGCAGCTTCTGGGAGACGAAAGGGTGATTTACAATCCCTGTTAAGGACACTACATTAATTGCTGCCTGACAACTTGCAACTAAAGGTTTGTTTTTAATAGAATTCTTTGGATTATGCAAGGAGCGCTTGTTTGCTACAGCTGTAAATCTTTCCCTAAAGCTAAATTGCTCTTTTGTGAGAAGGAAAGTTTTAAAGAGACAGTGCTCTTTTTCTAAGGCTGCCAAGTGAATATAGGATTACGACAAATCAAAAGTGTAAATTTTTGGAAGGAAACTTTTGAAGATGTTGTCTTCTGGATACCTATGGATTTTAAAAAATAAATAATTTTGGAATTGGAATAATTACAATTTTGGATTGAGGATATTAAGTTGGAAGTAATTGGATTTAATTGGGACATTTACCACATGAATAATTGTAATACGCCATCTACAGGGAATAACTGTAATTATCCATGAGAAAAAAAATATTTACAGTTATCTTGGCCTGAAAGATAAATATTTTCAATAATTGTTTTGACTGGACTTTCGCTCTGACTTGTTTAACAAGATGGATTTACAAATTGCCTGTGACCAAGAGAAGGTGCCAACTTACTTTATGGAGTTTTTGATGGAATTTAGAGATTATACACATAAAGTGGTGAAGTAATTTGGACAAATAGAAGGAAAGCTAACGGACCTGCTGGACTCAACTCTATCACAGAGGACCTCAGTGGAGAAGAAAATACTGAAGAAATGTTTGTGGATTTTGGCAGATCTAAGTTTGACTTGTACTCTGAAGAGGAGTCACAGCAGAAGAAATCAAAGGAAGTTCAAAAAAGAATTCTTCAAGAGGAAATCACCTATGTGTTGAAAGAGTTGGAAATTCCTCCCATTTTGGGGGGGTGGGAACAAGAGGGATAACAAGGGCTGTTTAAGGAACTGCTTCAACAGTGATTTGAGGTGCAGGATGAGATCCCATCTGAACTTGCAGGAAGATATGAACTAGATTTTAGGAGTCAAAGTGGCGGAAAAGACACAGGATTGTGTCCAGCTTTGGGAAACAATGGAATGTAATGTTAGAGCAAAATAATGGGATAGTGGTTGTTTAAGATGAGATTATGGAATGTTTTATGAAAATAGGGGTAGGATAAAAATAACTATTTTTAGGGAAAAAATGATAAAGTTATAGGTATTATTGGGTTTTTTTTCTTTATTTGGAATAGCTACATGGATAATGAGTTAAGGATATGATTTTCTTTAAAGAATAAAGCTGTAAAAATGAGGATGAGGATACTGGATATGATTTGATAAAGTAGCTTTATGATTCTGAAACTGTCTAAAAAAGAAGAGATATAATAGTTTATCCACAGATGTAATAATTATCATACTTTTCTTGAATTAATAGAAATGGGGGAAAAAGGAGGAAACTGATTTTAAGGTGGCAAAATTTATAACTTCACCTTGGAGTCTTGTTTTTGTTTTCTTTTTGTTTTGTTTTCTTTAACTCACATGAGAAGTATAAACTGATAAATGAGTTAAACTGATTGTTGCTTTGTAAGTCTAATTGTGATATAGCTTATCTAATCCAATTTTAGATTATATGGGCTACTAACAATAGTATTACTAATATATCTTGTTGGCTATTACTATTTCTATATATTTTAGGACTATATATTAGTATACTAATGTTTGATATTGATCAAATATATACCTAGCTAGATAAATATTTACGATGTTATAGGAATAACAACATGCAGTTATTATGATATAAAAGGTGATTGTTTACTAGGAGCTGTTTGCAATAAGAGCGGGAACCAATTTTCAATTTTTCTCTTTGTAGTTTTGCTGTATATTCTTTTTTATGTACTCTTTATATTGTGTATGGGTTTTTTTTCCCTTTACAATACAGTTTGTGTTGATTGTTGGGCTTTGTTGATTTATGTTTTGTCTTATGTTTTTTCTATGCTTGTGTGTTTTTATTAATCAAAAATGTTAAAAAAAGAAAAGAAAGAAAATTATTCAAGTGACCATTCTGGCTGAGGATTTGGGAAATTGTAGTTCAAAAAGTAACTTTTACAAGCTCTGCTCAGTCCCCTGGATTGGAGGAAGCATAGCACAGAAAATGAGTTGAGTTGTCTTTCTGAGCCTTCTCTAAAAGTGCAGGCAGTGCCTCTCTCTGGCCATTTCCGCACAAGACTATTATAGCGCTTTGATTCCACTTTCAACATCCTATGGAATCCTGGGGTTTGCAGTTTTGGGAACCCGAAACTGCAAACCCCAGGATTCCATAGGATGTTGAAAGTGGAATCAAAGCGCTATAGCATACCTCTGTTAGGTATGATGTAAACAGGGGAGGCAGGATGTTGGTACCATGAATGGGAGCCTGTTTCATCTCCTTGATTCACCAAGCTCTGCATGGGTGCAATTACATTTAAGGCCAGAGAGCCACAACCCCAAATGTTTTTTCATTGAGCTATTTATTAAAGAAAACATGTCTTTTATCAATAGACAATGAGGGGTTAATTCTAAAAGCTGGCTCAGTGAACTGAGGGCACAACAATAGATAGGGATCCAATAGAATTTTTGTCCACATGTCTTCCTTTGTTCCACTATCAGCAAGATGCTGCGTTCATCTGTTAGCAACAGCACTGCCTTCCCTACATCTACACACAGAAACACACACACAATTTTCAGATTCCAGTTCTCACTTTGAAAGCAGAGACCAGAGTTGTAGCAACAGAAAGGAGGGAGGATCAAAATGTCCCCCAAAATAAGTATTCTGCTCACTCATAACATTTCCCTTTAGTCTCCAGATTTCTAGCATTACAGTAAGTGAAGACTTCAACTGACTATTTAGAAATAGTTTCTGTTTCTAAATGCCCCAAAGGAAAAACAGTTGCCAAGTGAATGCAAACACAGCAAAAATAACAGTTCTAGGTATGGATGACTTTTAGTGTCTCATTCTCTGCAATGACAGAAATTTAGAGACCGAAGGAAAATTTCATTTGCAGGAAAGGATTCCCATTTGGAGGGGCAATAATCTTATTCCTCCTACACCACGCTATAGCTATACCCTTGACAGATACACATTTTAGATAACTCATCTATTAATCCCCTTTATGATCATAAGGGAAGGTTATATAAAACCAATAGATTAAAGCAAGATTTGATAGCATAGATGCAGTTAAATTTAATCTGCTATAGAGGCAAGCCTGCAGATCATCGGAGGGAGGACTCATAAGGGTGAAGCAAATCACACCGTAATACCATCCTATTCATGGCATGTTAAACACTTGAGCTACCTCTTAATCCAGGAATAGGAAATTGTGGCTTTCCAAATGCTGTTGGACTGTATCTCCCAGATGCCCTTGCTAACACAGTCACCAGTTAGGCACGCTGGGCATGGCAACCTGATAACACTGGAAGAGCCACACATTTCCCCTTGTGTTATTAAGACACAATACATACTCACAACAAGGCACACTCTCCATCATGATGGAACACGTTATTGTAATTGATAGATTATTATGCCTGCATTATAGGTGAGCCAGACTTGCATTAGAGGCAGATATACTACTATAGCCATTAGCAAAGAGCAACTTTTGGTATATTTGCAGCCCTAAAGGCTCCTAATGCACCTCTAGCCCCCACTGACCCTCTCCACTCTGTGAGCACCATTTAGGAAGTCCAAGTGGCCATTTTGCCCCATTTTTGCTTCGCTTGGGCTGTTCTAAACCCAGGGGCACCCTCCCCACAGCACAAAGCAACATCCATTCACTTCCAGCTCCAACTCTCCCAGTTTGGCAAGGACAGTCCTGATTAATCCTCTGTCACCCCACTTTTTCAGCTGCTTTTATAATGTCCCAGTTTGTCTCTCCTCTTCTTTCCTCTTTTGCCCTCAGCTTACTCCAACTGCTGCACCCTGAGCTCAAAGTACAAAAGTAGTTTGCACTCAATTCAGTAGTGGGGAAGGGAAGGGAGGGGAGGGGAGGGGACAGAATTATGATTCCATGCCCTTCCCAGTAGGCTCAGTAAGGTTAGGCAAAGGCAAACTCTTCCTAGCTTCTGTGTTCTTCCTTATGAATAATTTTCGCCATCTGGACCACACACTGATGTTGCTTGGCCACACGTGACAAGACTCCCTATGGACCTAAAAAGGCTGTGATTCCCCTATGGGGCAAAGTGGCTAATTGTAATCCAAAAGGACATAATTTTCTATTTCGATCCCAAAAGAGCAAAAGCTCACAACTTTCTGGGTAAAATGTGGCCCTCTGTGGACCCAAAGGATGTGACTTCCAGAACTCTAGAAACTGTCTGCCAGATTTAAAGAATCAACTGCCCCAAATCAACTGTTTCAAACTTCACTCATTTCGTTCCACAACTCCTGGTTCTTGACTCACTTCAGAATGATGCCCATGTCCAGTCCCTGAGAGGTAGAGCCAAATTGTTTTGCTATAAATGCATAATTACATGTAAGATATCAATCTTTAAAAAAAGGAATAGGCAGCTAGGGAAGGGAGGACCTATGTCCAGAGCAGGAGCGGAGATGGATTTGACCTTCTTCCCCATGTTGTGCTCTCAGTGAAAATCTTAACTGTCCCCCCGAAGTTGCTCTTTGTGCCGGAAGCAGCTCTTCCCTGGTGGGAGAAAAAAAACAAACAGGTTTCTGGGTTGGCTGTAGCACAGGGAGGAAAGTTCCAAGCCCTTCTATGTTCATGGGGTTGCCATAAGCTGACAGGTGACCCAAAGTCACCTATACACATTCTTTGTAGATGATGCTTCAAATCCAGACACATACTTTGCTTTACCTCCCGATTTAAAAAAACCAAAAAATAGACAGAATGCTTTTCCAGACTGGTCTAAAGAAGTATGAGTTCTTAATGCAGACGCTTAGGTTTTGCTCCAGTTCACCAGTTGTCTCTTGTGTATCTATTCCTGCCATTATCTTTGGGTGGAGGGCTGTTTTTAGTGATTTCTTGGACATGCGCTAGAACTTTAACAAACTGTTTTTTTAAAAAACAGGGGCATGGTTTGCTGAGGTGATCCCATGGTCTGAAGGGCAAATTTTCTCATCATTTTTCAAATTCCTTTTCTTTAGTGTTATAGTGCAAAAGTGTCATTTTACTGAAGAACTGTAACTTCAAGATTTTTTTTTTAAGAAGGAGAAGTGGAGAAGAAACTTTTTTGTTCCATTATGTTTTGGAATTAAAAAGAAAGTCACTCAAGGGTGGGAATAAATTGTTTCAAGTAGTGCCAGGAATTGTCAGAAAATAGCCTGGGACAAAAGAAGTGTCCATTGGATATTTTAAGAAACCCTGAGCACCACAGCAGCTAATATTGCAACTTCCTCACACATTTACCCTTTCTGGAGGAGCCTATAGTCATGTTTCTCATGCATCGTACAGTTGGGCACTTAGCACGAAATCCCATTGCTGTGCTTCTTTGTGGAGTCAATTTGTAGGTCGCTCTTGCCAATGTGATGTAGCAGTTTGAGTGTTGGAGTATGGCTCTGCAGACTAGAGTTCAAACCCCCACTTGGCTATGGAAACCCACTGGGTGATCTTGGACAACCCACACTCTCAGAAGGAGGCAATGGCAAGCTCCCTCTGAACAAATCTTGCCAAGAAACCCTGTGATAGGGTCGCCTTGGGATTGCCATAAGTCAGAAACAACTTGAAGGCATACAATGAACTATGGATGATACCCTCAGTTTCCACTGGATGGCAATGTTGTTCTAATAGAATCTAGAAATATGCTTTTAAAAATGGTGTACATAGCATTTTAACAATATAAAATATTTTAATTTTATTTAAATAAAATTCATCCTCATAACTTCCTGGGAAGAAGTGAATTCATATTTTCATTTTACTTCTGGGAGAGTAATAACGAATGTTAATTTGGCACTCCATGGAACGACATTAAAATCTGCCTTGACTCTTTGGGTTACATGAAGTTTTTCCTTACTCACATTCTGCTTTGAAACAATGTTCCCTTTGCAGTCAGTTCAGATGAGGTTCATTCAAATGGCAACTTTTTCCAAATAAGATTTTGTGGTGTGACACTAAGAGAGATGCAGCAGGTCAAATCTGAGTTACCTAGTTGTAACCCTCAATTGTACTTTTCCATCCAGACACGGCGGCAACATTTTTCAGATTTGTTCTATCCCATGTTATTTTGTCCACTTTTTCCTTGCAGGTAGTGAGGCATGTTTATATTTCTGTTTATTATAGTAACAAGGGTAAAGATCAGATAAAAAGGACTCAGGTGGAAGCTATATAGGAGAAACCATGATTGACCTGTTTTCTAAGTGGCTTTATTCATTGTTTTCTGAGAAATTTTCCAAGCTGAGAATGTGGACTCGCATGACATAGAAGGGATATACTACAATGAACAGGTATTAATATAGGACAATATCAGCCAATCCTCTCATGGACATCTTAACAAAATATTTACTTTTATTGTATCCAAATATTCACAGGATGTGTGCATAGTCAAAAAAAAGTAGTGGTTACCTTAAATGTACTGGGGAATCTCTTGGCTCTGATTTGGCAAACATAAGGAAAGAAGCAGCATGAACAAACTAGAGCAGAATCTGTGCACAGTGTGACCGTGCCACTTGCAATTAAGAGCTCAAAATATCAGTTGGGCTTTCATTGCAAAGTTCGCTTGCAAAGAACCAGCAAGATACCAGGAGAATAAGCTTTAACAAGCTTTATGCTGGAAGCAACATTTTTCTCTAAACAGGCTTAATATCTACTGAGATTTTCCAAATTGTGTAAGACAGACACAAAAAACCAACATAGCCTTTCAGCAACACCATTAAAATCTTTTCAATATGGACCCTCTGACTTGATTCAAATTGACTGTGGCATACAGAAGCAAATGAGCAATGTTATTCTCAAAACAGCATCTCTTCTGGAGGCTTACATTATTTTCACATTATTCATCAGAGCTTTTTTAAAAACAAAACACCTCTGCCTTAAGGCTAACATTAAGAGTGGAGGTGCAGTTCTATCAGCTGAAATGGGCTTCCCAAGCTGTTCAGATCACGTAGCCTGGAGTCATGGTGAGCCAGCAAACAGCCATGACCATGATCCCAGTGACCTTGCCCAGAGACAACTCAAAAGTAAACTTTCCAATAAGAAAATGGAAGATGAGATCCATTCAATTCAGTCAGTCAAAGGAGCAGATTAAGTCCCTTTCAAAGTAAGGTCAAGGTTCGTTCCATCTGCAACAAACAGTTGTATGAGTTTATCATAGTGGCTGCAACCCTACAGAATCTTGAGAGTTGTTATTTTATGTGATTCTTAGAATCCTCTGTTAGGGAGGTCGATATTGTTGTTCAGGAGAGTGATTCAGAGCCCTCTAGCAGATAGTTTTAAGCATATCTTAAAATCAAATATCCCAGGGTTCCATAGGATGCAGCCATGACAGTTAAACTGGCATCAGACTGCTATAACTATATACCCGAAAACATGCAAATGAAACAAACTACATATTCAAAAGAATCATAGGTTGCATTTTTCCTCCTAGATTTAAAACATTCATAGTGGAAGCAGAAGAACAAACGCAAATGTACAGATGCTTCCAGGTGAAAAGACTCCTTGGGTGTACAAAATCAACCTGCCAGGGAGCAAGATTCCAGGCTAGCTTTTCTCCCAATCACATTGATTTTACATCGATGGTTTGCTTGTTTCCTTGTAGCAGAATATTCAAGCATTGATCCCCCAGATGGGATAGGGATCTGCTGATTAGGTAAGTCTTTTTTCAAAATGATTGTTTGGGTTACCATGGAGACATGGTTGTGCTCCACAGGATAGCTTTTCAGGCCACGCCAGCAATGTTAGAAAGATATACTTGCAGGAGAGAACCTAATTTACTTATTCGTAATTTCTGTAGGTATGATACAAAAATTCTCTCATTCGATAATGTAAAAATTTTTTGGGGAAAATAACTATGAATAATATCTCTTATCAATAAGGAACCCACCTAACCCCAAATTTAGTGAAGATTTTATAAGAAAATGGTGTCCAGTTTTAAATGTAGTTGAGTTAAATAGGCTTGAAATACAAACGACCACTTAAAGCTTCTGCATTAGTTGTTTCTACATAAATATTTTGATTGGATTTTTTATGCCTATAACTCAAGCAACACTTATTACACCTTTTACTATTCCTGCTCATCATGACTTCCACCACTGCTGTATTTCTATTTATTTATATACTGTGGGTTTTAAAAAGCTGTTTATTTTGGAAAGTTTTGGGTGTTTTTTTAAAATCTAAATAACACAATCTCTCCTTTGTGAGATGCAATTTAGAGTAACAAACACCTCAGTTTTCTGCATTGGTTTTGATTTGCAGTTTTGGCTACTTGCAACTCCAGTATTCTAGAAGAATTCTGTAAGAAGAATTCACATTAAGACTTTAATCCTGCACACTTCTCAGAGTCCTATTAAACTGGACTCCATGCTGTGAATATTGCTGATTTTGTTGTGTGAGTTTTTCATTATGTATTTTAACATTGTTTTACTTCTTTTTGATTTTTTAATTGTGTTTTAACTTTTGTATCCTGTGGTTTTTAACTATGGCCATTTCCGCACTAGACTGTTACAGTGCTATTATTCCACTATGAACATCCTATGGAATCCTGGGGTTTGCAGTTTAGGGAGGGGCCTTTGAGGGGCCTTCCCTAAACTGCAAACCCCAGGATTCCATAGGATGTTCAAAGTGGAATGATAGCACTATAACAGTCTAGTGCGGAAATGCCCTCTATCTTTTCAATTGTTGTAATTGTTGTTTAACGGTTGTAACAGGGAATAATAATAATAAATGCAACAGGACTTGCTTCTGAGGCAATATACACAACTGCGAGGTAAAATAATACAAATTAATTTTTCCCTTTTAAATTCAATCCTTCTCTTCTAAAATCTCTGTTTCACTATAATTCTCCCTCTTCTTTCTCAAAATTACCATATTCATGGAAGAAAGAACCTGTAATCTTCCAAGGTATACAGGAAGGAACTTCAGCAGCTATGGCTTTTGCCCACCTCTCCTCCAAGGCAGGCCCTGCTGAGACTCAGGCCATTTCCACACTACATTGTTACAACGCTATTATTCCTCTTTCAACATCCTATGGAATCCTGGGGTTTGCAGTTTAGGCAGGGGCATTTAGAATTCTCAGGCAGGGAGCTCTTTGACCTCAGTAAATGACAAACCCTGGAATTCCACAAGATGATGAAAGTGGAATAATAGCACTATAATAGTGTTGGGTGGAAATGGCCTAACTGTGCAGGATCCAGAATGCCATTCTCCTTTGCCTCTAGTCATCTCATTATATCCTGCTGTGCTCAGTTCTATACTGCCCAGTACCCTCCAGGACAACCTAGATATTTCGCTGCCAAAGGCAGAGCAGCAAACACACTTGCTCCAAGTCAATGTGCACAGCACGAATTAATTTCAGTATCTGGCACAGAACACCCCACAAGCACCTCTCCGTGCCCTGGCAGTGAAAGGACAGATATTAAATTAAACAATTAAATATTTGCTGTCTTTTCATGACACTCCAAATCAGGTGCCAAGGAAGGCTTCTTTACTGAATGGGCTAACTTAGCGTTAACCCCCCAGGTCCTTTCCTCCCACTCCTTCTAACACTTGCTCGCTTTCTTTCTTTCTTTTTCTTTCTTTCTCTTTCTTTCTTTCTTTCTTTCTTTCTTTCTTTCTTTCTTTCTTTCTTTCTTTCTTTCTCTCTCTCTCTCTCTCTCTTTTTTCATTTCCTCTTTTCTTCCCCTTGTTTCCCTTGTCTGTGCACAGGCCCAGTCCAGTTTCTCTAATCAGATGAAGCAGCAGGATTATCTCTGTCCCCGGCGGCCAGGCTCCATTTTGATTCCTCTCGATCTGCGGGAGAAACACCAGAAAGTGGCGAACCTGTGGGCTCACCTGTAGATGTACAAGGCAAACACTGTGGGCTGCTCTCTCTCTTTCTCTCTTTGAGGCTGTTTTGGCTTCCTCAGCCTCGTTCCCTTGTGGGAGTTCATAAAGGCAGGGAGGAAAAAAACACACACACACACACACACACATACTCTGATGGCTTTCAGATTTTCTCTCTGAACTCTGAGCATCTTGTCTGAAATCCTCTCAAGACATCTTGGCCTGCGGCAAATCTGAATGTGACATCTCACCCTGTGGAGAGAAGGTAAGTGTGGACATAGCTCTTTCTCTTTCTGCCTTTCTTACTGTGTGCCTGTGTTTTTGCCTCCTGTCATTGCCAGAGAAATCATCCTTTAGTAGCACGTCTTTGGGCATAACAAAGCTGATCACGTGGAGATTAAAACAGCTAAGGAAACAAACCCATGAAGGGGTAGGTGAAAAAACCCAGTAGCAAAAATTAGACAGTGAATGTGAGCTTCTTTCTGAAAGAGGGAAGA
The DNA here is from genome assembly GCA_948472985.1 of Iguana delicatissima. Classification (NCBI taxonomy): domain Eukaryota; kingdom Metazoa; phylum Chordata; class Lepidosauria; order Squamata; family Iguanidae; genus Iguana; species Iguana delicatissima. Next base: position 118,223 of record CAOKZL010000781.1, read on the forward strand.
TAGCAGCTCAGTGAGATGCTAGAGAATACACTGGCTTGAATTCTGATAGTGTAGCATCTTCTCTCTCTCCCTCTCTCTCCCTCTCTTGCCAGATGAACTTTTGCTAACTATTAATCTGTTTCCTATACTCCGTCCCCATGGAGAACATCTAAGAAGAGTTTGTTCAGGCTTGTATTGGGCTGAATGTGCACCCTTAGCTCCTTATGATCTTACCTCTTCCAGGCAGGTAGGTGGAGTGACTTGGTGATTTGAAGGGAAGGGAAATAGACTTTGCACATGCTCAGAGATACTCTCTCTTACTACCTTTTACATCCCTAATAGGAAGCATAATCCTGAAAATAGGTTCTGGGACTAAGTTTCTGTCTTTGGAGACCTGTGCTTAAATTAAGTCTGCATGCTTTGTATGTCATGTTCTCATTTTATAATAGTTGCTCCTGTTCTTTAGTTTTTAAGGAATGCTTAGCTCTAAGGGATCACAACTGTTTGTATCTTGCTGATTCATGGAGAAATGGAAGAAACATGTTTGTCCTTTTTCCCCTTGTTGTATGATATTGTATTAACAACAAAAAAGGAAGAACTTGTTCTCTCTCCTTTCTCATGAAATAGCAAAATTATAAATCAAATTACAGATCTCCCCATAGGACCATGATCAGTTACATACTTCTGTGAAAGCTCTGGTATCATCTATTTTGTGGTATGGGCCTTGAAAACAATAATAGTCACTTACATTCTCATTTCCTCCCTTGATGAATATTTTCCCCTTCTTCCTTAGCTAGAGCTCACTGAAGTTTCCAGTAGTTATATAATTTTTAAAAAATGTCAGCCAGATCTGTTCTTTTTTTGTTTCAACTTTTGTCCAAGCAAGTAAAACTGTATTCTTGAAGTTGCATGCTTGTTGGTTGTTAGTAATACAATACAATGGATATATTCCAGCTGAATGCTTGAAATAAGTGTGGATATGTGCAGATATCTACATAGAGAGAGAAAGAGATAGAGATATGTGTTACCTGTCTATGCATTTTTAAAAACCAAACCTGCTCAGTGATGGCACCAGAAAAAAACATTGAGGGGAGGGCTTGGAAAGGAAAAAGTTTATTTTGGGGTACTGATGAGCATGTAAAAAAGAAGTTTTCTTTCCAATAACCAGAAGGAATAATGAGCAATGGGGATGGAAGGGGGAGCTATTTTTATAATGGGTGTGCTCACTCCCCATCGGGCTTCCTATGGCTCCTGTGCAGGGCTTGGAGATGTCATTTTTGTACTACAGCTTCCAGAATCCCCCACTATTATAGGATTCTGGGATTTGCTGTCCAAAAGGTGATTTTCCAGATTCTGCTTATAACAGCAGCCTATCTTGCAGAAATTTAGCACATGAACCTTTTACCAGCAAGATAAGAAGTGCTGAGAGAAAGCCATTGTTATTTTGCATGTGAATCTGGTCCTAAAAGCAGAGGCACAGAGAGCCCATGATAATGTAACCTGACCAACAACTCTTGCCTACCCTCATCTGCTTCTTGTAGCATGGGAAGATACAATTAAGAGATTCTGCAGTAAGAATCCAAACAGTTTTTAAGAAGGAAAACAGTGCCTATAACACATTTAATTTACTGAATGCAGCAAGTTTATGCCAAAGGTGAACATGTAAATCAGGTTTCCAGAACAGATCATCATATTATACCAACATTTAATGCCAGAACCTGATCTTTGTTCTGATAAAAACTTATTGTTATGTGCCTTTAAGTCATTTTTGAGTTATGGGATTTTCTTGGTAAGATATATTCAGAGGGGGGTTGTGATTGCCTTCCTCTGAGGCTGAGAGGGTATGATTTGCCAAGGTTACCTAGTAGGTTTCCATACCTGAGTGAGGATTTGAACCCTGGTCTCTCAGAAGTCTAATCCAGCCCTCAAACCATAATATCATGCTGGCTCACTATACAAAGTTACATGAGCTTATTTATGTCTCTGGCATCATGATTCTAGATATATTACTAGCTTGAAAGTGTAACCATTTGCTTCCAGCAGGGCTTTCTTCCAAGTAAATAAGCTGAAGACGGTAAGTTCGACTATGATTATTTACTCAGGTGTCAACAGCACTGGACTGAAAACCGAACTTCATTTGGAAGTCTTACAGACAACAGTAAATCTCATTTTTGTTGTCCTCTACTGTTGTGGCCAGGAAAGAGACGAAGACCAGGTTTCCAGGGAAAAATCAAAAAGCCTTTATTATTTAACAATTACTTGCGCAAGGACAACAGTTATCCCAGAACTGTCGTGCCAATTAATTGAGGTAGCATCACTATATACCTTTTGCCTTCTATGTCAGCAATCAATCATTTATTTAGCCCGCCCATCACTGGAGAAAAAGATCTTTAGTTAACTTTTCCATTACATCATTGACTGGCACAGAGGAGAACAAAGAGTTAGTTAGAAAATGATACAAAATGATGCATGTAGCCAAAATGAGGGAGTATGCTTAACTCCCATTTAGTTCCCAGACCTTTGAGTGTTGCAAGGCCATTCCTAAAGTTTGAGATAAGACAAAGACATCTGCAATTTACTCAGAGACACAATTCAATTCGCTTATTTTTCCTATTCAAGTGGCATTGGATTTAACCCCTTCATCCCCCCTTCATGCTAAATTCAAAACTTTGCAATTTCAAGCATGTACTATTTCCTACTTCCTTATAGCACAAGTAATATATAACAGCAAACTACATAGCAGCATTAGGATTCACTAACACACATTACACACTGTTCCGAATAATGGAGGGGGTCTGATTTGTGCGTAGAGAGGTTAGCTTCCTGGTGTAACCCCAGCAGAAATCTAGCCCCAATCTTCTATTCCTCAGCAGTTGCTGGGTCTGATGTACAACGCCTGGCAGCCTCCGGAGTGCCAGGTGTACTATCTAGCCCAGAATTCTTGACCCCCCTTTTCTGTAACCACCTTTTGGAACCTCCAGCTTTCTCCTTCCATTGACTTGAGCATTACAGATTAGAAAACACTTTTTAACATGCAGAGTAAAGACAGGCAGATTTAGGAAAGCCATTATGTTAGTGCAAAGTACTTCTGCATACAGTGCTTTTACCCATACTTACTTAGGGAACCCAATAATCATGTCCTCATGCCTGCAGACCACTAGAATGTTCTTCTAATATTGTATACTTCAAAATGCATTTTCCCTTTTTTTTGCATTCAACTCATTTACATAATGACAACAGGTTGTATTTTACCAAAATACTGAGTACCCCTTCACAACTGAAGAGATAGTCTAAACCTATTTCATGCTAGGCTGACAGCCAACAACGCATCTGCCTTACATGAAAACCAATTCCCTCCATGGGGATCATGTGTTGTCATGTAGCTGTTGCTTTTATTGTGAATCCTTTTCATTTTTGGCCAGCCAAACTATATCAATTTGTGCACCGAGTGAAAAGTGATTCCCTCAGTGGCCAAATCATTTCATCCCAGAAGATGATCCATATACCTATTTGCCATTGTAAAAACTGGTTGCTTTCCAGAATTGACTATGGAGGACCAACCCCCCTTTTCTCACACAACTCAGTAAAACCTATGCTGTAACTGGAAAGAAGTTAACATTGAGACTTTTCCTGGGCATGCCTATTTGCCATATACACATACCTTCCAATCCCTAGTGATAAAATAGGCAAACCAGACTTCCTGCCCTTCCTACACCTACCTCAACCCATGGTATTCTTCCATATTCAAAATCTGATCATGCATAGAATGATGCATGAGTCCCGAGTTTAGCATCCAGGCCACCTTTACCACAGTGGGGGTTGTCACTACTACCTGATAGGTTTCCTCCCCCCATATCCAGGTTGCCCCCAATCCTTCACCCATGTCTCCTAGTTTGAGAGGGTGTGCCTGTGCTTGTAGGGAAAGAAGCCCCTATTTTAACATTTTCTCCCTTGTCGTACTCAGAGCTTTCCCTAACGCACTAACTCTTTCCTGTAGAGTTATGTTCCCTTAATCCATCCAAAAGGGCTTTTGCTGAAAGGTGACAACTTTATGACTCTATGAGGTGTGTACTGCATCTTCTTCTTCCCCATCATGATGGGGCTCTGGAAAAAACAAAAACACTCCTGGTTTCTCTGTTGTGGGCTGCACATGGAATGAGAGTGAGAGGTTTCTATAAAATGGGCTAAGATGAATTGTGGTATCATGCCACTTGCCCTGTGCTGGCATCCAGTCCAAAAACATAGCCAGGGCTGTTATCTGGGCCATACACATTGAACTACTATGTCTTCAGGATTTTTGTTTCATCTTCTCCAGTTTCCTTAAATTCTGAGGTCTGCAGGTACAATGTGACTCCTCCGGGTGATTCCTAGAACAGTGGTTTAATCTTTGATGATCTTGTGGACAAATGCAGGTCTGTTGTTTGAGCCTGTATGATGTGTGGGCTTTTTCAGGGCTGTTGTCGGTCTGTTAGCTGTCTCACAGCTTGCATCTCTTTTCCTTCTTTGCCTTCTTCAGCCAGAGTCCCTTAACTGCAATTCCACTTCCAAACTGGAGAGGCGCTCTATCGCCTCTAGAAATGCTCCCTTATTTTCTCCCTCCCAACTCAGAGGTGTGCCGTCGCCTCTTCTCCCAGCTTGCTCGTAGAGGTGCTCCATCACCTCCTCCATCCTGCTGGGACTGCGCCAGGGAGCCTTTCCAGTTTCCACCTTATCGGGAACTGGTGAGGGGCACTACTTTGCAGTTCTGACTCAGCCCTTTCCCGTATTCTCCATACTTCTGCTGCCAACGTTTCTCACCAGAATGTCACAACTCCGAGCCCTTGCCCTTTTCAGTTTATGGGGCGGGGAACAAAACTTTTCCTCTTAACTGCTGACCACTGACATTGTTCATGGAGTTCTGCTATCGTCTTCCACAAAAGGATTCTCACCATACATCACCTCTCACTTGGTCCCTGCATATGCCAGTTGGACCATCTATTCCGCTGTCCTCTTCCACATCCACCACATATCCACATCCATATCCACATCCTTCTCTGACTGTCTTCACCATCTGTCCAGATTTTCTCGCCTATGCCTCTTCTGCCCGCACTGGGCACATTGGCACACTCCCAGAGACCCTCTTCCTCTTCTGGGGTCTCCTACCACCTTCTCACCTTCTGACCTCTACCTTATTTTGGATTTTACAAAAACTTACAGCTCCCAGTATTCACAGGCGGTCTCCCATCCAAGTACCAACCAGGCCCGAACCTGCTTAGCTTCCAAAATCAGACGAGATCGGGCGTGTTCAGGGTGGTATGGCCGTAGGCTGCTGAGCCGCTCCTTTTTGCCCTCTTCAGCCCCTTGCAGCTCCTGAACTTTTGGCTGCCCTGCTAGCTTTTTGTGTCAGCCACTTGGCTCTGCTGCATTTTATTTCCTTTTTCGCCTGGTTCTAAAATTCCAAACATCAGACGAACTAAGAAGGGAGGGGGTGAAATGGTGCTCATACCTTCCAGTCTTCGCCGCTCATGGGGGAAAGTCTCACATCCCTGGAGCAGCCTCCACATACCATTCTCCCCCCCCGTCACCTGCCTGACCTCCTTGGCCGGCGCCTCAGCTGGGGGGGGGGCTGCTATAGCCATCGCTTCTCCTCCAGGAAGCCTCTTGATGCTGGCAGCGGCTCTCACTCCTTATTGCTGGTATTATTGCTCCCCTCCCCATCTGTCTCCTAAAGAGCTGCCTCTGCAGCTTCAGAGCCTCTGTGGGGGCTCTACTTCTCTGCTCTTTTGCATTGGAATTCCCAAGGGTCCTTGGGGGAAACTTATTCAGGTACTACAATTCCCATGTGTTCAAGATTCCTATGTCAACTGCTTCTCCAAAAACTCATTGTCAGATAGAGTTTTACAGCTTTTAAGTCCATCATTCCTGAACTTCCCCCTTTTTCCTCCTTTCTATTTATTGACGTAGAAAGGACTGGCCTTTTCCTGCTTGCAAATTGCACACTGATTTCTTCTCAATCTAGGCCTCTGTCTTTCTTCTCTCCACTTGCCTCTTCCTCCTGCCTGCTTGGAGTCTCAACAGCTCTCTTCATCCCTTCTATCATTGCTTCCACTAAAGGGGCTTGATAATCAGTGAGCATATTCATCTGGTCAAGATTATTTGGATCCCACCCTGGATCAGCTAGGGAACTCTGCCTCTCCTCTGGTGCTCTCCTGGCTGGCTGCCTTCCTCATGTTGAATTTATTCTCCTCCACTCCTCAGTGGTGAACAAGTGGTGAACAAGGTCAAAAACAACTATTGACAATCCTGCCAGTTAGAGACATGTGAGGCCATGATTCTGGAGCAAAATTCTATTATTTCTTGTGGCTTTTCCATATAAGTTGCACAGTGTGTCTTCCAATTTAGTAGGTCTGATGTGATGAAGGGCGTATATTAATAACTCTGAACCTGCTGGTAGCCCCCTGACTGCTGAGCATCAACTACCAGCTGATCTGTCTGAGTGGGGCCACTACCTCTTCTTCTTGATCCTTGGGGAACCTGCATATTTATCTCCGAAGGGGAGGAAGTACGGGGGGGGGGCTTGTGTTTCCACAGACTGTTGATTGATGAAGGGATTTGTTGAGCTTCCCAGTAATATCTTTCCCCTGGGGTCATTAGTGTTGGCTGGTTGCATTGGTGGAGGTCCAGCACTTGGACTTCTGCTGCTGCTGCCAGTCTGGGCATTAAAATTGCAAAATCAGGCTCCTCACTTCAAGAGGTGGCCAAACGGGCTGCCAGGTTTTCTCTTTTTTTCTCTTTCAACAGGGAGGGGCGAGGGGGAATTCCTACTGAGTGCAGAGTTCTCTCTTTTTTTTTTCTTCTTCTTCCTTTTCAGATGCAGCCACCATTTATAAGAGCTAGCCTTTCCTCACTCTTCCTTGAAACCCTTTAACTGCTAATTGCCGGCCCATTAAATCTCCATTAAAGAGGTCAGACTTGGTCCTAGAAAATGCTTTACTTTCTGTCAGGCTGAGAGTTGCTCCCACTGCCTTTAGCATGGGACAAAGGGATTCCTTTCCAGTTAATTATAGCATTTGACATAGTAATAGCTCTCTGAAGCCCTTTGGATTGAAACTCAAAACTCCCACTGCCTGAATTGCAACATCAGGCTTTTTCCTTACACTTAGAGAAAACAATGAGATTCTGCATTGCTTCCTCACTATTTCTCATTAACTCCTGAGGTTTTTGCACTGACTTAATTTCTGCCATTTCCCAGCCTCTGGCTGAGTTAACTTCTGGCTTAAAACAACAGAGAGCCCAAGGAGGAGGGGCTTCAGGAAATGGCTTCAAACGCCGAGAGACAACTAGAGAGGAAACAAACCATTTTTTTTTCACACTACAGCAGCAATAGTAAAGTTTCCACTAAATCCTCCTTTAAATTCTTTAACATACAGCCCAGAGGCTCTGCCGGTCTTCTCCCCCACCCATTTCCTCCCAAGTTCCAGACAAGACACAATGGGGATGGGATTGACGCATGGGTGAAGGGCTGTGCGCCCACACAAAGGGGTTTTGACTCCAGTCACTCTGGTATTGACCTAGCCACCTGGACTATCAACAGCATGGATGTAGGAAGTGGAATACCCACACAACTCACACACTCATCTTTCATCCAGACGAACAACCTCCCATCCATCAGGCCCATTAAACCACAACTGAGACGTCTCATTTATTATTCCGCCATACCAAGAGTTTTCGGGGTTCTCTCTACACTGCTGAGAGGTACTGGCCAAACTCGGGGAGTGATCAGTTCCCCCTTCCCCCTCCCAAACATGAGGGGGGTCTACTCACCAGAGGGCCATGGGAGGCTTGGTTTCCAGCTGTAACCCGAGGTCCGTTGACTGGATCGCTGTCGCCAGGGATGCCACCACTCACCCAACCAAACCTCTTCGACAAAAGGTCGAGGGTGCCCTGGGTTTTGTCAAGGGGGGGCCGCAATCCCGACGTCCAAACGTCCGTCAAGGGGGACAGAATAGTCCCTTCCCCGTTTCCCAGCCAGTGCACCAGAAATGTTGTGGCCAGGAAAGAGACGAAGACCAGGTTTCCAGGGAAAAATCAAAAAGCCTTTATTATTTAACAATTACTTGCGCAAGGACAACAGTTATCCCAGAACTGTCGTGCCAATTAATTGAGGTAGCATCACTATATACCTTTTGCCTTCTATGTCAGCAATCAATCATTTATTTAGCCTGCCCATCACTGGAGAAAAAGATCTTTAGTTAACTTTTCCATTACATCATTGACTGGCACAGAAGAGAACAAAGAGTTAGTTAGAAAATGATACAAAATGATGCATGTAGCCAAAATGAGGGAGTATGCTTAACTCCCATTTAGTTCCCAGACCTTTGAGTGTTGCAAGGCCATTCCTAAAGTTTGAGATAAGACAAAGACATCTGCAATTTACTCAGAGACACAATTCAATTCGCTTATTTTTCCTATTCAAGTGGCATTGGATTTAACCCCTTCACTACTTCTTCTATGAAGTGAGAAGCTTAAACTTTCCCTGCGCTGTTAGAAACTGTGCAAAAGAGACTGACAACTTGATGAAACTTGGACTTAGAAGTACAGTAGTATGTTATAAGAAACATAGCTATATGCTGCAAATGATATCTCCTTTGTAGTGATGTATGACGAAGTTATGTTTTAAAAGTAATACATTGAGTGGGAAAGAAGCTTAAGTCTTTTGTAATATTTTTAGGCATTTTAGTGACATTTTAAGCAGATTTTTTCACATGTTGTTTTCACAGATTCTTTCACATGTTTTTTTCACAGATTATGACATTCTCATCAGTCCTGAAGCCTTTTCGAAACAGTAATAAAAGTCCATGAGTAGTGTAATTAGTCACTGCCCTAACACTATAATTTATAACTACAGTGGACTACTTGTAAAACACTGCCGTGAACAAGAGTTATCTTTAAATAGTAACTTTCCAACCTCTGGGGCCAAGGTGCTTTCAACCATATATGTTTTCTTTTTGTTTATTTAATTTCATTCCTAATATTTTGTCATATGAGATCTGGAATTAATAGTATTAACCCTAGGTCAAAATCTAGTAAGTCAATATGAATAGGTTTGCTTTTAATTTTAACAGTTGCACATCACATTTTAAGTGAGACAAGTAAGGATTTTTTACTTATGTATATTCAGCACTACACGACTACAGTGTTTTATTAATTTCCGTGCACAAATGGGCCACTAACACTGTCAAACTTAAATCAGTTTCAGAACTGCTTAGGTGCTATTGCTCCCAGATTATGTAAATCATAGGATTAGCAGCAGTACTGTTATGTGCGTGTGATTTTAAAGAGAAAAGGAAAAATATCAACACCTTTGAGAAAACTACAACTTCCGGGTAGAAATCCCATTCAGAAAGCAATAGGCAATTTCCAAGTCATTGGGCCAGGGAGTATACTCTGGGTTTTAGTCTACATTTACAGACCTGTACAAAGTTCTGTACACTATCCCCTCAATAAATGCAGCACTTTGGCTTGCTCCTTTAAATTTGTGCTAAAACACAGTGTTGTTTCACTGCTCCACTGACTTGGAAACCAGCGGCTCCCACTGTGTACAAACGGTTGGTACTAAGGCATGTTGAACATTGTAGGCCTGAATTCTAAACCAGTATGCATAGGTTTTCAATGCCATAGGTCAAGTGTTGAACTGTAAACCGAGTATTCACTGTGTAGGGAAGTAGATCTATTTCTTCATCTGTGAAACAGTATGTTCTTTCTCCTGACACCAGTTTTGGCTTCATTGGTTATTTCGCGCACTGCATCTTTCACTACTGATGGAAGGAAATTTATATGATTTCATTGCTAAAACCAGCTTTCTAACATTGATCTGTACATGAATATGGCTTCACTTTTAAAAATTATTTGAAAATAAATTTGGAGTATTCTACAGGGTGAAAGATTCACCTTAAGGTAGCTGTAAATCAGAAATGACTTGAAGGCATACAACAACAACAGCAGCAGCAACAACAGGCCACAGACTCTCTCTCTTTTAAAAGCAATATTGGAAATACTTTTTGGTCTAATCCATACAATAATTCTATCCATGGTGAAAGTGAGCAGTGGTTCTTGTGGTAGATGATGATAGCAATGACATTTGCCACCAAGTCAGCTTCAATATAGGGTGACCTGATAAATGAGAGATCTTCAGGAGGATTTGTCATCAGTAGTCCTACTTATGGCCATTTCCTCACTAGCCTGTTATAGTGCGATTATTCCACTTTCAACATCCTATGGAATCCTGGGGTTTGCAGTTTAGGGAGGGGCCTTTGAGGCCCCTCCCTAAACTGGAAACCCTAGGATTCCATAGGATGTTGAAAGTGGAATAATCGCACTATAACAAGCTAGTGCGGAAATGGCCTATGTCTTGCAGACTCAGATAGCTTCTTTAATTGAATCAATCCATTTGTAATGCAGTTTTTCCACTCTCCCTGCTGCCTTCCACTTTACCAAGCATTATCTTTTCCAGTGACAGCACAAATGTCACAGCTATAACTTTGAACCCAGGCATGGTCACTTTTAAAAACAGGTAGTCAACTGTGGCCTTTCAGATGCCCTTGGCCTGAGGCTTCCATTACTGCCAGTAGCCCTAGCATAGCCAATGGTGAGGGATTATGAGAGCTGTATTCCAAAAACACCTGGTGGGTCATCATTGCCCACTGCTATTTAAAAGCTAATTGGACTGTGTGCTGTTAGGGGAGGTTAAAGTAATGTTAAGTTTCTCAAAGGAGAGGTGGTGCTAAGGTTTGGGCCAATGTGATCATTTTTTTCGTCTGCCCTGCAAAAAGCCCTGCTTCTTATGTTTAAGTGTGTAGAGACTGGGGAGGCACCGAATTTGCTCAGTGATGAGAGAAAACAGACTCTGTGCATGTTCAGATGGGCTTTTCTTATACAGTACTGATATATTCATGTTTCTCTGAGGAAGAGGTGTGACCACCAATGTGGTGATGGTGGTGGTAGCATGGGGCTTCAGGATCAAGAGTACAACAGCAATATTTTAATTTGCATAACTGGAGCCAGTACTAATGTGAACACTTATCAGGTTATCTGTATGACCTCCTCATGTGAGCATTATTATGTCTGAAGTGAACACTTATGCCATGTGTATTGCCTGTCATGTGCACTCTGCCACAGACCCTTTGGGACAGTCTCAGTTTCTCTCTGACAACATTTGCAAAAGTAGACATGCATGGGAATGGGAAGCTGTTTGTCTGATCATGTTTCCTCCATTAAGCATTTGGCTTATCCCTCCCCTCCAAGTGAAATGAATGTGTAATTGCATTCCCTTTGCCTTGACCTCTGTGTCTGTCATGCCCTGAGTAATCCTGCTGGTTGTTTTCCCACTGTCAAATGTTGGTCTGTATCATGTAAATTTATGGTGCTACATGAAACACGTACATAATGACACAGGAAGCAGCCTTTTTATACAACGGATGTGCCATATAAGTTGTTGGTGCTGTTAATTATCATGTCAATAATACAAAGTGAAATGAAATGGTATGTATAGAAATAGCTTTTTAGCTCTTCCCAATAACTCCACCATTTTAAAAATTCTTTTAAAATTTGAGGTCCATCATATCTTTCCCTTATAATAACTTTGTTCCATCTTGGGCAAATGGGACAGACTCTTTTTTAAAAATCGCTTTAAGAAAAATACAAAAACAGTCAAAGCCCTCCCAGATCGAGGTTCCAAAACCAGTGTTTTAGAAATCATAAGTAAACATTACCCATTACACCAAAAAGGAACAATATTACCAGTTTATTCTTTAGCAATAATTTTGGCTTTGCCATCACCCAAAATGTAACAAAAGGTAATGTAACACATTATTTCCAATTTCTTCCCTGGACTATCATGACAACTCATACTACCCTGTACGGTACACAGAGCTGGTTTCCAGTACCATGAGATGGAGGCATGTTTCTGCTTTGCACTATCTCTAGAAAAACAGCATCCAATCCTACACTTTTATAGTACACAGCACCAGAACACACACAGGGGCTGTCACAGATATCTGGAGCAACCTAAAACTTCTGAATATAATTCCAATCTACAGTGTGACAGCTATGTCGTCCATTGCTTATAACCAATGAAGAACTGAGAATCCTGACACAGTATAGACATGTAAATGAAACAAATATTTCAGCGATTCATATAATGGGGCCAGGCAGACTGAGTGGGTTTGTCTAGAGAATTGTGGAAAAGGTGTTACTTTCTTTTCATTGATTCATAAGAAGAGGAAGACTGCATTACAGGCAGTGATGTATTTAAGTCTTCTACTCCAAGTCTCAAGTCACGTCTCAAGTTCTTGCAAGATACGTTCAAGTCAAGTCTCAAGTGTGGAAGGCAACTTTATACCCCAACCTGTATGCCAGAATAAAATTAGTTTTAACAATTTAAGCAAAGTCAACTCTCCACTTTTGTGATTTTGCCATCTGCAGCTTCAGAAGTGGGGAATAAGATCCTACTTACTTCCTATTTGCAAAGCTGGAGGCATTTCCAGAAGTGGGGAATAGGAGCCTTCTTATTTCCCATTACTGAAGCTTCAAGAGCTTTAGAAGGAAGGATCCTTCCTCCTCAAGCCCATTGTCTAACACATTTTCTGTTCCCCTCTGACATATGGACTCTGCAGTCTGGGTACAAGTGTTGCCTTCTGCTCTTAGGAAATGTTTTAGAAAACTCCTCCTATATGAAGTAGAGACAGACTGCTGAGCCTCAAACCCATTTGCTGTTCCCTCTGAGAAATGTGTCCACACTTTGGGCTTGAGACAGATTGTCATGTGACCAGTAAGTTGTAAGATTTTTGGATGAATGTGTTATATTACTGAACCAAGGGCAACAAGTCAGTCACAAAAATATGCAAGTCTCAAGTCAAGTTGAGTCAGTGTGTAATTTTTGCTGACTCAAGTCTGAGCCAAGTCACTGAAGTGACTTAAGTCTGACTTGAGTCAGAGTCAATCCACTTGATCAGTCTACATCACTGATTACAGGTGGACAGACTCAATCACGGAAGCCATAGCTCTGAGTCTGCAAGACCTGAGCAGGTCTATCGATAACAGAATTACTTGGAGATCTCATAGTATTGCCTAATATCAGTGTCGACTTGATGCAAATTAACAATTGCTTGCAAACTGCTTACAGATTGCAAACTGAAGGAGAGATCAGATAGAAAGGGAAGCCGTAGACAGAAAAGAATTTAAGCAATGCTTTGCAGTTAAGATTGATCAAAATGCAGTTCTGTAAAACAAAATAATTTTTAAAAATGGGTTTCCAAAGAGTTCCATTCAAAAGAGAACACCTGCAGCAACACAAGAATCCCTATTTCTCAAAACTGTAATCTTTTTTGGTGAACTAATCTGGGTAATCCTTTGTGTAATTACGAAAGTGGAACAGGCCCAGGCTGAGTGTAAATTAGATTGACACCGGCTGCTGTCTGCGGAATATTAAGTGGTGCTCCTTAAATACTAGGGAAGTCACCCATCAGTGAAAACAGATTGTGACTGCATATGGACAGAAGCTCTCTTCTCAGCCACATTCTTGAAGAGGATTAACGATACATGTCACAGTAGGGTACAATTAAATTATCCAGGTTGTATGACTTTTTCATCTTTTACTGTTTGCCTCAAAGAACCATATGTTCATATATCTACTCCAAACCATTTTTATTGTGTTAGCAAGAGCTAGGTCAAGAGGTGATGATTTTCTGAGAGCTTAATTTCAAGAGAATTTCTAAGTAAAGGGCTACCAAGACAGAAGCTGAAGTTTAATAAAGAAGATATCAATGCTAGAGGTTTAATCTGGTTTGATATTCTCAAACTGCTTTCCAAGGCTGAATCTACATGATGGTTGTACCCCAGATCCACAGTGTAGTATCCCTGTCCTGGTCTGACCCTTTTACTGCCACACACATCTGTCTTAATCCAAACTGAAATCAGTTTGGAAAGCCACACAGGACTCCGATTATGTAGTGATGTAGACTTGAGTCAACTGACTCAGACTCAAGTCCCTTCAGTGACTTGACCTGGGCCCTTTCCTCAGCTTACATTTTTTTTTGGCACTGGGGTGTGGGAATTGTGTGAGCAGCCTCCAGCGAGAGGCTCTCGTGTCCCTGCTGCTTAAGCTCTGCACGAGCTGCCTGCTCCTGAGCAGGCAGCATGAGAACCCAGCCTCTTCCTTCCAAAGCGCAGCCTAGGAGTTTCCAAGGCTGTGATGGGGCAGGAAGTGTGACCACCACGGCTCTGGAGGCTACACATGCAGAGCAAGTGTGCGGGGGGCCCTAGAGCAATGTGCGATCATGCACCATTTTCGTCTGAAAGCCAAAAATGAAAAAGTGAACGAGCAGCGCCTGTCCTACCCTGGAGCATCGCGCGATTGTGAGTGCGTCGTGCAGATCGCTCCTCACGATCACGTGATGCTCCAGGCGCCCTTTCACATGGCAAATGCCGTGCAAAAAGGGCCTAGGACTCAACTTGGCAATAAATGATGCACTGACTCAACTCGACTTGTGACTTATATATTTTTAGTGACTGACTTGCTGCCCTTGGTTCAGTAACACAACACATTCAGCCAGAAACCTTAAAACTTTGAACAATGCTTCCATTTCTTCACTGGTCATGTGGCAATCTCTCTCAAGCCCAACGATTGGGCCTTTTCTTGGAGGGGAACAGCAAATGTCTTAGGCAATGGACTTGAGGCAAGGTTGAGGTCTGCTCAGCAGTCTGTCCCTGCTGCATATTCGAAGAGCGTTCTGAAACTTTTGCTAACAGCAAAAGGCAAGACTCAACCCCTAGATCCTTCCTTCTAAAGCTTTTGAAGCTTCAGTAATGGGGAGTAAGAGGATCCTATTCCCCATTTCAGAAACTGGCTCCCAGGCTTGAGACCTGACACTTGACTTGAAAGTTTCTTGTGAGGAATTGAGACTTGACTTGGGACTAGAAGGTAGAGATTTGAGGCATGACTTGAGACATAGGCCATTTCCGCATGGGCTAATAGAAACGGTGCAGAGCATCCTCCAGGGAGGATGTCTGCACCTGGGAGCGGACTGAGTCGGACCTACTTAACATAGATCCACACCTCAGCCCACTCCAGAATGACCCCAAGTGGTTGTCAAGTGTGCTTTTGAAAGACCGCTTGAAACAGGTCTTTCAAAAGCATGGAGCACGCCATTCCATGCCTGCTCTCAGGTGCAGATTTGCAGGCTCGCACCAGTGCGAGCCTGCGATCTGCTGTGGGCGGGCTTTAGGCTGGCAAGCTTCAGTGGTTGGTCGAGACCCTCAACCAACTGGAAGCCGTCATTTTCGTCCCTGGAGCAGTGCGGAGCAATGAGCACGCACTGCTCCGGAGCAGCGCAGACCGGACCAGGGAATCAAGAAGTCTGGTAAGTAGTGGCATGGGGCGATTCCTTCGCCCCATGCGGAAATGGCCTTAGAGTAAAAGACTTAAATATACCACTGCCATTAGTAGCCACATTTGTGCAAGAGGGTGTTTCCACTGCTTGCATGTGTTCACCCTATCAGTTTATGTCCAGTTACACAATTACAGTGGCTATGAGGTTTCATTGGAATTTTCAGGAATAGAGAGTTGCATTGTGATCTGTGTGAGTTGCAGCACCCATTGTTCTTTATTAATTTCCAGTTAATTGTGAACAATCAGGAATGGAGCCCTGATCTCTCCTCTTCAGAAATATAACTAGTCTTTTTCTCCTGATATTGATCTAAATCTATCCATTCAGCCTCTCATTGTCTCAAAACCTTTTCATTAACATACAAGTTTCCCCCATTTAGTCTTGGCTGCCAAATAGTAATAATCCCCACATCATCATCAGTTCTCTGCCTCTGTGTTCTCTTGACTTATGAATGCCAATTCAGACTCTAAAAGAAAAGTTGCGGTCCTGGAGTTCATATAGTTCATTAGCCAGTCTTTCCCTCCCTCCCTCCCTCCCTTCCTTGTAGAATTAAAAATTTGTACGTATTCTATATGTTTGAGCTTGGCTTTTCTTGAGCTGATTTTACTGCTGAATTTACCATGGTTTATTTCGACTATATCCATGCCACAACTGTGCCAATGATCCTTGTTTTGCCAGGTTTTTTGAGTCCACATGTATTGATATATTATTTATGTGGAAGTGTGACAGGAGACATGCACAGCCCATACATTTGCCCCTTGGCCCTTTGACTGGATATAATTTTCCAGTGTATACTTGCTGCCTAATTCTGTCATCCCCATCTCCATTTGAGCATCCATGACCATGTTCTTCTCCATCTATTAGACAATATTCAAGCAGCTGTTTCTCTCAGGAGTAACTTTAAAAGCTTTCATGCAAACTTTTTGGTATTAACCGTCAGCAATCTGATCTCTTTTCTGTTCAAGATGAACCCTTCCATTTTGGACAGCCTTACTTGTCGTGGAATATGCCTAATTGTCTTAAATATCCATTCTTTTCTGCCCAATGACAGTGCCTAATCCACATGTTGAAAGCCCTCAGCTTCCCCTCTGTAAGATGTTGCTGGCCTGCCCAGCAGGCAACCTACCTCTTGTTTCCAGGACCACACTCCAAGCTGGACGGGGAATATGCAGCCTGTGGTTTGCATGTAGCTCCCTAAACCCAGTTTTCAGGCCTCCAAGGGCCACCTCATTTTTATGAAACAAACAAACTAAAAGTGTTCCCATGCCCCAACACTGTATTTTCTGCCTCTCTAGCTTCTTTTCAGTTATAGGGAGTCCTTTTTTAAAAAATTAGGAAATAAACCTTCAATTTTATATTTTTTAAGGGATTTTAAAAAAAGAATATGGGAATTAGAAACTTAAGACCACTTTTAAAAATAAATTTAATTTATTACTAAGGAAGCTAGCTGAACAGGGGTGGACATTACATGACCGATGAGCCCTGAGTCCAGAGGCGTTGCTCATCCCTGCTTAACAAAAAGACTACCAAGAATACATAATTCAAAAGGTATAGGTTTTGTTTTCACTCTTAAGTTGCTACAGAGGTGAGGAAAGGTAATTTTAGTGGAGCTCAGAGAATATCCAATTGATTTGTCCAAGTTAGGGCCTTTCTACACTACACTGTTATAGTGCTATTATTCCACTTTCAACCTCCTGTGGAATTCTGGAGTTGAGACTTCTAAATGCCCCTCCCTAACCTGCAAACCCCAGGATTCCATAGGATGTTGAAAGTGGAATAATAGCACTATAATAGTGTAGTGCTGAAAGGCCCCTAAACTCCTTACTAGATAAATAATTTGTAAGAGCATTTTTTTTTTGTAAGCATCTTTGATGCTAGGGAGCTCGTGTTTAAATCTAGGAAAATGTAGGACCAGTTGTACAAGTCTCAGCACCTTCACTGTGAAGCTACCTTAGCTCTTAATTCTTAATGCCCTTTGCTGCAATTCATCCACACAGGGAAACAAAAAATAATTTTTCTACTTTTTCGAACATCAGCTGTCTGTTTATGTTGTGGATGATTTACTCCAAAACGGTTTCATTGTTCTGAGTTACAAATATATATATATATCTTTTTGACAGGCTAACTAATAAGCTTTCATAAATCTCAACTCCCATTTCATAGGCAGCAAGAGAACTGTTCATTTTGCTCAGTACAAAACTTACTTTTTGTGATGACTGGTTTGGAGAAACATGCTGTTTAAATTCTTTGGCTAGATTAAATTTAATTTAAAAACAAAGAAGGAAACCAAGAAAATGACTGCAACACACTCCTAAGAAGATGGGATTTTATTTTTCACTGTCATGGATATTACCATATAAAGCCTTTCAACAAGAATAAATAGCTTTCTGTCAACATTTGTGCTCCAAAGCTTCAACCATAATCTGTCAAGATTAATCTGATCGAAAACAGCCATGAACTCAACAAATGGTAAATAAAGCTATCTTGTCCTCTTAGGTTGCACTATTATACATACTTATTTGAGAGTAAGTCCACAACCTCCAACACTTCACAAATGAACATCAGGACACGTATAGATTCAGGGAATGGTCAAGATGGCAAAAATTATTTATGAGTCAAAACACACAAGCCAAGAGAGGCTATATAAACTATTTTTGTACTTTGAACTCAGTGTGCAGCACTTGCAGTAAGCTGAGAACAAAGGGAAAAAGTAGGAAAAAGAGAAAAAAAACTTGGACATCTTAAAAGGAGCTTAAGACAGCAGGATGATGGGGGATTAATTGGGACAGTGCCTGCCGAATCAAAACAGTTGGAGGGTATATTTCCACACTACACTCTTATAGCGTGATTATTCCACTTTCAACATCCTATGGAATCCTGGCCAGGCGGCCCCTCTTGAAACCGCAAACCCCAGGATTCCATAGGATGTTGAAAGTGGAACAATTGCGCTATAAGAGTATAGTGCGGAAATGTAAAGCCTGTTAAATTCAGTGAGGCTTACATCAGCGTACGCATATAGAGGATTGTGCAGTTAGCATGTTTGCTACTAATGTAACTGAGAATTTAAAATTGATTCATCATATTTCTCCCACATTTTCCAAAACAATAGTGTTAGACTTGATCAATATTTTCTGTTTATTGAGGAGGTAATCGGTGTAAAATTTTATCTCAAGCAGTCTTATTAACCTATAACTGCTAGGCTGGTTTTTTATTTTGTCATCTTTATAGAAGAATGGTAATTCATTTCTGACTCTTGGGGAATATCACCAAGAATAACTGTTTCTCCCCCAGTACAGATGCAAAATTTGTAAACAAACTTGTGAAGAAGTTAGTCCAAGAGACTTTTAGTTTCTTACAACTTGGAATTTTAACCATGGATTTGTGATCCAGGTTTTGCAGCTCCTCTTTTGGCAAATTTTTAGGGACTGCTGCTATTGTTGTTGCAAAAGCATCTTAAATTAGATTTCTTGAGGGAAATGCTATCAGCAATCTTGGTATCAGACTCACTGTTGTTACTTGGACCCATTATGCTACTGCTTTCTTGTTGTTAAAGGCCTTCAAATCAACTCTGATTTATGGCATCTCTCTTATACTTGGCAAGATTTCTTCAAAGGAGGGTTGCCATTGCCTTTCTCTAAGCTGAGAAAGTGTGGCTTGCCAAAATTCACCCAGTGGGTTTCCATGGCAGCACAGAGATTCAGGGCCTTTCTGCATGACACTGCTATAGCGCTATTATTCCACTTACAACATCCTGTGGAATTTTGAGGTCTGTAGTTTACTGAGGCCAAAGAGGTCTCTGGTCGAGAATGCTAAAGGCCCTTCCATAAACTGCAAACCCCAGCATTCCATAGAATGTTGAAAGTGGAACAATAGCACTAAAACAGTGTAGTGTGGAAAGACCCTCAGACCCTGTCCTCCTGGAATGCTAGTCTGACACTCTAACTGCTACCTGATGCTGCATTAAAATTGCACCTTGCATTGAAATTAGTTACCCATCTGAAACCCACAGATGTGTGTAAAGTGGACCTACCATATAAGCAACCTCTGGATCTGCAAATTTAAGTTGTCATGAGTGCTGTGACTTATACCTAAAATGCTGGCAATGTGCACACAGATGCCCAGATGCACATCACCACCACTTAATAATATGGGATGTGAGCATTCACATTTTTTTCTATTTGTGTGGTGGGGGGTGCTGGAATGGAACCCCTGCAGATATGGATGGTCTACTGTATATTCTTTTGTTCTTTAATTCTTGGAATTTGACATATTAGTTCCTAGTGTTTTGGAAGGAAGATATAAGTGTTAAAACGAATACAGGATCTCTTGTTCAGGTTCCACCTCAGAATAAGCAGAAATATTTTCTAATTCTTGAGCCTTGGTATATGATCCCATAAAGCAAGGGTGGACAATGGTGGTCCTCTAGATGTTGTTGGAACACAATTTTCAGTAGCCGTAGTAGTATGGCTGTAAGTGAGGCATGCTGGGAATAGTTACTACTCAGTAATAGTCCTTCAACATCCCCAGGACCACAGTTGCCCTCTCCAGCTGTAGAGATACATACAGCCAAACCTCCTCTCCTCTCTCTTTTCTCCATATCTCATATTTTCAACCTTTGGTCCTCCAGAGGTTTTGACTTAACTCTCAGAATTCCTGAGCATTTGCCATGCTGCCTGGGACTTCTGGGAAATGAATTCCAAAATTTTTAGAGGACTAAAAGTTGAGAACTGCTGGTCTAGACAAAGTGGTAAACCCCTGCAAAAAGACCTTCTTAGTCTAAGCCTCTTTCAAACAGAAGATGCAGTCTCGGTAATACATTTTACAAAGCATTTTTTCCTGACTCATCTTCTTATTAAGTCAACCTATAGTATTCTTTACTTAAATTTTGTAGAATTAAATGGGAGTTAAGTCCCAGATGGGATTAAGTTTCACTGAATTTCATAAATAAACCTGTATTACTGCATAGGATTTATACCTCCTTGTAAGGGCCTTTTGTGTAGACCAACCTTCTTCAACCTAGTACTAAAGGCAGATGTTTGGGAATGGTGGGAATCAAAACATTTGAAAAGTACCAGGTTGGAGCAAGCTACTTTAGACATTTATGTTCAATAGTGCTCCCAGTGTTTTCCCTTAATTGTATAGTGGGCCTTTAATATTCTCTCTGGTTTTACCTTGTTTGAACTAATTCTCATCATTGATCTAGTGATTAGGAATACTTTCCCATTATTGTATTCATATTGCTGTGCGGATAGCTGAAAGAGATTAGTGTATACCAGTCCTACTGCACAATCCATTGTTGTTATCATTTTAGAGACTTCGGGGATACATTTGTTTTTTTCAGGAAACATGTTTGAGTTTCTGAATTTGACTGTGGCAACAACATGGTAGGTGAAGAAATGATCCACTATAAAATATTCCTATCCATATTGGGAAATATGGTAACTGTCAAATGTGGGTTTTGTTGCTGTTTGTATCAGTGTTTAAGTGAGTACTGTATAGTCATTCCAATGTCTCAGATCCTATTTGCTCAGAATAACCCACCCCTCAGGAGTAACTGGGTGAACGGGTTAACAACATTGCTACAATTATTATGACGTATAAAGAACCACAACAAATATTCTTCCATTGCTGGGTTTTTAACAGTTTAATCAGTTTAATCCAGCGTAGGCTTTTGAACCATGCTTGCTGCGAATCTTAAATCTCTTTTGATCCCATCTCTCATTGGAAACACTATGCCTGATTGTGTATGGAATGCAATATTGCAAGCCTAAATTCAGTTGATGCACTATCTGCAAGAGGGGTGGAGAACTTCTTCAAGCCCAGAGCCTGCACCTTCCCCTCCTAGCCCCTTTCCGCAACTCACCTTTTCTCGGCGCTGGGGTGCGGTGCTTGCGCAAGCAGCCTCTTGTGAGAGGCCCTCGCGTCCAGGTTTCTTCAACTCCGAACGAGCTTCCTGCTTGCGCGAGAGCCCCGCTCTTCCTTTCGCAGTGCAGCAACCGGCCCAGCTCCTGAGGCTCCGCACACATGGCAAGTGCGCGCGGGGCCCCAGAGCGATGCGTGACTGCACACCATTTCGGCTTAAAGCCAAAAATGAAAAAGTGTGTGAGTGGTGCCTGCCAGGCCCTGGAGCATCACGCAATTGTGAGTGTGTGGTGTGGACCGCTCCTCACATTTGTGCGTCGTTCGAGGGGCCCTTTCGCATGGAAAATGCCATGTGAAAAGAGCCTGACTTGTGAGGACTACACTTCTGTTAATATCGGCTCACCTTCCCCCTTTTTTTAAATCTTAAACTCAAAGAAGGGCCCTTGCATTCTCCAGAGATTGTGCAGGCAATTTTGGCAGAGGGGGAGTTCCTCCTGCTTCAAAAAGAGCTCCAGCGGAGGGGAAATTGGTGAGATGGCCCCCTACAACCCCTAGGAAGCACAGCAGATCTTTGCAGTTTTTTTAATGGGCATGGGCATGCTTTGAATCCATGGGCAGGAATCATTTTGTTAATGGGCTTGATTTTGCCTACCCCAACCGATAATAACATAACTGCTTTACAGCTCATGAAACCTGAGTACTTTGCATAGGTTATGTTTGATACTATATGAGGTCAGTGCTCTTTCAGTTTTTAACACTATCTTGGAAGCAAAAGTTCAACTGGCAAAGTCTTCTCTAATATGGAAATGTAATTATGGGGAAAGTCTCCTCTGTTTATGTGCTCAGAAACATCTTAAAAATGAGTAACTGTGTGTTGAGAGAGAGAAAGAGAGAGAGGAGGGGGAATGGAAGGAACGAGAATGAGAAATATACATTTGCTTTTAAAAAAGGGGACATCCAGACCAAATATTCAATCACAAACACTTTTATCCACAATATACATCAACAACTTGCAATAGGTATACAGCAGTATTGTACATAAATGACAGCCAGCATCGTGTATTGGTTTGAGCATTAGACTACAACTCTGGACACATGGGGTTTCTGCTCAGCCACTGGCTGCAAGTCACACATTCTCCACCTCAGAGGGAGGCAGTGGCAAACTCCTCTAAAGAAATCTTGCCAAGAAAGCCCCATGATATGGTTGCCTTATTGTTGCCATAAGTCAGAAATGACTTGAAGGCACACCACCACCACCACCACCACCACAACAACAACAGAAACAACAAACAGCAGCAAACAATAGAGCCAAGATCTTGCATCAGGAGAGATATGTGTCTCATGTAGCTAGTCTGCATAGCTACATCTTGTTACCCTGTAAATTGGGGGTCCCAGGAGGGGCACCCAAACTACCAAAACAAACTAAGCAAAGATGGGGGAAATTAGCTGAAGCACTCCCTTGGCTAACGAGAGGCAAGGCAACGCAGCAGGATCTTTTACCCAATGTACACAGCGTCAGGTCAGTGAGGAGGCAATTGGTTCCAACAATAATTAAGATTTATTAAACAGTTATTAAAGAAAAGCACAAACATACTCCTAACTAGAAAAGGAAATAGAGTTTCAAGGGGAATGGGGGATACGCCACCTGTCCTGTAGTCCTGGAGAAGCCTGATTGAAGAGGAAGAAACCCGGCGTGGCGACCGAGGGGAATCTGCTGAACTGAGCGGCAGCAAGGCAGAATAAAGTCCAAGCGATCCGGCGAGACTTCCAAAGAGCTCTCTGAGTGGGGGATTTTTTTATAGGGGAAAGAACAACCGCAGGCTAGTCTGGTCTTGGGCAAAAACAATAGGTTTTGGATTGGAGACAAAGCCTCCGAAAGGTCAGAATTTGCATGATTAAGTTAAAGTCCGAATTGACAATGGTATAGCCAGTATGTAAATGCGGCTAGCTTGGCAGTTAAGTACCTAGCTCGCTAGGATGTCCTCTCAGGGCAGAGGATCCCTTTGTGGTAGCGTGCATATGTAATGAAGGTGTTTGTTTCGATAGGTCCCCTAAAGCAGAACTGGCAATATCTGGCTTGTTTTGGTGAGAGCAACAAGCAATAGCCATGCCTAGCTTAGCCCTTGTTCGGCGGGCCTCACAAACACTTGGCTGGTGGCAGAGTAGGGCCGAATTATGATATCAAAATGATATCTGTGGTTCACCAAAGGCCAGGCCAGTACACGGTGGTAACAATCTCCTAAAGCTGCCCCTTTCTCGAGCCCACTTCGTAAGCTGCAGAGATCCCCCTCCTCCCAACATGGCCATTTTGGTGTTGTTGGAGAGCAAGGGAATCAGTAGTGATGCTTCCAACTACTTTCCTTTTCCTGAATATGCTGCAGCAAGCATCTTTTGGGATCTCCAGGAGCCCCTGGGATGTCGCTGCAGATGACCTTCTTGGAGCACATCCATCTAAAGGAGAATAGTTGGAAGTATCAGCACTGATCCCCTTGCTTTCCAACAACCCAGAAATGGGGGTGGAGTGCACAGCTTACAAGGTGATTTGGGAGGGTTTTGTCATTTTGTAGATGAAACAGAATTCCAGCCTACACAATGAATGAAAAATTGAGTTATGATATCATAAGGCTGACTTATTACAACTTACTTCCAGCTATACGGTTCTAGTTTATTTGGTGCTTCTGAAAGAAGTGCATGCACAGAAAAGAGGAATAACATACACACCGAGAGAGAGAGAGAGAGTCTAAGAACAGAAAACAAAAAATAGATCATGGTACAGAGATTTCCACAGTATAGTTTCTCCTCTCTTTGATACTGAAGACTGCTCTTCTTGCTAGTACTGCAGACTATGGCCCTTTTCGCACCTTACCATTTCGCGGCACTCGGCTGCAGGGATCACGCGAGCAGCCTCTTGTGAGAGGCTCTCGTGTCCCCGCTGCTTCACCTCTGCAGCCACAGCCTGCTAGTGAGCAGGCAGTGTGAGGGCTCCTCCTCTTGCTTCTGCAGCACAGCCTAGGATTTTCCCAGGCTGCGCTGGGGCAGTAAGTGCGCATGGGACCCTGGAGCGATGCACCATTGAGCACCATTTTCGGCTAGAAGCCGAAAATGAAATAATGCGTGATTGGCGCCTGCCAGCCCCAGCAGCATTGCACAATTGTGAGGATGTCATGTGGACAGGTCCTCACACTTGCACGACACTCCAGAGGCCCTTTCGCATGGCGAATGCTGTGCGAAAAGGGCCTGACCCTCTAATAATCTATTACAGTCAGTCCTCCACATTTGTGAGTTTCACTTTTGCAGATTTGATTATTCATGGATTATTTGCTGTCATCTCTGCTGCCTCCCTATGCCATTTTTCATGGGGACTGCAAGCCTTGTGAGACTGGGAAACTGCAAACAAGGCTTGTAAGTCCCTGTTAAAAATGGTGTTGGGCAGCAGTGGAGGTGGCAGTAAGCCCCCCCCCCAGCCACCCACTTCTGCCTTGTGAAGGAACCCTGATGCCTCAAAGGAATCCATGGTGGGTTGAATATGGTGATCATACTTTTTGTGTGTTAAATATGGTTTGGGAGAGCCTAGAGTTATTCATGGTTTTTCCACTTTCACGGGGGTCCTGTGCCCCTAACACTAGCAAATGTGGAGGGATGACTGTATGTTAGTTCACTCATAAATCCCACATCACAGGCCTTTTGCTTATGCTGTTTTCTGGAGCTATTCAGATATTTTAGCCCAACACACACACACAGGTTACACAGTGAAACAAAAGATCCAGCACATTGGAATAATCTTGAAGATCTGTGATTCCATCATTGTAGATACTCCTTCTACAAAAGCAGATGACACTTGTTTCATAATTTACCATCTCATGGCCAAACTTGCCCTGGGAAGCCTCTCTGTGCCTCATTTTTCTTTCGATGACAGATATGAAATCCACCACTTCACTACTTGAAGGCTTTCCAGCTTTGCAGAATTTCTCAAAATGTGTGCTACGTTGGCATAACCTTAGGGAACCCAGGGCCACATCTGCCTCTGAGGTGCAGTGTAGTAGAGTAGATGGTTGTGGAGTTAACAGTATCTTAAAAGAAAAAAGAATTAGTCTCAATACAGTTGCTCCTTTGAAGATATATGATCAAATGTATTTTTTTTTTGTTGGTGCAGCAAGGGAGGACAACTGCCAGGGGCTGGATGGGGACACTGGCATTCCTAGGGGACTTTACAGAGCTACATTACCTTGATTTTAAATAATGTTTTCTGTGACTCACTCCCAAATGCTCCCCCATGCCTCTAGGAGGCACCAAGGACATTTTCACCAGAATTTCAGGCAGTAAACAGGAAATAAAACAGTAATTGACTTTAGGCACTCATTTCATCCTACAAAATGGTCTTTCCTGAGCCTAAAATAGCTTGGACAACCAAAATGTGGCAAAATTGGAGACAAGTTTTAAAGCCTTTTTTTTTTTTTTAGGTGCTGGGATCCCCTCAAAAACAGCCTCAAAGGGCCACATTTTCCCCTCCTGGGCCCCACAGGCTTTATCTCTTTAGCGGAGTTCTTTCTTTCCGAAAGAGATCTTTTGCTGTCTTCCTGCCCTGCTCCTTGCAGGTAACGACACCAAGCCATTTCAGTGGGATTACAATTTGTAAGATTATGAAAGAGCCCACAGGCTTAAAACATATGTGACACCTCACGGCCCCTTTGCTGCCATCTTGGTGGATGGCCATTTAAAGAAAAACAACACACTTGTTCACCTGTGTCCTATACTTAGGACAGCAATGAGAAAAGACCTTGCTGGTCATCAGTTCTATGGTGACATGTATCGTATCATAGCTTACATTTTTTAAAATATGCAAATGAGGGTATGGACACTGTATAAATATTTATGTCCCCTTCTGCGAGCAGGGTGGAGGACACAATTTACATACAGTATGTTCGATTCCAAAATTTGTTAGCATGCCTAAGTTGCTGTGTGTGAGAGACAGAGAGAACGCACAGGAGTCTCAAAATTGCTTGTCAGTCTGGAAAGCAGACTGAGCAGCAGACCAAAAGATAACATGGTCATAGTTTTCACCACTGTGATGATATTAAATTATTATACATACATTTGTATCTATACATAAAAATTAGCATATGAAAGTTTTAGGGAAATTTGTGCCCTCTTTTCTCCTTTGTTTTTGGTGGCTTATTTCCTCCTGTTTAGGCAATGAGTAATTGGCAATGTATAAGTGGCCAGTGGTCACCCTGCTTCTGACTATGTGAGTATGTTTTAGGTGAGATGGGTTTTATGCAGTTTAGCTCATTACTTCTGACTGCTGTAGAAATCAGGCTTCCTGCTACACTGGTTGTCTTCGCATTGACTCCAACATCTTATCTGTTAACATTTGGGCTGTTTGTAATTACGGTTCACCCTCTTCTGGTGCAACCTTCACATGCAGAAATGCAAGGTCCTGTGAAGCTTCGCACCCCATTATAATCAGTGGATGTGGCACTGCCACGGACATGCACACATTGCATCCATTGACTACAGTGAGATGCAACACTCATATTTTTTGTTTTTACACAGGGGTTCCTGGAATGAAACTCCTGCATATACAACAGGTGCATTGTATTTAATTTAATTCTATCATTTAATGTGAGTAATTTTGCGTTACCATTTGCTTATATGTTTCTTCACAACTTATGATATGTACTATGGATTTTATCCTAGTTGACTTAAATTATTTTATTTCTTGCTGTAGTTTTCATTCTTTCTTTTCTATCAGCTTGAATTTTTTATAGGGCGTAACGTACATGAGTTGTTTTGAGTTCTGTATATTTTCAGCCTCTTTGAGTTCAGCAGAGTAGAAAGGTGGCGTGCAAATTAAAAATGCATACTGTGGGGAAGCAAACTACACAAATGAAATTTAGCTAGGATATACTTGACAAGCACGTTGACTTGAATAATAAGGATGAATGTGTTCCATCAGTTTGGTAAGGATCTTAATAAAGGTGCCCAGGTGTAATCAAAGCTTTTAAGGCTTGTTGAGATGCTGCAAAACAGGCCTGCAGCTGTTGAACTAGGTTATGTGTAAACATGCTTGCCGATCGCCATTAAATACACATGGACTTTGGTTTTGTTTGCTTGAGCAAGATTATTTCAAGCGCAGCAGAAAAAGAAGAGGAAAGTCAGTCTGAGCATTATGTAGAACATACTGTACTAATTTGATTAGTAGTTCTTTGCCTTCTGAAAGTAACAAGATTTTTAAAGACTATAACCTTTTTTAAAAAATAAACAATCAGATAAATTCTACTGCTTGTCACAAAAGTATAACACTGCTGGGGTAATCCTTTGAGTTACATATTTGAAATCCTTGGGATTAGCCACCCCACCTGACATACCAGGGAGGGAAATTAAAGAGTATTTGCTTTCCTCATTCAGTTATGGTGATGGAAGAATAACAAACTGAAAAAGACTCTGTGTGTGTGTGTGAGAGAGAGAGAGAGAGAGAGAGAGAGAGCGTACTGTATTGCCTAAATCTCATTACAAATGTGGAAGGATCAAATTATTGAATAGTCCTGAAGGAGCTCAGAAATGTGCTGAAAATGCAAATTAAATATAGGTACTGGTCATGGGATCTCATTTACCTTTTCCAGTTCTGTAAACAAGGTCATGAGGAGATTAAACAGTTTTTGAAGTCATACAGTAAACTGGTGACTCAATCATGTTTTTAAGAGTTCAAATTCCATTCTCCATCCTTTTTTTGCGGGAGAGGGGAGGATAATATTTTTAATAATGTTTTCATGGTAAAATGGAAAGACAAGACAGGATTTTTTGCAACTGCCTTTATTTGTTAAGACTAGTGAATGCACAGTTCATGTCCTTAATGTCATCCCCTCCTCTTCTAAGCATCAGTCCTAACTCTGCAACAAGATTACTGTCCTTTCATTATGGAAGAACTGAGGCATAGTACTAGTACATAGTACTACCTAAATATCCTAAAAGCACCAGATCCCATCTGATCTTCAAAACTAAGCAGGGTTAGCTGGTTATTACTTGGATGGGAGACTGTCAATAAGTACCAGGTGCTTTAGGCAGAAGAAGGAACTGGCCAAAGCTACCGCTGAGTATTCCTTGCCTATGAAAATGCTATAAAATTCATGGGATTGCCATAAGTTGACAGGTGACTTGAACACACGCACGCACACACACATTGGTAGAACAGTATCTGCCTCAGTGAAAGTATAGCACTAATTAGCTGTACTGTCTGGGAAGATCCTCCCTGCCTGTTTTACTACCAACAACTCACTGGTCTTGTCTATGGAGAGGCATCAAGCCCCACCCTCACATTGCTGTTTGGCCCCAAATCTTCTCCTCTGAGATTTCTTCCAGTTTACATAGGCTGGATAACTGAACCTGAACACTCCATTTTGTTGCACTTGGAGAATTTGATCCTTGATGGGCAAATTCTTGTGAGTAGCGTTCACCCTGGCTTCTTGATTCTGCCTGCACATGTACAAAAACCATATATCCAGAAATGGATATATTGCTTTTGGTTCCAGAGCGTCCTCCTGTCCCTGCTCAGCTATTGATAACTTCAGCATCTCATTATATTTATTTGATTTAAATATAATGCCTCAAACACATTATACCATAGGTGGGGTATGATGGTGATGACAATAAGATATTTATATCCTACCTTTTTCCCAGTCCAGAACTCAAGGTAGCTTACGAAAGTTAAAACAGACACAGCTTTAAAAAAATCACATCATGCAGAAGTTAAAAATAGAATTAAACTATTGGTTGAATTAAAAGCGGTCAAAAGCACAATCGTTTAAAAGAAAGACAACAGATATAAACAATACAGTATATTAGGAAAGGCCCTTTTTCTCTGAGCAATCAGCCCTCAAAGGCTTGCTGAAGCAAAAAGGGTTTTACCTGCCCAAGGAAAGATAGCAAGGAAGGCACAAATTTGAAATGAATTTATTCATTAATTTTCTTCTTGAAGGAAGCAAGGAGTAATTTGAGCCATTTTTCCTTGCTGCAAGAAGTTTTTACAGTCTGGGCTAAAACCCAGATGATTCATATCCCCACTGACATTAAATCTGCCAGCACTTGTATCTCAATATGTGTTAGGACTTGTGTTACTGAATTTAAGAAATGTGGCCCTTGATTCTGTTGGACTTCTACTTTGTTGTTTTCTCTTCATGTTACATGGTTCCCCTTTAAGTGTATCTATTAAGTTTGAAAACCAGGCCTTGAAAAAACATTTGAGATCCAAAAAGTGAGCCACTGAGTAGTGGGCAGATAGCCACAATGTTGTTAAATCACTACATGTACTGATATACTGGAGAAGCCCTATCTGAACACTACCCCAGCAATCTCCAGCTTAGTTTAAACCCCAGATAGCTTGAGTCACCGCATTAGAATAAGTGCATAAGAAGGTTCATGAGGTAGAGATTGTCTTACGGATTTGCAGCCTTTCAAAGAAACCTTAGTAGTGTGAGGATTTCTTTGTTTTCTTTGTTATGCTCTCTGCAGCGTAAATAGTACTTGTACGTGAAGAAGAAAGGCATTGGAAAACAGGCTTCAGATTTAATCTGCAAATCGAGAGGTATGTTGTCGTGTACACAGTCTGTTCTACTATTTATATTTTTGTCATTTTTCATGTAAACAGCTTTGACTATGATAGACACGTTAGGGCTGTGAAATGCCTCAGCAGACGTCCCCAGTTTGGAGATATTTGAGCTGCCTCCAATGCAAAAACAAAGTGACAAGATCCAAAGCAAATCAGTCTGGTCCTAAATGCTTGAGTCTACTTTGGAAGATGTGTGGGTTTGCTCCCACTTTGATAATTTTTTAGATCTCCCACAAGTGCTTTATAAACAAAGATGCCATGGAAGGATGTGGCAGAGGAAGGAGTATGTGAATCTATAGCTGTATGGCTGATAGCTGCAGTTTGCAATCCAGGAATGACTTTTATCTGCACTCTCATTCATGCATTTTTGGGAAGGACCTTAAAAGAACTTGTCATAAAAGTTTAATGCTTTGCTGTCAGTGAATGCAGCCATGACTACCTAGGAGATGGTACGTGTCCCGTTGTTACCTACTTAGTGGAGTGACTGACTGTTTGGGTTCTAGACCTCAAGGATTAGACTTGAGTTTCAAGGCCTGGTCCCTGTTTTCTAGCCTCAGAGTGTGATGAGGAATCTTAGGAAAGACTACTGCCTTAAAAAAAAAGTTTGTTTGTTTTTTTAAACTGTGTGGTCCCTTTTGTTGTGGGCTGCTTTGGAGCAGCTTCAGTGCATTCCATCAGGTTACCTTCTGGCATTCCTTCTCTCCCCCTATCTCAAAGTTTCTTAAGCCAAGCTTGTACAGGTAGCATTCAGCAAAGGGAAATTCTGAGCAATCTTAATTGCTTCAAGAATTATGGAATATGATACTACAGGACTAAAGTTCTGTGGCTGTCCCTCATCATCATCATCATCATCATCATCATCATCTTTATTTCTATCCCACTTTTCTCCCTGACAAACATAAAAAATCATAATTAAAAACTGTAATATACAAAAGTTAAAATACAGATGAAACATCAGTAATGATTAACACAATGTTAAAATACATATTAAAAACAACATACAAAAAGCAATTAAGTAGCAGTTAAAATAACCAGCACCATTCTATATACAGATTACGTATTAAATACCTGCTGGAATAGGAATGTCTTTAACTGTTTCCTGAAGGTAGGCAGGGAGGGTGCCCATCTAACCTATTTGGACAGGGGGTTCCAGAGCCTGGGGGTAGCCATTGAGAACACCCTCTCCCCACCAAATGGATCTGTGAGAGTGGTGGGACAGAGAGAAGGGCCTCTCCAGCAGATCTCAATGCCCAGGCTGGTTCGTAGGGGAAGACACGGTCTTTCAAATAACCTGGACTTGAGCCATGAAGAGCTTTAAAGGTCGTCCCCAGCACTTTGAATTGTGCCCAGAAACAGATCAGCAGCCAGTGGAGCTGTTGCAGCAGGGCTGTTGTATGATCCCTGTCCCCTCCTCATCCTATCCTAAATGAAGCCATAATACAATTTTGCATCTTAGTCGGAGTTGAATGTGAATTGCATCCCTGTTAGCCATTAGTGGAGTAAAAATTTCTTCTTCAGCTCTGCTTAGAAATTTGATCACTTTCATAATCTTCACATCTCAGTTTCTCTCCTTCCCCCTTTCCTCAACACTTGGTTAAAAGTCGTTTCCTTCCTTTCTCTCTCCCCCTCCACCCATAATTCCTGCCTGCACTCAACTTCCTCCCTTCTGCTCCAATTCCAGTCTCTCCCTTTTCTTTTCTGTCCTGCCCCTGCCCTTGCTACAACTCCTAGCCAAAGGCCTTCTTCTTTCCTTTTGTCTTTTATTCTATTTATCTCCCCTCCCCCTCCCCTTCACTCCTGGTCTTTTCCATCATTTTTTCTCTCTTTTCTTCTCCCTCCTTCATCCAGTTCCTCTGTCTCTCTTGTTCGTTCTCCTAATCCTCCTCTCTGGTGCTCTTCTTCCCTTCTCCCTGGGTGCATGAGTGACGGTTTGGCCAGGATGGGCCATAAAAGGATATGATGCCCCTCCAAAGGCCTCTCCTGGGGCTAAAATGCACTGGGAGAGGGAACATTGCAAAATTAAGAGTATTTTGTTGGGAAAAATAAATTAGGTTATTCTTATTCTTATTTTTTTGGGTGGCATGCAGTTTCCTTAGGACTCTTGGACATGCAATATGGCCCCATCCTCCAATATAGATCTCAGCATTTTAAAAGTGTAATCTGTCTTTCCCAGATAGATTTCTTTCCATGTGGGTGGAAAATCAATCTACTATATAAAAGTAAAAGTTTGTCTGTGAGTTTTGTGAGTTTCTCTGCTTGTCTGCCTCAGGCAGGTGAACACCTCCTATGACTGGCTGAGCAAGGTGAGAAGACCTCATATGATTGG
Organism: Iguana delicatissima; assembly: GCA_948472985.1. Taxonomy (NCBI): domain Eukaryota; kingdom Metazoa; phylum Chordata; class Lepidosauria; order Squamata; family Iguanidae; genus Iguana; species Iguana delicatissima. Next base: position 150,420 of record CAOKZL010000781.1, read on the forward strand.
CTGGCTGTGAAGCTCCTATGGAATCCTGGGGCCGGCAGTTTAGGGAGGGGCCTTTGGAATTCTCAGCTGAGAGCTCTGGGGCCTCAGGCCGGTTGCTATGGAGATGAGGCCTACCATCAATAAGGATGCCAGAAAACTTTTGGGAGGCATATGCGAAAAAAATTAAAGTGACACACGGAACATAGTTACAAGGTCTTCGTGCCTCACACAGTAGATTGTATGGGTTCCATATGAGAGGAATCTTAAAGTTGAAATTCAGAACAAAAAAGGCTTCCAGAAAAACATAAAGCCATTGCACAAATTTAACAGAAAGCAAAAGAAAAGAAAAAAAAAGAAAAAGAAAAGAAAAGGCCAGTACATCAACATCACCAGTGAACACAGAGTGGATTGGGGACCGTGGGGAAAAGTTACACGTACTTGAATAGGCCAGTTGGTAGGAGTAGGACAGTGTATTCCTGCAGGAACCCAACTCTGTATGTTAATAACAATGAATACAGATTGTATTCGGGAACATGGAGATAAATTACAGGCACTGGAATAGGCTGGTTGCTATGGAGATGAGGCCTAGCAGCAAGGAAGAGGACAGTATATTTCTTCAGGAACCCAAACTGTGTATGTAAATAACTCTGAATACAGATTGCATTGAGAAAGATGGGGAAAAGTTACAGATACTGGAGAAGACAGTTGGGTGAGTTCTTAAGAAGAAAATAAAATCCTGGGCAACATGTGGTAAATATGCTAGTATATATATAAATGATAATACAAAAAGGTCAAGAATATAATGAAAAACAGGACCACAAAAATATTGGTGGGATAAAATATTAATAATTTGTATAAGAAATAAAAGCTCTCTCTAGTACCCATTATTTTTTTTTCTGATTCTCGTTCATACTGTCCATGATGACCCACTTATGACTTGCAGTATATATAGGAGCCAGAACAAGAATTTGTGATGAAGATTTTGGTATTGTCTTCCTTACTCTCTGCCTATCCTGTATTCCCTTCAAGGGAGAGACCAGAAAGTTGTTTAACCTCCCATCCTGGTGCCAGAAATGCTTATGCTTTCATGCAGACACATGAAGTGCTTCTTTACAAATGATGTGGAAAGAGACTATCCCACTGGGCACGAAGGGAATGCTTATTAAATCACAGAAACCTAAGAAAGCAGGAAGAGATTTAAAGGTCTCTTGTGGAAAGAGCTGATGGTTGTAGGGATGGGGAGATATCTGGTCATTTCTTCGTTCCTACTTTGTGATGTCTCTAAATCTGACAGAATGGGTTTTCAGGGATATAGACTTGGAGAAGGGGTGGAGACCATGTGGCCTTGTTGATGTTCTTACAGTGCAACTCCCATCATCTCTAGCCAGTATAGTGGGCTGGTGGAAAAAGGATGAGGGATGATATAAGAGCTGTAGTCCAAAAACACATGGTGAGTCACAAGTTCTGCATCTCAGTCTTGTCTCTCTAAAGAGGACATCTGGAAACACCAGGTTGGAGGTGCCTGGAGTAGTTGGAAGGTTGGGAAAGTTTACTTTTTACAGCTCCCATAATCCATGATGGCTTGGATTATTCTGTAAATTATAGTCCCCCCCAAAAAAAACCCCCACCCCCAAAATACCTTTTCCAAGTTGTGCTGGGTGAACCATTGGCCTGACATAGTATGAGGCCACTTTTTAAGTTCACATGTCAGCAGAGTCAATGATGGAAGAAGCTTTTCTGCATGACATTTTGTGATGGAAAACATTCCAATGAAAAGTAGCATTGTGAGACATGTGCCTCCCTTTAATGTATCCCCATTTGACCTTGAGACCTTTTCCTGGTAGTCAGAGATCTCACTAAGAAGATAGAAACTGCTTAAAGCAGTGCTTCTGAAAAAGCAAGATAAAACAGGTGCCATTGAGGTCCCTATGTACACAGTGGAGCAGCATGATCACTGCCTGCCAGCCAGGAACTCAGCATTGGCCAGCGCAGCTTGTGCTCCATACAGTTAAAAAGCACCACACCTTCTACTCATGCGAGCTGTTCACCACCAGCAAAATCAACTTGAGGGCCCCCCCCCACTGATCTAAGGTCTACAAAAAACAAAAAGTACCTGGTGGACCACAGTCCATTGCTGAAAACTGCACGTGATCTGGTGGGTTGTATGAATCAGGAATAACTTGGTTAGAAGAAAGCACAGGCTTTGCTAAATTTACTCTCCAGCATGCACAAGCTGTGATCTACAAAACCCAATACAATCCATCACCCGTGGACTGAGATGTTGCCACCCCTGCTGTTGTAGTCCAGAGGTGCGCAAAGCACAGCCCACATCTATCCAACCAAGGTAGTCTTTGTAGCCCCCAAGTCACTTGTCTCTGCTTCAAATTGCAGTCAAGAAAAGTTTGTGTCCAAATATTGATTTCTGTTCCTGGAAGCCTTGGTAATAGCTCAAATCTCTCCTATTTTGTTTTAATGCAAGTTCATCAGCTGTCAAAATCCCCAGAAGTGGATGCCTAGCCATTTCCAGTTTTTGATTCTGTCCCCACTGGATTTTTGGAACCAGTATGGCTTGTGGAGGATTTTAAGGGGATGGAAAATGATTCGGATTCTTAGGCCTCGCCCACTCTTCTTCTAGTCCATAAAAAGGAGAAAATTCTGAAGGTCTACCACATTCCCTGTGGACTGCCATACACAGGAGCAGAGGAGGTGAATACAATTTGGTGGTCACAAACTGGGCAAACTTGCTGTTGTCTTAGACCCAAAGTACAATGAATACGTGTCCTTCTCTCCCTCCAGCCCACGCATTTGTTAATCTGCCTGCTCCACCACAAAGGGCATGATGGAAGGAGAGGAAGATTAGGAAAAGCTGCACTAGGACCTTCCAAATGCTGTCATACAAACTCTTATCATCCCTCACCACTGCCTGTGCAGACCAGGGTGAATGGAATTTGCAGTCAAAAGCATCTGGCAAGGAGCACATATTCCTCAGCCCTTACCAGGAGATGATTTTCTCAAGACCTGTCTTTGTTTCAGAACAGGTCTCATGCAGAGATACAGATGGAGAGAAGCACTTTGGAGAGGCAACATGTGGGTGAAGGAAGCATCTATTCATACATCCTTTGCCAAAGTCAGCAACAATGTGGTCTTGGGTCTAATTTGGCCCCAAAGGCCAATGTTCTGAATGTTTTGTGAGTCCCTGGGTGCTTCCAGGTAGAGAGCTCCTAGTATAACTAGTCAAGAGTCAGGATCTATCTATTCCATCTTTCTCACCTTAACTGATTCTATTCCATTAAGAATATAGTGTTAAGAATTGACTGGACAATACTGGAGGGTTACTAATGGAAAATGATGTTCTTTGGGTTCTCTATAAAATTCAGAAATGAGGGCAGGGTGTTTGCGTGAGAAAAACCTCATCTGGTAGACTCACATCTGGTCAGACATCCTGACCGTATGTTGTATCAAGGCCAGCATCCCCCTTCCCCAGGCATGGGAGAAGTGCCACAATCTTCTGACATTACTTGCTTAATTCAGGGCTAAATTAGCTGAACTTCATATTCTTTCTTCCTCCAAAGTAAGTGCATGGGAGCCAGAGCCAGATCAAGATTAGGTTAAAACTCCCTTGGGTCATTCCTCTCCCTTGTATTTCCTCCCTCCTTTCAGGGGCCCAAGGAAAAGAAAAATTGTTAGTGTCAATGGAGGTTTTCTTTAATGGTCAGTGGCAGGAGGCATTGCATGGGGAAGATTCAGCCTCTCCTCCCTGTATGCATTAACCCTAGTTTGGATCTGACCTGCGTATGTTTATTTTGAAGCAAAAAAATAAAAGGAAGCATGGTGGGATACTAGATAATTTAGACCTCATATTCTACCCAGGAAAAGCAAGTGCCTCGGAGTGTAGTGCAGTCTCCTTCTTTGGAGGTTTTTAAGCAGAGGCTGGATGGCCATCTGTCAGGAGTGCTTTGAGGGTGTTCCTGCATAGCAGGGGGTTGGACTGGATGGTCCTTGTGGTCTCTTCCAACGCTACATTTCTATGATTCTATGATTCTATGACATGTAGAAAATTGGGAACAGGGAAACTGCTGATGGTGGCAGAAGGAATCTAACAGCTAATCTACAGGATCTCAACAAAAATGTTTCAGTTGTGGTGTAGTTAGCCCCCTGTGTGTTGGTTTAGAAATCTGTTAGTCCAGCTAGGGCAGAGCCATTGAACAAATGGAACAACACAAGGGATGACTTACCAAGTTTCCCTTGATTCAGTGGGTCTGCTCTAGTTGAGACAAACAATAATTTGTTACCCTTTTGTGACAGTCCAGATCTTCTGCCATTTAGTCCTTTTGTTTATATCTGTTTATATATCTTGCAGTCAATGTTTCACAATCTCTTTTTTCCCTTAAATTTCTGGGATATTTTTACAGAAGCAGTCTTCTTGCCAGAAAAGATATGGGGAGAAGAAGAAGAAGAAGAAACAGTTTGGAAGAGCCCCAGCATTTTAGTTAAATGTATACACGCATGTGAGCGTACACTCACATGCACATACACTACCAGTAATTAGTCCCATTAATTCTTTGATGTCTCACTTCCTCAGCTACTTTTAAAATAACCCAGTAGTTTCATGTGTTCTGCCCCATTTAAAACCCTTGCTCTCTTGTTCCCAGGCCACACCTTTTTGACCACACTCTAGTGTTGCTTGGCCACATGTGTCCAGGTTTTCATCCGTGAAATGTTGGAGAACATGCAATCTTCCCCTGTACCAACTCCTTTTATTTCAGCTGGGCTGCAGTACTGGAAACAGGGCAACATACCCTCTAACATTTCATAGATGAAAACTGGTACATGTGTGGCCAAGCAACATCACAGCATGGCCAAGATAGTAAAAGTTAGTGATGATAAAGAAAAAGCAAGTTAGGAGAGCCTGCAGGAGTTTGCTTTTGCCTGAGCCTACTGAGGAGGTCAAGTTCTGCCTCTTTTGACCTCTTGAGTTAACTGAGCACAAACTACTGTAGTTTTCAACTTTGAACTCAGTTTGCAGCAACTGAAGTAAGCTGAGGACAAAGTAGGGAGTGGGAGGAGGAGAAAGAACTGGGACATTTTAAAATCAGCTGGCAAAGTGGGATTATAGAGGGTTAATTGAGACAGGGGAATTGGAGGGTATGAGACAAGCCCTGCCAACAAACAGAGGGAGGCAGCAAAATTTGGGTGTTATGAAAAGGTAGCAAATAGTATTTAGTCTATTGTTCTTGTGTTTTACTGCTAGGGTAGGGAGAGGGGATTGTGGAATTTTCTGCTTCATTTACCAAAATAACATCATTGGCATGGGCTACTATACACCTTTGCTGGCGGGCAGCACATTTGCTCTTCTGCTTCAGGCAACAGATGTCTTGAGCCAGCCCTGTTTGGCACTGAGCCCAGCTGTGAGAAAAGCAGTTAAAGCTGCAGGAGTTCAGCACTATCCAACAGTAGGCATCCTGTGGGTGCTTTACATTTTAGGCAAGCTTTGCACACCAGTGGAGGGCTGCAGCAGACATGTGTTGGAAGAAGTTTGCTACCATCATGTCTAGTTGGATCCTAAGAGTTAGGGCAGAACCATTTTGCATTATCAAATAGTTGTCACAGATCAGAGGTTCTTCCCAAGCACTGTTTCCCAGAAGGTACTAATTGTAATCAGGGTGTCTGTAATGAGCTTACATGGAGATGAGAACTTAGATATAGCAGCCTTCTCCTGGAGTCAATCTTATAAGTAAATTAAAATCACACCGCCCTTCTTGGTATGAAACAAGGCACATGAATGCTTTGGTGTTAAAGTAGAGCTTCTTGCCCTCTGTTATTTCTGCATAGGCCTGATGTCTCTTAGGAAAACATTCCAAATCTGTTCAGAAACTATTTCTGAAAGGAGGTCCAGCAGTGATTGTTATTGGTTTTGTTGGGATGAGGCTGGAGAAAGAAGGCCTCTGCCTTTTCCGTGAATGTTCAGCAACATATTCCAGATCTGTGACCATCCTAAAACCTGTCCAGCCATTTTGTTTACATAATCAGGCTTGTCTTGAAAAAGTGACTTTTTTGAATTACAGCTCCCAGAATTCTGGGGAATTATGGAAACACTTATTTCCCCAGTTTCATATTTGTATCTTACTACAGGAAAGATAGATAGGTTTCATCTTCAAGAACTCCACCAACCAGCATTTCTGAGGATTCTGGGTCATTTTTCTGAGCTCTGCACTTTCGACAAGTGGATGGCATCTGACTTCCTGATATTCTGAGGATGTCCCCCCCCCCGCAAAAAATATATATGTGAAATTCTAAATTTTAGGACAACACATAGACCTCTGAGGATCAACACATGAGTCTTTGAAGATCAGGATTTCCAGTGGAAGATGCGGTTGCTTATCAACCAGCTACTTTGAAGACTGGAGAACTAGCAGTGAAAAAGACATCATTTTCCCAAACTTAACTGCATTCCCGCACAACACTCTCATAATGCTACTAGCTTATTTACCAGGCATTGTCCGGGGTTTTTATTTTTCTCTTAAGAACTCACCAAACTGTCTTCTCCATTTCCTGTAACTTTGCTCCATATTCCTGTAACTTTGCTCCATATTTCCCAATGCAATCTGTATTCAGAGTTATTACATACACAGTTTGGGTTCCTGAGGGAGTACACTGTCTTCCTCCTTGCTGCTAGGCCTCATCTCCATAGCAACCACCCTATTCCTGTACCTGTGAATTTTCCCCATATTCCCAATCCAATCTTTATTCAGAGTTGTTAACATTCAGCGGTTGGGTTCTGGAGGGAATACGTTATCCTCCTCCTTGCTGCTAGGCCTCATCTCCACAGCAACTGGCTTATTCCAGTACCTGTAACTTTTCCCCATAGTCCCCAATCCAATCTGTGTTGTCAGATGACGTTGATGTACTGGCTTTTGATTTCTTTTTTTGCTTTCTGTTGAATTTGTGCAATGACTACATTTTTCTGGAAGCATTTTTTTGTTTTGAATTTCAACTTTAAGATTCCTCACATATGGAACCCATACAATCTACTGTGTGAGGCAAGAAGACCTTGCAACCATGTTGTGTATGTCACTTTAATTTTTGCTACATATGCCTCCCAAACATTTTCTGGCATCCTTATTGATGGTAGGCCTCATCTCCACAGCAACCGGCCTGAGGCCCAAGAGCTCTCGGATGAGAATTCTAAAGGCCCCTCCCTAAACTGCCAACCCCAGGATTCCGTAGAATCTTCACAGCCAGCCAATCATATGAGGTCTTCTCACCTCACACAACCAATCATCTGAGGTCTTCACGTGCCTGACGCAGACAAACAGACGCCTGCACAGAACTATCACAAGCAGCCATACATTTCCCCTTGAAGTTCAAATATGAGATCTGGAGGTTGCTTTTGACTGAGGAAATGCAACTGGGGAGGCTGTAGCAGTTCTGATATCGGTGGGCCTGTGAATCCACTCTGGACTTTAGTGCAGACTTTAATATGTGCCAACCGAGTTGCTGAATCTGCTTCAGGATAGAGTTTAGCATCTCAGACAGTACCTTTAGAATTCATTCTAAAACCCCAGGTGTATTCGCCATCCTGCTGGCATCAGAGGAAAGTTTAAACTAGGGGGAAGGTTAAACAAACCCTGCTCTCCAGTGCTTAGTTTCAATCTTCCAACCAGCAACAATGGTTGCTAATTGCCATGTTGTTGTTGTTGTCTGCTTTCAAGTTGTTTCTAACTTATGGCAACACAAAGGTGACTGTAATGCAGGGTTCTCTGAGGCTGAGAGTGTCTGATGCCCCAAGGTCACTGAGTGGGTTTCCATGGCCAAGCAAAGAATCAAACCCTGGCCTCCAGAATCATAGTCCAATGCTCAAGGCACTACACCATGCTGGCTCTCTAATTGGCAAACTCTCCCCAAATGCCACAGGAAATCTAGATTGTTGATCTCCTAAGTCAAGCCCCCTTCAACACTGTATGCCTTTAACATAAGAACCTAAGAAGAGCCTGGCTGGATCATGCCAAATGTCTCCTTTTTTTGCATTCTGCTCCACAGTGGCCAAGCAGATGCTTTCAGGAAGCCCAGACAGACGAGGTATGAGGGTGATAGTTCTGCTATTGTTTCCTCACAACTGATATTTAAGAAGCACAGTGGCCTGATACTGGAACTAACATATAGCCATCCTGATCAGTAACTACTGATAATCCCAACCTTAATTCATTTTTCCAATCCCCACTTAAAGCTAGCTGAGTTGGCAGCCACAGCTTTGTGCTGCAGCTTTCCACAGCTACATCTGTGGGAGGGAAAAACAAGGCAGAGAAAGGAAAATGAGGCATAGAACGCCAGAAACCCTTCCTTACTCCACCACACAACACCCCTGTTCATCTTCTATGAAATTACACCAGAGAGAGAGAGGGAGATTCCTTTTCTTCAGGGATTGCAAGAGAGTGTATATTGTTGTTTTGTGTCATTCAGTTGACATTGGCTTAATTGTTGTTTTGTGCCATTCAGTTGAATATCTTAGGGTGGTGGCGGCGGCAGTTGTTGTTGTTGTTATTATTACCTGCCTCTCCCCATGAATCAAGCCAGGGGACAACAATAGATTAACATAGGCCCTTTCCACACATGGGGCGGGTAAACGGGGGGCGCACGCAGGGACGGAGCTTACCGCTAAACGGGTTGCTCCGTCCCCGCAGAGAGTGCGCGTTCGCCGCTCCAAACGGCAGCGAATTTCGGCGGCGTTCAGCGGCGCCCAAAATGGTGGCCGCCAGCTTCCAGCGGCGCTCCACCAATCAGGGCAGCGCGCCAGCCGGAAACCCGCCCCCGGGCAGCTCTGCAGAGATGCGCTAACACATCCCTGCAGTTCTAAACGGGGCGCGGTGACGGGGCAACGCGCGCAAGTCACATAAAAACCACTTGAGAAGTGGTTTTTATAAGACTCGCAGCGCCACCCCCGCGGCCGCGCGAGGGCGGTTTGAGGTTTAGAACTCCCATTTGCGAACTGCCCTCGCATGCCTCGCGGTGTAGAAGAGCTCCTGGGGAGGTCGCCCTAGCGCGGGCAATATGCCCGTGTGGAAAGGGCCATAATATATATCAGTTAAAAACAGAACATCAATTAAAAGCAATAAAGTCTACCATAATAATTGGCTGCTGGTTCCAGAGACTGTCCAGTTCATAGTCAATGGGCACAAATATGGTGCCCGTCCTTGGCACATTGGAAGGAAACCCCCCTGCCAGTCTACCACATCGGACAGATTAAGAATTGGTCTAGAGTACCAAGTAGTCCCTGGTGGTTTCCCTTCCAGATGTTAACCAAGCCTGACTTTCCTTAGTTTCTGAGTTTAGATAGGAACTTGTATTTTCAGGTTATTTTGGCTACCTAGGCCAAAATGTGTGTGTGTGTGTGTGTGTGTGTGTGTGTGTGTATATATTCATAACAACCCTCTGATGAGCCTGAGATCCTCTAGATTTTTACAACATGTAAAAGCGGCAGAGAGCAGTTTTATTCCTTAAAATTAAAAAAATGGTTTTCTGTATACCTCATATTTGGAGGTTTCACACACACACCCCCCCCCATTATGAATGCACTTCATCTTTCAGTGAAAGAGTCTGTGCGATGGGCAGGGTTCTTACATGAACTGCTAGTGACAGATGCATTTTCATATGTCAAAGATAAACTTTACCTATATTCACTCTTTACCAAAGATTTTTACTAGTGTTCCTCCTGAGCTTTTTGAAGCTTTTTTGCTAAGAATAAAAACAATGATGACAATGAATGCATACTGCCCCATGTTCTGAAAAGCACCTCTCAATTCTTCAACACCTAATATTCCAGTTCCTTAATTATTGTATGGCACATCAACACAGGGTATTAAAACAGAGTATCTATTAATATTTAGGTGCTAAATTTGGTAGTACATTAAGTAGGTCACTGCTTTAATCATAACTCACAGAAAACACACACACACATACTTGTTGCTTTCAAGCAAAGCATTCGGTGGAATTAGCAAAAGCATTCCAGATTCCCTTCTGAAGCTAAACCAAAAATAGTGGATGTTAATTCCATTTCTATCCTAATCCTCCTTTGCTTGTCTAACTATTTTGTACTCATAAGTCATAATGTATCTACTTCAAAAGCATGTTTTCCTGATTGTTATGCTTAGATGCAGATTTACAGAAAGAAGCATCATTTTAAGGAGTGAAGTTAACATTCATGTTGATGCAGGACAGCACCTGGCACTTAAATATAGATTCTCCCAACCCCTAGATCATGTTCCATGTTGGATCCAGAGGAGCAGATGAGGTTTGTAGGGAGACTGGGAGAAGTATGGCATCACAAGTGGTTTTAGAATGACTGATAGGGCTTGGGGGAGGAGTGAAAATCACGCAGTCCATGAGAAGTTATTATATTGCAACTCCCAGCATGTCTTACGATTGGTTGTGCTGGCTATGGCTGCTGGGATTTGCAATCCAACATCTGGAGGGCCATATTATACCTACCACTGTCTTGGAGCGAAGGATAGAGCAAATTTTGGTAGAATACCTAGAGATAATATAGCAGTGGGGGACATGGGGTCAAAAATAACTCAGCACTGGATTTGTTCTTGAATACAGTCAAGGTTAAATTGCTCCTTGGCCCACACAGGCACACACACACACACACACATGTTCTCCAACACTTTAGAGATGAAAACTAGTACACATGTGGCCAAGCAAAATCAGAGTGTGGTCAAGATGGCAAAAGTTATTAATGAGGAGAAACACACAAGCTAGGAAAAGCTGCAGAAGTTTGCTTTTGCCTGAGCCTGCTAGGAAGGACAAGATCTTGCTCCCTTCTGTCCTTTCCTGGATGTTGAGTTGAGTGCAAACTACTTTTGCGCTTTGAGCTCAATTTTCAACAACTGAAGTCAGCTGAGCACAAAGGGGGAAACTGGGAGAAGGAGAAAGAAACCAAGACATTTTGAAAGCAACTGAAAAAGTGAGATGAAAGAAGATTAATTGGGATTGTCCCTGATAAATCAGAATAATTGGCGGTTATGCACATGAACAGGTATAGACAATTAACCGGAGATGTATTATCTGAAGGGCTGGCTCTATCTTTGAACAGGGCCTCCAGTGAGTTCCCTTCTACCTCAAGAGGACCTAGGAGATTCCTTGGTGGTGACCTGTCAGAGCTGAATGGCAAATATGACTGAAATTTCTCACAGTGCCCGTGATGAAGCATCATTCCACAGCATTGTGGGTAATTAAAGAATACTGGCGCAGGGCACTGATTATGGCTAGAATCCTCTATGCACTATGTTGCTACATAACCATGGTAGTTATGTAACTACATAGTGAATCCTGGGCTGACCATCAAAATCCTCACTCACCAGTCATCAGCCACTGTGACTGATAGGGCTCTGTTCTCCTGTCACTCAGAAAGTGGCTGACTAATGTTCCTATTCCTTGTGCAGAGATCACTCACATGAGAGATGGTCAGAATGTCAAGCCATTTGCACACGAGGCTGCTATAGCGCTATTATTCCACTTGCAACATCCTATGGAATCCTGGGGTTTGCAGTTTCGGGAGGGGCCAGCCAGCCCCCCTCCCGAAACTGCAAACCCCAGGATTCCATAGGATGTTGAAAGTGGAATAATAGCGCTATAACAGCCTCATGCGGAAATGGCCTCAGTCAGCTGCTTCCTGAGAGACGGGGAACAGACTCCCATCGTTTGCAGCAGCTGCTGACTGTACATGGGAATTGGAGGACTTTTCAGTCCTTATATATTTCTTTAATGAGGGATTGTGAATACAAAGCTGTCCGTGAATGTGTAATTCTTGGTCAACAGGATTCTGGTCTTGTTGTTGCTGTCTGCCTTCAGGCAGTTTCCAACTTACAGCAACCTTAAGGCTATCGTGTCACTGGGTTTCCTTGGCAAGATTTGTTCAGGGGGGATTTGTATTTGCCTTCCTCTGAGGCTGAAAAGTGTGACTTGCCCAGGGTCATCCAGTGGATTTCCATGGCCAAGCAGAGATTCGAATCCTGGTCTCCAGAGTCATAGTCCAGTGCTCAAACCACTACACCATTCTGACTCATTATTGTTTGTTAAAGTGAAATCCAGGGCAGGTATCACCAATAGTCCCTGTTAGAATTCTAGTAGCTGCTTGAAAGAATGCCATGTGGCTTCATACCATGCCTGTCTACCCATGTCTGAGAGACGTGGGGTTTTGTGTATCCATGTGCATTTTTAATGAAAGAAAGAGGTAGGTACTGTTAGACATGCATAGCTAATTAAGTCACCTGGGCGCCTTTAACTGTTCATCGTAAAAGTCAGTCTAAGCCAGTCAAGAGCCGGGTGCCCTCCAGATGTTTTGACTGCCACTCCCAACAGCCCCATCCGCATGGCCAACGATTCTAGAAGCTGTATTAAAACCTCTGGGAAGGGGGCATGTGGTTGCCTACTCCAGTTGCAGCACAGGATTTTGACCCCTTGTTATCCTGTGAAGGTTGCTTGGGCCAAGTAGGCTTTCCCCAAGAATATCATTTATTGCCCAAAACAGAAAGAGGAAGAGAAAGACAACATCTTTGTCCCATCCCCATCGTGCAATCAGGGTGCAGCTTTTACTTTATTGTTCCTGGTTCTGGTCTACCTGCCCCATCAACCCAGAAGGAAAAGGAAGTCAGCTCAAAAGGAGTAAAGAAGAGATAAAGGCACAATGGGAGAATCTGCTGTGAACACTTAACTCACTAGATAGCAGTTGGTAGGGTGGCACAAAAGCTATAAACGACAGCCAAACTGTCAGGTGGCTCAGCTCCCCAGGGATCTCCGAGGGACTACTTGAGGGTTACCTAGAGGCTTTTGTCTGGGTAGCCAAGTTCCACAGTGGCCCTTCTTCTGTACTCCTAACAGTAGCCAGACATGAAGCAGACAAGGAAATGAAGTGTTTCTTATCACTTCGGACCTTTCATATCACATACTTATAGCACTATGATTCTGTCTGAACTGTCATGGCAACATTGTATGGAATCCTGGGGTCTGTAGTTTGGGGAGGCACTGCAGCACCCGCCAATTGAGGATTCTAAATGCCTGTCCCCCTAACCAGCCAATCCCAGGATTCCATAGCGTGCAACCATGGTGGTTACAATGGAATCATAGCACTATAATTTTGTAGTATGAAAGGGGCCTTTATCTCCATGTCAGGGAGTTTAATGTACTTCATTTCTGTATGTCAAGCTGCTCTTGCAGTCATGTATCTATTTATTTATTGAAGAGATTTATATTATTTCTTTTGGCTTTTAAAACCCACAAAGTGATATTCACATTCATTAATATTAAAAAGTGCAATAAAAATAATGACATTTAAAAAAAAAGTAGAACACAATGGCAGAAAACAGCAGGGTAAAAACAACACAACAAAACAGGAAAAGCAAAATTTAAGAGCAGCTGAAAACAGGATTGAAAAAAATCTGAAATGCTACTGAAAGTTTGAGGAAAGATTTTACCTGGTATCTAAGTGCCATGAATTGGCAACCTGTACTATTTAAAATGGCCAGAGGGTGCTATAGGTCTGAGTTGTGACATGCAAAGATCTGAATTCATTTCAAAATGAGACCAAAGCTCTTTAAATTTGAATGGCTTTTAATTGTCTATCTTTTCCTTCCCTAGAACTCCCATTTGCCATGGCAACTAACAGTCACCGGCTCCACACCCCTTCCCATCAGGAAACCTTAAACTCTGTCTGCCACAGCAGTCTGGGTCTAAACTATCAGCCTCTTTCCAAGAGCTCTTCCAATCTGGCTGGCATTGGGCGAATGGGTTCTGAGGAGAGACGCAGCAGCAAACAGGAGCTCCGAAAAAGCCTCAGCAGTTCTGCCTGCCAAGCCCAGGCAAGGGAGAGTGATGCCAGAAGCACACCTAGTTCTGAATGGTCTTCCACCCATTCAGAAATTGCATCCACCGTCCGGACTGTGAGCAGTTTGTCACCAAGTGATAGCACGCAGAATGTCACAAAAAGCACTAGCCACTTCTTGGGTGTTGACCAGTCCCCAGCATCTGCCGAAGATATGGGTACTAGAACGCACATCAAGAGTAGCACTGTTGAGAATGTGTCTTCAGCCTGTGGTGCACAACTGCAACATGGGAGCACAATGGATGCACTGGGAGCGGCAGTTCAGAGAAGCCTTTCTGACCTGACATGCAGCTGCAAGCAACCAAATTCTGCTTCCCAGATGGAGACAAGTGCCACCTACTCTGGTATGAGTTCCAACAGTGGTTACAGTACTTCTCCAGGCAATGTAATATTTCCAAGACTGAGGTATGGATCAGACACCCATGAAAATGCCCCAGATTTTCAAAGTCATTTGACTCACGTCCCTAATTCACCTAGAGACCAAAGCGTGCCAACTAATATCTTTGACAGTGGTGCTTTAGCACACAATGTTACTGTTTTCCCAGATCCAGGAGCATATTGCACAAATTTTCTTGGATCACATATACCTGGAGATAATTTCTCAAATAGAGCAATGTATGCTCAGGGTGGAATTGTCTATAGTAACTTTTCAACAGGTATGTACCCTCCTGGCATGATGGCCATTCATAATAATACTGCCTTTCCCTATAACATAAGACAGGATTCTGCTGTGAAGGTAGAAGGCACTATTCCAGCCTACTGTCATTCCTTGCCAATACCTTCTGTTCAGTTCATTCCAAGAATGGTCTGCTCAGTGAGTGAATCAGGGAAAGAACAAGTTCACCCGGAGTATTGTCCAACTTTGCCTGCTACTGAAACAGCAACTCTTCCAAAATTGGTGTCATCTGTGAGTGAGTCAGGTCTGGATGCAAAACGCATATTGAGTTGTTGTAGCATGCGTGGGGAACACATATTGCATGCCCAGCCTTGTGCACAACCAAAGAGGGGCCAAGAGGAAATGAAAACAATGTATGTGGTGTTAAACAGCCACCAAGATGGTGTTCATACTGTCATGAAGACTAAAGACACATGGACTATGACCTCTATGAATAACCTCACCTGGGGACTGCAACCTCCACTTGGGTGCAAAGATGTAGAGGTACAGACTCTCCCAACAAGGGAATGTAAGTCTGTGGCCACAAGCCCCTCTGTCACTACAGAAGGCCATCCTCATGTTTTCCCAGAGGTTAATCTGGAACCAGAAGCAGAGGCAGAAGGTGAAAAGTCTCCAGTGCGGGAAGTGAGGTGGGACGATGAAGGCATGACTTGGGAGGTCTATGGTGCTGCTGTTGATCCTGAAGTTCTTGGGCTGGCCATTCAGAAGCATCTTGAGATTCAGATAGAACAATTCCAGACGGAACCAGTGCAGCCAGTCTCTAGGAAAAGTACAGAGGAACTGCCAGGGAAAGAGGAAAAGAAAATGTCTTTCAGAACAATGATGCATTGTTTAAGACCTCCAAGCTGCTGTGCCCGTTCCAGTACGGCAGTGGAATAAACCTTAGGCATCTTGAGGACTTACGGGGATGGTGTGGGAAAACCCATTTGCAAACAAGTGCTGTACCCTGAGACTGGTACAGAATACAGAGTCCCTTTGGAACAGAGTTGGAAATTGAACTGATCTAAAACAGCTCTGCAAGGCAGAGGCTCTAGGGAGGGTTTTTAAAAGTACATATTCCTGAGAGATTATCTACACATTACTTAGAATTATATAGTTGAATTCTGAACTGTTTAACTTCCCATGTAGATTGGCTGGGCTTTTAAAAATTGCTCACTCTGGACCCAGCTGAGCTTCATCAGATTTGGATTCAATTTGTATTGGTCATAATTGTCTGATTAATTTAGGGCCAAATCAATTAATTGCACATGCTTAGTTGTAGAGTATACCTCTTCCACCTGCTTTTGGGTAGACTGTTTGCTGTCTACAGAATTCTAGTTTGACTGCTTTCTTAGTGTTTGTATTGTTGGTATTTTACTGTATCTGAGGTCTAATTAATATCACTTTGAACTTTGGAAAGGCAGCTGTTTTTTTCCTATGAAAATTAAATAAGCTGATAAAGTATTACTCTCTGAAGTAGTCCAGAATTCTATACATTGGCACTCCTTCCTTGCACAAAGAAGACCAGAACTGCACTGATTCCCAATTTTGAGGAGTATGTAGACTTGCTCTCAGAAAGCAAGAGTGCAAGCTGAAAAAGAAAGAAAGAAAGAAAGAAAGAAAGAAAGAAAGAAAGAAAGAAAGAAAGAAAGAAAGAAAGAACTATATTTGATTTTAGACATCTGGATTGTAAACATGGAATTATTTTACCCCTATTGATCTACTTTTGAATAAGCAAACCTTCAAAGATTACCTTTTTTTTAAATGACTGACAGCTTGGGGCATATCAACATACTTCCCTGTACATCAGTTAGTTATAGAAAATTTTGTTTAAAAAATAGGAAATATTCATTTGCTTATTCTTTGGTGTTCATTTTTGGTCTCTACATTTGTGTTGCATGTAGTTTTAAATGCTAGAGCCGAAATGCATTTTATACTTTTTACACAGATGAAAATGGCATTACATTATTTATGAAATAAAAGAATACAAAAGTACACTCCCTATTACTAGATAGTTTATTGAATTAAATGGCTGTGTACAATAAATCTGTCTTTTCTCTAGACCAGATGCACTGCAAATCATTGTGTAGTTTTGTGGACATGGCACTTTGGCAGAACATCACCTGCAGTCTTCTTCACCGTGAGGAATTGCGTTCAAAATACCCAAGGGATTCAGTGCTTACACTGTTACCAAGACACAAATGTACAGTGTTACCAGAGATAATTTCATGAATCACAAATGTCTGATTTACTGTGAATGTTTGCCCTTGGGTTAACCTATCATTCTGTGATATGGCTATTTTGGTTTTCCTGGCATTAGATGTAATTATTCTCTTGAGCTGCTGTTCTCTGGACAAAAACAGGAAGCAACTGATGAGGAAGGAGAGCAAGACAATAAGTCCAACATCTTGCTCACTGAGAAAAACAAATAAAACAGATGTTCCTTTATTTTGTGTATTGTAGGTCTTTAGGCTTGCATTGCATATACAATGTGTATCTCTGAAAGATACAGGTCTGCTGCAGTAAACAAAGCAGATGAGTTCCTACTTTAGCAGGAAATTTGATACTGGGGCAGAAATATCATGGAAAGGATAAAGATAGATCTCTACATCCCCAAAAAGAATGTTTCAGTATGTTTCAGCAATGCTTTCCTCCCCTCTAAATTAACAATATGCACTTATGATATGAAACAACCAGGTATGGTAACCCTTACCTAAGAAGACATTTTGTACATGCTAGAAGTTTGGAAGAAAGGCTTCCTGCAAAATACATTTAGGGATGATTTTCCTTTTACTAGCCTCCATTTTTCCATTTTGGCGGCCAAGCTTAGCAACGTGTATGCTTTAACATGCTGGATTAGCCGATAAAACATGCTTATCTGCTCTTCCATTTTCTCTCCATTTTGCTGTTCATGCATGCTCAGTAATGGGTGCTGGAGGCAGCTGCTGCTTACCTTGCCTACTGTAGGCAGGACACACACCTACAGGAGGATTGTCTAGAATAGAATCTCCTTCTTTCCCAGCTCAAACTTTATTGCAGAGCTTTTCAAACTTTTCATGCTGGTGACACACTTTTTAGACATGCATCATTTTGTGACACTGTAATTCAGCAAGTAAGCAGAGGCAGCCCCTCCACCTTTTACATTTGTGTGACACACCTACACACTGCAGGTGACACATTAACATGTCAAGACACACAGTTTGGAAAGCTCTGCTTTATTGCATTGCTTACTGCAGACTCACTGCTGCAACCTGACACTGAAAGTCTGTGGCCATTTCTGCACTACACTGCTATAGTGCTATTATTCCACTTTCAACATCCTATGGAATCCTGGGGTTTGCAGTTAGGAAGGGGTGTCTATAATTCTCATCCAGAGAGCTCTTTGGCCTCAGTGAACTACAAACCCCAAAACTGCACAGGATGTTGAAAGTGGAATAATAGCACTATAACAGTGTACGGTGGAAATGGCCTGTGTTTCTCCAGCCTTCCATCATCATTTTCCTAGCACCAATGTTGCTAAAACCCCTTCCATCTAGATACAAGATGAGGAGGAAAAGTGGGGCTAGGTGGGCATAAAAGAACTTTATCAAAAGGGACTTCACACTATCGGAGGCTATAATAATGGGGATATGCCTGTATTTATATTGCTGTAGGAAACTGATTACAGCACAAGAAATGTGAAGGGGGTACGTGGGAGGAAAAACTCCATCTTTCATTTACATATCGGGTATGTTTGCCTGAAACATTGCCCAAGGGTGAAATGAGACCTGTGGCTCTCCAGATGTTTCTGCACTCCATTTGTACCAGGAAGTTTGGCCAATGCTCAGGGATAGTGGGTGTTAAATTTGTGAATTTAGAGACTTTCAATTTCCCCATCCCTAGCCTGTGGTAAATCATCGCTTAGCATTGTGAGGGTGATCTTTGCCCCCCTCTTCTTCTCCTCTTCCAATATAGCTGTGAGAAGTCTGAAAGTTTTTGTTTTAGCTTTTGACTAACTGCAGCTTAGCTTTATGAGACAAACTCTGGTTGGTCTTTCTTATGATTTCCCAAAACAAGCCAACTGTAAACTATAAGCTACTATAGTTTATTTTAGTAAATACGCACTAAGATTAATCACAGTTTAGTGTTTACTTGTAATGGAAGTTTGTGGGTAACAAATCTTTTCATGCTGGCTAGGTGATGGGATGTGGAAAAAGCTGGGAGCTTACACGGAGCTTACAGAGGACTAACAAGCAGGAATATAGTGACAAAGTACATGCTCAAAGTAGCATGATGTTTTATTTTAAAGAAACTCACAACAGAAAACCTTTCTGCTTTAAAAAACCCTAATGATAATATTTTACAAATGTGATTTCTGAATGGTAATACAAGATGAATATTATTTTTAAAAAATTTGCTCTGTGATATGAAATATGCTTTACAATTACACTCTAGAGTGATCTCTGAAGGGTAACAGGCAAGTCCCTCTCAATGAGTGGGTTTATCTTTTATGACAGATTAAGGACATAGGAAGAGCCATGATGGAGAGGAACAAAGGCCTATGTAGTTCTGCACTAGAAAGAACAAAGGCCTATCTAGTTCAGCATCTTGTTTCCATTGTAGTCAACCAAATGCTTCTGAGAGAAGCCACAACCAGGATGTGAGTGTGGTAACTCTCTCTTGATTGTGTTTCCTAGCCACTACTAGTATACCAAGGTATGCTGCTTGTGACACCTGGAGGCAATATATGACAATCACAGATAACGGCACCTGATAGCCTTATCCTACATGCATTTGTCTAAATCCCTGCAAGTTGTTGTCAAATCACCACATCTTGAGATAGATTGCAAATTACGTGTGAGGAAGTGCTTCCTTGTATCTGTCCTGAATTTCCCACCATGTAGCTTCATTGGATTACCTCAGTTCTAGTATTATGAGTATTATATATTTTCTCTACATCATAGGCATTGTATTATGGAAGGTATATGTTTTTGCTGCAGTGTAGAGTCTACACTATGCTATCTATCAAAATTCTGTCTGTCTGTCATGGCCTTCTTACTTGTCTCTTCCTCTAAGCTAAACATTGTAGCTTCCTTCCTAGAACAATTGCTTCAGCCTCCTATATATTCTGACATGCACCTAATTCAAAACAGTATATCAGTGTCCAGTTCTAACCAGGCAGAGAGTACAGAAGCTATTTGGCAAGGTGACATGTTTTAATCTGGTTTTAACATTTCAACATTTAATTTGTTGTGAGATACTTTGAGTCCTGAAATGGGAAAAAGGATGTGTGGGAGGTAAACTAGCCTGGAACAGAGGGAGAGAAACCTATCACAAGATGCAGCAGAAAGGAACAAACCAGTAGTCATAACCTGTGACTGTTGTGGTGGCTCATGGAATTTCATTCCTCTCTGTCTAGGATTGATCTTGGAATCTACCGCCTATTCCAAATTATGCTCATCCTTTATTTTTAGTTTTTTTTTAAGAAGTAGATGCATCACCAAGCATGGTAGTCTTTTGCAAGCCTCTGGCCAGCATGGTCTGTCTGGCTGAGCTGCTGTAGTTGAGGAAAGCCCTGTAGAAGGAGCACATACTTATTTCTTGCCATATGCTGCACTCTGGTTGGGAAGGAAAGATCAAAAGCTCTCTGGCTATGATATGGCCATGCAGGGTGAGCATCTAATTTAGGCTGGTTTCCTATCAGCTTTGGCAATGCTACTGGTGTCATTAATGTGGTGCAGTAGATAAATTCCTGGACTACGGACAAACAGATTCAAATCTCTGCTCACCTGGGTTGCCTTTTATCAGTCACCACCTTCTTATCCTGACTTGTTTCTCAAGCTTGTTGTAGGAAAAATAGGATCATACTCCAGAATTTGGAAGGGTTACTTTTTTGCCTACAGCTTCCACAATTCCTGCACCCAGCAGGGGGAGTTGCTGGTCAAAAATAGAGTATCGTTTCCAAGTTCTGTATGTCCTCTCCTTATGTTTAATTTGACTTCAGTGGGCAGAAGGGCAGCATACAAATGGGATAATTGGCTTAATGCATCCTGTTGCTTCTAGTGGGATGTCTGTATGCAGAGAGCCCGCTGACAACAGCAACTTGGGAGATTTATGCATGGAAGCACAATGTGCACATTTCCTGTTTGTTAATTCTGAACATTATGAGGTCAGGAAAAGGTTGTGTTTGTGTGTGAGAGAGAGATGCTGCAACATTGTATTCAACATTAATCCTTGTAGGAGTGAATGGCAATACATGTGTTTTTGAGGGAGGCAGTTTCTTCCCTATTGCAATGATGGTCTCACTTGTAGCCCACTTACTTGTACTATAGAGCTACCCCTTTTTCTCTATATCCTGACCCATTCGCAGCCCATGTCTTGGTCACATCTGAATGCAACCAAGATTGTTGGGGACTGGCTTTTAAAAATATACAGAAGGCAGATAGAAGTCTTTGCCGCTTTACAAAATGGGTTAAGTTTGCTATGGCAAAGGTCATTCCTCCTCTCCCAATTCCTTCTTCATGCCTACATCCTTTCTACTGATGGGACATTTTGCTAACAATAATGCCTAAATTAAAATACCCCACATTAGGGCTGACTGTACTAATTAGGAAAAGAGTAAAATATCTTTTTTTTTTCATCAAAGCCACATTCCTTTGGGATTAATCTAGTGATGGTGGGATTTATGCCAGCAGTGACTACGGCCCTTTCCACACCTTCCCTGCTTCCGGCGCTGGGGTGCAGGGATCGTGCGAGAAGCCTCTGGCAAGAGGCTCTCGCATCCGGGGTCCTTCAGCTCCACACGAGCTACCTGCTTGCGCGAGAGCCCCACCTCTTCCTTCCGCAGCACAGTCTGGGAGTTTCCCAGGCTTCGCTGGGGCAGGAAGCGCAATTGGCGTGGCTCCGGAGGCTCTGCATGCCAGGTAAGTGCACGTGGGGCCCGGGAGCAATGCGCGATTGTGCACCATTTTCAGCTTCCAGCTGAAAATGAAAAGGTGCGTGATTGGCGCCTGCTGGCCCCTGGAGCATCACGAGATTGTGAGTGCATCGTGCAGATCGCTCCTCACAATCGCACGACGCTACAGGCGCCCTTTCACATGGAAATGCCGTGCGGAAAGGGCCTAAGTCCAGAAAGCCACCATGGTGTAGTGGCTTGGACTATGGCCCTGGAGACCAGAGTTTAATTGCTACGCTCAGCCATGGAAACTCACTGGGTGACCATGGGCATCTCACACACTCTCAGCCCCAGAAAACTTAGTGATAAATTTGCCTTAGGATCAGCATTAGTTGGAAATGACTTGAAGGCACACAACAACAAGAAGTGGCTATGTCCAGAGCCAATTGTGAAGGGCCATCTTTGACTCTCAAGCTCTGTCAGCCCATGTCCCCCTCTTTTTCTCTCTCTTGACCTCTGCCATGTTTTTCCTTTTCCTCTCAGTCTCCTTTCTTTTCCTCTTTCAATCATTCCATCCTCTTCTCTTTCTTTGTTTCCTTCTCCCCTCACCCACCGGGCTGCTAGGAAAAGGACAAATGGCTCTGTCTAGTGGTATGAACTGATCACTTGTGGATAGCTTTTGAAATCAAGCTGAGGGCCACATACAAGCCTAAGGCCACCACTGACTATTCCTGGATGAGAAAGAGTCTTTCTTCTGAAGTTTCTAGATATTTCAGTCCCCCTCTCAAAACTCACACAGGGAAGGATAAATGCAAGGAGGCAGCAGAAGGCCTGAGCTGCAGCTTGTGAGTCTTTAGATGCATTAATCCCAACTAATATATGACCTAACCAGATGTCACCTTTCTGCTTACCAGCCTCCCAACAGATCACAGAGCATGCTTTACTTTCAGCAAGGTTTGAATCAAAACCGACACCAAAGAACAGAACTGAGAAATCAGTTCCAGTGGATTTGATCACAGACAACTGGGCAAGCACTAAAAGCTGGCCCTGTGACCAACTCACCACCCATTATGTGGCAGCCTGTTCAGCTCCACAATCAAGCTGACATGTTATTTCCTCCCTATCCCCTCCCACTGTTAAAGACAGTGTAAGTTAATGAATCTGGGTCAAGAGCAGCCAGTGAATTTCATTGCCTTTGTAGGCTCCGAAAAGGTTCTTCACTCCACCTAGCGTTTGCTGGTGAAAGTCCAACATTTCTACTCTGTTATGTTCCATAATCCACCAAGAATAAATTTCAAGTGGAGAGTAAAAGAATACTTTAAGATTATAATGGTGAAGGGAGAATAATCAGCCTACCTCTTATGGAGAACATCCTATTAGACAGAGACATGCTCAGATAGATAAGCAAATGGTATGTTTCCTGGTGGAAAAACAAAGACTCATTATTATCTGTGTTTGTCTCCCACTAGTTCAGAAAACTGAAATAAAAAGAAGATATCATGGTCATATGGAAATAGTTTCAGATTAATTAATTAATTCACTGATAATGTGTGTGTAGGATGTTAAAGTCATTTTTATTTCTTCAAGAACGGTAGCCCTAGTGCTTGCTTGCCAAGGGAGCGAGGATGGAATCACACCCACTCTCTCCAGCCTGACTCCATGCACACAAGTTCTGGGCCCTAAGTTGGTCAGAGAGATCCAGCTCGCTTGCCCACTGGTATCAGTTTGGTAGGTATAAGAGACAAATCTTTCTGTGAAGACCTCATCCTCATGGAATACCCTCTTCCCACCGTTCAGGCCATGACGGCGGGCCCTTTCACACTACTCAGTTATAGCACTATGATTCCACTATAACCTACATGGCTGCATACTGTGGAATCTTGGTTGTAGTATGGTGAGGCACTAGAGCTCTCTGGCTAATAATTCTATATGTGTTCATGTATGCATCTTCAAGTTGCCTGTTGACTTATGGTGACCCCATGAATTTCATAGGGTTTTCATAGGCAAGGAATACTCAGAGGTGATTTTGCTGTTTCTTCCTCTGAAATATAGCCTACAGCCCCTGGTGTTCATTGGTGGTCTCCCATCCAACTAGTAACCCTGCTTAGCTTCAAGATCAGACAGGATCTGGTGCCTTTAAGGTATTAAGGCCCAGTAATTCTACATACTTTTTTCTAAAACACAAATCTCAGAATTCCATATGATGCAGTCATAAAGGCCCCTCCCTAAACTGCAAACCCCAGGATTCCATAGGATTTTGAAAGTGGAATAATAGCATTAGAACAATCTGGTGCGGAAATGGCCATAGTTCTAGAACTGTAGAGTATAAAAGTATCCAGTATCTAGATAGGTCTTGAACACTTAATTATACCAGGCTGCATTTACTGTGAACTACTTAAAACTGCTCCATTTATATTGGAAGATTTTAACTTCTTCCTGGAAGATTTTGTCTCAAAAAGTGATATAGAACTATATTACATCAAATAAAATAAAAAGGCATTGATTTGAAAGAGGGGATAGTTCCTGCATTTATATAGGTTGTACACATGCAGGTTCTATCCACAAGATTGAAGATGTTGCTATATTTTTTTCAAAGATGTGATCTGCAGAGCTTGGAAAATGTAATTGATTTAGACTGTTACTTCCAAAATACCCTAGTCAGAATGGCCTGGGAATCTGTGGTGCTGTAGTACCAAAAAGTAAGTTTCCCAAGGTGTGCATATAATCTGTCTGCACATAGGCTCTGTTCTGGCCTCCAGAGGGAACCTAAGCACAATCCAGGCCCCTGTTCTACTGATTGAACCTATCCAAACCCATGACTGAGACACCGTGGTTGTAGTGGTTTGAGCATTGGACTAGGATTGCAGGAGACCGGAGTTTGAATCCCTGCTCAGCCATGGAAACCTACTGAGTGGCTTTGGCAAGTCACATTCCCTCAGCCTAAGATGAAGGTAATGACAAACCTCCTCTGAGTAAATCTCGCAAAAGAGATCTATGATAGGGTCATTATGGCCATTTTAACACTACACCGTTATAGTGCTATTATTCCACTTTCAACATCCTATGGAATCCTGGGGTTTGCAGTTTAGGGAGGGACATTTAGAATTCTCAACCAGAGACCTCTTTGGCCTTAGTAAACTACAAACCCCAGAATTCCACAGGATGTTGAAACTGGAATAATAGCACTATAGCAGTGTAGGGCAGAAATGATCTATAAGTTGGAGTTGATTTGAAGACATACAACAATAGCAACAAAAGCCATGAAAAAGGTCAGTGCTCTCACTTTGGATAGTAGGAAGTCCTGATACCGTATTATTGATCAGCCTCTTCCTCTAATTATAAAATCCTCCTCTTGAACATTGCATAGCTTTGTCTCATACTGATAGGCCTCAGCTGCCTAGGATTGGCAATTTCTAACTCATTTCCAGCATGTGTACCTTAAACAGTAACCTTTTGGATCCCAAACAGATATTAGTAGAGTGACTTTTTCCACCTCTGACTGGGGAAAGTAGCATTATCTGGCTGCCATGAAAAAACTCCTGATACTAATGAGTGCAGATCAAGACAGGTTCAAAAGCTCAAGAACAGGGCCAGTGAAGAAAGTAGCACTTGCACTTTCATATTCACCTCCATCCATAGAAGCCAGAATAAATGCCAGGCAAGGGTTTGGGGAGGGGCAGTTGGCACACACACAAACACACCTTAAACATTCAACCACATATTCTCCAACATTTCACAGATGAAAACCAAGACATGTGTGGCCAGGCAACATCAGAGTGCGGTCAGGATGGCAAAAGTTGTTAACGAGGAAGAACACACATGCTAGGAGCGACTGCAGCAGTTTGCTTTTGCTTGAGCCTACTTGGAAGGGCAAGATTCTTCCTCCTCCACTCTTCTTCCTTTGAATGAAAACTGCTTCTACACTTTCAACTCAGTTTGCAGCAAATGGAGTAAGTCAGAGACAAAGGGGGAAGTAAGAGGAGGTGAGACAAACTGGGACATTTTAAAAGCAGCTTCAAATGTAAGACAACTGAAGATTAATCAGGACTGTCTCTGCCCAATTGGGACAGTAGGAGAGTATGCAGCCAGAGCTAAAAAAAGCTCATTTTTGAGCTTTAACTCCCAGAATGCTGCAGCTAGTATGGACAAAGGGATTCTGGAATGTAGTCCAAAATAAGTTTATTTTTTTTCCCTGAACTATGCATGCAACCATGTCTTGCTGCAGCTACTACAGATATTTTGGGGGCATTTCAGTGTAAAATTGCTGATTAGAATAGTCTTTCTACAGCTAGTCCTAAAAAGGAGTGATAATCACAGGGAGAAGCATCTAGGCCTTGTTGTTTTGATCCTCTGTGCTTTGTTATTAACAGTAAAAGCAACAACAAGCAATAGGGGTTGTGGTCCCCTCTATCACTGAATTCAGCGATGAGATTCACAATGCCATGTACAAACTCACTATTTTCCTTTGTACACTCAGTGGATCAAGTCATTTTCTTCCCCACTGGGAGGGCAATGAGTTTAGATAGTTTTGTTCTTCTGCTTTTGGTGCTCCTTTTGACGAAGGTTTCCTTGCTTCACATGGTATTTTATCCTAAACATCTGGATTTAGGTAAGCTGGAACTCAAATGTATTTGTGGTGGTTTTGATTTAAGTTTGGGCATTAAGATTACTCTGTGTGTCTTCCTAGCCTTGCTCTAGTACAGTACAGCTGATTTATACACAGAAATGATATCAGGAATGGTTTTTGTAGCATGGAAATAAAGTGGTAGGAGAATGTTTTCTTTCTCTAGTTAAAGAAACAGAAAGAGGACCCAAATGTACCTAGAGATACATAGATTACAACTGCACTCCTATGCACCAGGATTGGGGAGACCTGAGTTCAAATCCCCATCTAAAAAGGAAGCTTAATTGGTACACTTTAGGCTGAATCACAGTTCTTGTGAGGGTAAAATGGGTAGGGTGAGAATTATGTATGCTGCCTTGAACTGCTGAGATGAATGACAAGATTAAATTGCATTAATAAAATAAAAATATAAAATCAGTGAGATTTACTTTGGGGTATGCTTGCATAAGTTCAGACTGTAATGCCATCAAACTCATATGAAACATCAAACACATATGAATCCAGAACAGTGCTTAAATGGAATGTGCTGAATAACTGCAAGATTCCAGGCATAAACTTTGGCTCATCTTCTCAGTAGAAGTCCACTGAAAGATGCTATTTTACAGCTGGGTAAAGAAAAAACAGAGGCAATTCCCATTGCTGAGTGTTGAATTCAAGCACTCTTTCACTGCAGTGTCTTTCTAGCATCTGACATTTTGGGAAGATAACAATTGTCATCACTGCAGAGTTTCCTTTAGTTATTTTACAAATAACCTACTCAGAAGATTTCTGAATTAAGTTTCACATCTAAAACAGGCCACTTTTGGCATGTCAAAATTAAGGTTATAACCACAGGAGCAGGGTGAAAGATTTGGCTCTTTTTCCTTTGATTTATCCCAGGTCCTTTTCATGTGTTTTCATAGTTCATTAAAGAAAAAGAGAATACTTACAGACAGAAGGAAAAACGTAGCTAGGTCTCTGTCCAATTGTTCAGTAGGCATTCTAAGTTTATTCTTTTTCTTAGTTGTTCATTTTTTTTGTTGACTTAGGAAAGTTCAGTAACCCCCAGGCCCCCTCAATAGTACAGCAATTCTTGGTTCCGACCTTCTAAAATGGTGAAACAAATGCTGGACTATCACAAAGCAGAATATTGTACTGCCCTCTTCAAATGCTTAGCTTCTATGTGGACTAAATAGGTAAGGAGCATGAGCGTACTGGTCTCACCCCTTTCTTAACACCCTACACATCTAGGGCAACTTTCTGAAGTGGGAGAATCTCTTCTATCCTTGAGGGATATAAACACAATTGAGAACTTTTTTTTAAGCATTCCCAATTGTGCTGAGAGTCTCCATAGATAAAGGACACAATCCTCTTCAAAAGAGGACATCCTCCACATGTAGAGGGCAATGGAAATGGAGGGGAGGAGCAGGATGTGGCTAGAGTGCCCCACACTCTCTTTGAGTATTTAGTCAACACTGAAGCTCAAATGCCTGAAGAGGTCTTGTGTCAGAGTCATATTCCCACTGTGACTGGTGCCTTCCATGTCAGTGGAGCAGTGAATTCATTCTGGTTTTGAATTCAAACTTGAAAGAAGCGATCCAAGGTGACAAAGCCAAACCTTCCCCATAGTTTCAGAACATTGGACAGTTCCTTTAAAGGACAAAGTAAAATTGGGAACCACTGGACACCACTGCACAATGCTACAATCCCCACAGTACAATCAAAGTCTAGAGAAGCTCTGTATAAGAAGAAAGCAACTAGGTAGGCAGATCAAATATCATGAGTCATTCTCACTCCATCAGAAAAGAGAACACCAAGCCAAGCATGGAAATCTTAAACATAAGCATAAACAAAGTCAGAGACTCTTTGCAATTGTTTCTACCTATCTGATTTCATTTATTCACTGTTCAGTAGCTTGGTAGTACACATGAAGTGGGGCATTATCGATACGTTAAGTGGAAAAAATTCTTACAGAAAGATTTTAAATCTTAGAGAAAGATTTGAAATCTTTCATATGAAGGATACACATTCAGTACATGGTCAACAAAACAATACTCATTTCCTTAGTGTAATGTGTGAACACACAGCTAAATGTATACTTCTATGTACACACACATAGGAATAGAAGAAAGGATTGTGAATCCAAACTCCATATAACTACTGGGAATTCAGTGGAAATGAACATAGGGCTTCTACATGCATGTTGTGTTGAAATTAATTTCACGCTTCATTCCTTGCTTTCATTATACAGGCTTCCCGAACTTATCAGACAGGTTAGGGACCGGAGCACTGCCAGGAAATGGAGCTGGTTGAAGAACAGAACCCATGCACTGTATTGTAGGGAGCAGAAGGACATATGGAGGCTTGTTTATTATTGATGTTGTGCACACTGCTTGCAAAGTCTTTCAGCTGGCTTAGTGCCTTTTTCCTCCTCTCAGCTTTCTTTGCAAGCAGCATGCACATGTGAGTTGTTCCAAGCAAGTCTGCATAGGCAAGAACTGATGAAAGAGTGGAACCCCCATTGAATTAAATGGAACTTGTCCTTAATTTGGAAGCATCAAAAGAACATGTTATCAGAGAGTGGGGTGTCAAAAGGTGGGGGCTTCCTGTACACACTGGGAGAGAACCTATGCAAAGGGGCTACAGTGTTTCCTGAATTTTTAATGATGTAAGTGGGCACAGACAGACTGGAATAATCCATACTCTTCAATTATCCCAATTTGGCAAGGACAGTCTGAACAAATCCTCTGTCATTCTGCTTTTCCAGCTGTTTTTAAAAAGTCTCATTTTCCTCAGTGTCCTCCCACTTCCTTAGTGCAACTGAGGTCAAACTGCAAAAGTATTTTACATTCAATGAGCACATTTGGGGAAGGAGAGGAAGGTGTGGCATCTCGTGTGATAATGGGGTTTCCCATTATCCAGGTTTCAGTGCTGAAGGTGGATAGTTCTCCCTTCAGGTATATAAAGGGTTAATGGACCGTTAGAGTTAGATTACATTTTATTGGGATCAGCATCATTGGTCATGAAAGATAGGTGACCAGTTGGGGGAGAAAGGTGAAAATCTTTGAGATGCTTCGATAGAGAAGTTATAAAATCCTTGATTTTATCCAAATCATCAAAAATATCCAAAAACATCAAAAAGGGGTATGGAGGCCAGTGGAGACAGGATAGGCCATCTCCTGGCCCTACCCTGCATAGCAACTCAGGAAATGACCAAGTGCTGTGAGTAGCTTAGAATGTATTCAGTTAGCTGCATTAGGCCTTTTTGTTATTTTGAAAAGTTTGGCTGATCTTGAGAATCTATCTGTTCTTATAGCTATTTGTAACTATTAAGTGTACCTAAAAGGGGGGAGACTTTTCATGTGTATTATTTTTTTTGTTTACCTTGCATGCCTTAAAATAAATGCTTTCTGTAAAACCTCTGTTTCCTCTCCATTCCCATGTGTCCCTTGGCAACATGCATACCTAGGATTCCTCTCACCCAGAATGGGGAAGCTGATGGAAAGGAAAGGACTTTAAGCGTAGAAATTGTTAATCCCCAAGCAAAGTCCCACTGCATTGCTGTAAAATAGAGTTGAGCAGTGGGTGGTGGCAGCTTGGAATTAAGAGAATTTTGGGGAAATCCCTAACTCCTATTCAAGACAGAAGTCAGCATTGAGTGGGGGAGGGCCCCCTTATTTTCCCCAATCTCAACATCTCATCTTTCCTTGTAGGCTCAGGCAAAAGCAAACTGCTGTGGCTCCTCTTAGCTTATGTATTCTTCCTAATGAGTAACTGTTGTCATCTTAAGCATACTTTGGTGTTGATTGGTTGCATGTGACCTAGTTTTCATCTGGGAAATGTTTGACCATATGGTAGTCTTCGTGACAGTTTTGGAAACTATTTGCTACTGGTTTAAAATTAGCTTTTTAAAAAATGATCTCTTTTTTTTTTTTTTTAACTTTTTAGACTGGCCCCAAAACTGTGGTGTTGCATACTTCCAACCAAACGTATTTGCAAAGATTGTTGCAGGCAATGAAGCAAGGCCTCATTCCTGGCCCTGGCAAGTTTCTTTACAGGTACAAGGTTTGAAACAGTAATTCTCATTATCATCTTCAGACTTGCTTCTCCCATTTTGCCAGTCAGTCCAGCTGTTTCTGAACACAGGTGGCAGCACCTGTTGTCTCCCCAAAGTTCTAGTTATGGCAGTACACAATTCAAACATCTCATTTTTAACACAGGGCCACAACTACAATCATATAACTGTAGTATAATTATCAGAGGGACAGTCCTTCCATAATTAAAACACCAACATCTCCTCAGAAAAAGGATGATCAGCAACCATTGCAAAATCCTCTGATTTGCAGAATTACTCAAAATATCTAGAGGAAAAATTCTTAGGGGAAGGCACCAGAAAGAGTCTAAAGAGCAACGAGTGCATTCACTGTTAAGAGTCAGCAGTTTTTGTGTGCCTGTACTCATGAACTGCAAGTTTATATGTTTGCGGACTTCCTGTTCATTTGCTTTTCCATACGTACACTTTCCTTGCAACATTTTAAACTGCAGCCATTTTCTCTCTTCCCATTCTCACTATCATGAAAGCATGCATGTTTGACTACAAAACGGTGCAGTCAGCCCTCTACATTCACTAGGGTTGGGATGTAGGACCCTCGCAAAAGTGGAAAAATCACAAATATCAGAATGTGTGTGTGTGTCTGTCTGTGGGAAAGGGATGAGGCATGGTGGGGAGAGTGGGCACCCAGGGTCCAAACCAGGTCAGGGAGAGGAGAGGGAAGGTAGGTGGGTAAGCATGTTGGCCCTATACTTCTTCTCTCTCACCCATCTCCTTTCTTTGGTGTGTGTGGGGCATTGGGAAAAGGTTGTGTTGTGGAGAATTGGGCTGCAAGCCATCCTTAGTTGACCAGGGAGTGGCTGGGGGAGGAGGAGGAGGACCAGAGGCAGGTTTTTAAAGGGCTGTGCAGCTTGTGGAAGCCTCCAAAAGGGAATGTTCTTTCCCCGAAAAAGCACCAGGTGTGTGTGGGGGGAGGGCAGGGCTTGGAGAAACTGGCAAATAATCAGATCCATGAAAGTCAAACCCACAAATGTGGAGGGCCTACTGTATTTGCAAGTAAAGCTATTTTATATGTTTTACAAAGAAGACTAAGCTTGTTTTCTTTCTGTGCTGGGTGGGTGGGTGCATGTGGGACTGGTTGTTATTTAGCTTCTGCCTTGCCAATTTGATTATTCTACTTGGGATATTTGGTACTACATATCAGATTTTCCAACATTCATTAGATATGGACTGACTGTTAGAGGAGATGGATGAGGAGATAGGAAATCAGAAAGAGTGGAAAACAGGATGGAATATCTTATTGGAATCCATACTGGAATACTTCACATTGCAGTATTTTGTTGCAGGTCCCACTTGTGTATATCTCAAAGAAAAAATACTGTTTGGTTAAAAGAAAGAAAGAAAGAAAAGAAGCTTCCCCTTCTGAAATTAATGCTTACTATGTTGCTGAGCAGGGATGTCAGCTTGTGGCCTTCCAGATGCTTATGGCACCTTGTGGCCTCTATGGCTTATGGCAGTGGGTAGCTCCCATTTTGCCAGTCAGTCACAGCTACCCACTCCCACAACAGAACTCACTTTCTTTTGCTCTCTCCCTACCTCTATAACTTACAGGCATTTTGTGCATTCATTTCTTCCCCAGGTTCGCGCTAAACCAAGTGAAAAATTCGTTCATGTATGTGGTGGGACTCTCATCCACAAACACTGGATTCTCACAGCTGCACACTGCTTCCAGAAGTAAGTTCTATGTCAAGTGAGAAGTACTGTAGATACTGAGGCATATCACAGTCAGGTTGTACAAAGCTGTATGTTCTCTGAAGACCCTCCTTTGCAGTGACGGTGGCAGAAGGGAAGTTGCTAACCTTCCATCTCCCCTCACCCTCTCTCTTTCTAGCACTTGTTTCCCAGAACTCTTCCCACACTATTATCTCCCTAGCTGGGTTGTTTTCCTGCTCATGGAGCCTGACTGGGAGAAAAACAGTTGAAGGAGTCATGGAAGAGCAAAGAGCAGGGAAAAGGTGAAATACCTTTTGCCTTTACTTTCTTCAATTCACCTCCTCCACCCCCTGCCTCAACTGCCATTACATTTAGCAAAGAACACATTTGGGATGGAATGGCTTTTATCAACTTGCCCCTGAGGGCAAAATGTGCTTGAAATGTGTAGGAAATCTCTTTCTAAAAATAAACTTTCCTGGGTGCATACAGTTTTGCTATGCTGTTGTAACCCTGCTCACCAGCCACTTTAGCATGAGATTTAGACACAAGAGTGGAGGAAGAGAGAGGAAGTACCCTCTGTGTTGTACCACAACGCCAGTCCTACACTTCTTCATTTCTAGGGGGCCGGCAGAAGATGTCACAAACTGGCGAATTCTCCTGGGCAAACATAATCTGAACTACCTCGAATCCACACAGAGAAGTTACCGTGTGAAGAGAATTTATCGACACGAACGGTTCCGCTACCCTCAGCTAAATGATCTGGAGTATGATATTGCTTTGGTCAAGTCTGTGGGAGACATTACGGCCAACCGGTTTATCCATTATGCATGCCTGCCAAAGAGAGACAGCTTTCTCCATCCGGGACACTCCTGCTGGGTGACTGGCTGGGGGGGCACAAGAGGTATTTCAGGGTACCTCGGACTACACAGTTACTATGAGAAGGTGCACAAAAACATGTTGTTGTTACTATTCATTGCATTGCTATCCTGCCCCTACTTCAGAGATGTTCATCTAGCTGGGTACCCTGCCTCCATTCCATCCTTGGAACAAAGAAAATGGGCAAAGTTACCAACTCCAACACAGCACATATAAGATTTCTAAGTGTGAATACTATCTGGTGTCTCACTCTCTGCAGTGCTAGAAATTTGGGAACTGAAGGAAAATTTAATTGGGGGCAGAATTCTTACTGGGGGAGACTATGCCCTCATTTGGACTCCCCCCATAACTACACTTGTGACAACACCCTTTAGGTATTTGTATACTCCACACTAGATATGGGCTTACATGGAAAGTAAGGGCCTCTCTGCGCTACACTGTTATAGTGCTATTATTCCACTTTCAACATCCTGTAGAATTCTGGGGTTTGTAGTTTACTGAAGCCAAAGAGCTCTCTGGCTGAGAATTCTAAATACCCTTCCTTAAACTGTAAACCCTAGGATTCCATAGGATGTTGAAAGTGGAATAATAGCACTATAACAGTGTAGTGTGGAAATTGCCCTAAGTCTGGAAAATCAGGTTATAGGCCATTGCTTATTTAGCTTTCAGTAAGGAAAACCACTAAGGTATAGAATGGGGCCAAGTTTGAGTTTTCATTTGGTTTTGAGGGAGCCAAAATATAATAAAAAGGCATTCCTCACATTTTGCATTGAAG
The DNA here is from genome assembly GCA_948472985.1 of Iguana delicatissima. Taxonomy (NCBI): domain Eukaryota; kingdom Metazoa; phylum Chordata; class Lepidosauria; order Squamata; family Iguanidae; genus Iguana; species Iguana delicatissima. The sequence continues at coordinate 183,825 of CAOKZL010000781.1, forward strand.
GACGCCTTTTTATTTTGCGTAACTTATTCTGTGTCCACTAGTGAAGGGGAAAAGGAAGAGACAGTGCAGGGCACTAAAACTTCATACAACTGGAAATACTACTGACATTCACACCTCTGCTTTTCTAAAATTTCTCTGCCTGGTTGTCAGTAATAGTTTTACTCACCATAGGTAATCAGGTAGGTTGCTGTTAATAACCCTATATTAATAAGAGGTGAGAACTGCTGTTTCTATCAGCAGTCCTAATGTTTCTTCTAACATGCAGTTGCATCAGAGATCAAGAACATAGATCTCCTTTACCTTAATTGTGTAGTAATGACAAAATTTGTAATTGCAACATATAAAGCAGGGTGAGGACACTCCAGGGCTCAGCAGAGGATTGTTGTGTTTTTTAAAAAAGTTGGTTGGTTTTGTTGGTTTTGTTTTGTTTGGCTGGCAAAGACTGAAGAGGATGTGTATGATGGGGTACTGGGGAGCTGAGAAGGCAAGGAAGGTTATCAGTTGCAGCAAAGGATCACATACAACCTGCTGGCCATGCAATTCCCACCACTGATATAGATGATGGGCAATTAGAAATATGTAAGTTTTCCATTGTTATTAGTTCTTCCTTTTTCACTTATGCTGTACTTCTGAAAAAATAAATGAAAACAAAATCTTAATAAAAATATTTCTTTTAAATTTAATAGCTGATGTTCTTGCTATTTTTCTTCTTGTGTTTTATGTATTGAAGGTGGGAAAGAAAATTTCACTTTATCTGAGGTTTTGAACCAGGCCAACTTACCAGTTATTGATTTCAACACATGCCATGTCAAGAAATTTTGGGGATCCAAAATCCAGTCTTCAATGCTCTGTGCTGGAAAGAAAGATACCATGCTGTCTCCAGCAGCCTGCCAGGTACTAAATTCAGTTGTTAATTCAGCGCCTTTCTGTGCCATCTGTTTATTTCCCTCCTCTATCATTCCATCCTTTCCCTGACACCTGTTTCCTTCTCTCCTCACTCACTGGGCTGCTAGGAAAAGGACAGAAGGCTTTGGCCGGTGATTATGAATTGAACTGAAGTGGCATGAACTTGCAGATAGCTTTTGAAATTTGGCAGGGGGCCACATGAATTGAGTCCAAGGGCCATGTACCAGTCTCGGACTGAATCTTGCCCACCCTTGGTGAAAATGTGTCCTTCTACTGCATTTTCTAGATATTTTGGCTTTTCCTCTCAAAATTTGCAAAGAGAATAATCAGTGCAAGGGGACCTTTACATTCCTTCATAAGGGCTATTCCTCTAGGAAGTTAATGTGGAATTGCCACATTTTGGTCATTCACTCTTTACAAGGCCTTCATGTGATGCCATCATCCCATCCCTGTCATCCAGTATTTTTCCTGTGAGTTGTCTCTTTTCTCTGACCCAGAAAGTCTAATGTTTTCCAGAACAGCTGCTCAGTATCCACACACATAAATGCCCTTCTTCTGTTTTAAAAGGCAGCATTTTGAACCAGATAGTACTCTGCATGTTAACTGGTGTCGATGGAACATTTCGGTATGATCACATGGGGGGGGGGAATGCAGTCATTCCAGTTAACTGGAAAGCCAAGTGCAATTCTGCTTGTAAGTTATAGTTCAAGAGCAATTATTATTAGAGCCATCAACTCTCCTGAAAGGATTACTTGTCACAGCTCACCTGAAAAGTAAGCTAAAAACCTAGCTGTGCTTGGAGTGCACTGTAAAACCCACAAAATAATTTGATCTATTTGAATGAGTGAATTAGGTTACACTATACCATTGAATGGTGAAAATGTCAGTGGGGAATCTCCAGCTGACATTCTTGGCTTTTAAATAATTGTCTCTTAAACTCCATTTGCCTTTTCTGGAACATATAGTAATGTGTGTATATTTATAGATACATATATACAGAGAGAGAGAGAGAGAGAGATACAACATACAGTTGCTTCTGAGCATGCAGAGCGAGATTTCCCTTGTTCGGTGTGTACCTGCAGCCTGTCACCCTGAACCTAGATTTAAAGAACAGTGTGTCCTTCCAGGTTATATGGCAGCAAGTCCACACAGGCCCAAATGCTGGTGCCTCCTTTTCCAAATATTGTCCTGTCTCTTTAGACAATATTATGAGAACACTGCCTACATTTTTATAATGTTGAAGTTCAGAGTTAATCATGCTCCTACATCTGGGCTCCTGCAAGTAAGTTGTACATTATGGGACTGCTGAAGATCAAGCTGGAGATTATCCAGGCAACCTGTGAATTTGATCTCTCAGTTTCTTAAACAAGGTTAATAGGTGACAGATGGAGGTAGGAGATTTTCAAGCTCCTGGCACTAGCATGAGGATAGCTTAACTCTTCTGCTGCATAATTTCAATCAATTACCCTCCTCAGCTCCTATTTGCTGAATTTAAGTTGAATCAAACATATAGGATATGTGTATTGTGTTTTGATACATGGGTAGAAAGGCAGGGGGAAAGCAATTTTAAATGGAAACATGGCACAAGGGGAAAAGCTACACCTCCTCCCCACATCAGGGTTTTGGTTCAAATCATCCCATGAAACATTTTTAAAATGGGAAAGATCTTGTTGAGTAAGAGATTTCCTGTCATCACCTCCAAACTGACACTCTTTTCCACTGCTGCTACCACTGGCATCAGAAGATCCAGTTTCAGAATTCAGGGCATTTTTCCTTCTTCCAGGGAGACTCAGGCGGTCCACTTCTTTGCCAGATTGGAAGAGATACATGGGAAGTTCATGGAATTGTTAGCTTCGGGCCAGTCGGATGCCAGGTGCAGAACAAACCCACTGTCTTTACTAGGACATCTGCATACATCCCCTGGATAGAAGCTGTCAGGATGCGGGACTTTTTTTTGTAAAGACAGGAGAGACAAGGAAAGCCTAGAAATATCAATAAAATACTTTATAAAAGCAGGAATGTGTGCTTATTTTAATACAGTGAATAAGATTTAGGAAACAAGATTTGAACCCATGTTGTCAGATCTCCCTTAAAATAATTACAGGGTGTGCTGGGGCATCACAGTTCATTACCTCTTGTGAATAAGTAAATGTGCTGGTGCACAATGGCCGATTGGCAGAATTATAAACATTCATCCATGATTTGACTATCACAGTGTCGGAGGCCCTTTCCGCATCTTACCTTTTTCCAGCACTGGGGTGCGGGGATCGCACGAGCAGCCTCCGGCGAGAGGCTCTCGTGTCCCTGCTGCTTCAGCTCCGCACTAGCTGCCTGCTCGCGCGAGAGCCCCACTTCTTCCTTCTGCAGTGCAGCCTGGGAGTTTCCCAGGCTGTGCTAGGGCAGGAAGCGCGACTGGTGCGGCTCTGGAGGCTCCGCACACCAAGTAAGTGCGCGCGGGGCCCGGAAGTAATGCACAATTGTACACCATTTTCAGCTTCCAGCCAAAAATGAAAAGGTGCGCGATCAGTGCCTGCTGGCCCCTGGAGCGTCACATGATTGTAAGTGCATCATGCAGATCGCTCCTCACAACTGCGCGATGCTCCAGGCGCCCTTTTGCATGGCAAATGCCGTGCGGGAAGGGCCTGAATGTGGCAGAACCTGGTGCATAAAACTAACCATACATTATTTTCTCTGGCTTGTGTGGGAAGAGACAAGCCAGAGTGCCAAATGCTGACAGGTTGCCATGATAAACAAACTACAGATGGAAGGTCTATGAGTTGCTTTGCCATTCTTACATGCAATGCGATTGATTGGGTAGCATGAGTGAGCATAATGCTCATGAATCCAGGCACCCTCGCTTATTGTAGTGTCCAAACTGGGTAGTTGTTCACAAACTAGAAGAGGAATGAAGGCTTCAATCTTACAAACACCTAACATACATTAAGCACCATGGGGAACCTCTACAAAATAACACACAAAGCAAAGGATGTATGTTACCAAAACAAGCAAACAAAACAAAAATATTTCACAGATGAAAACTGGTACACATATGGCCAAGTAGTATCAAAAGGTGGTTAAGATGGCAAAAATTATTAATGAGCAAGAACACACAAGCTAGGACAGGCTACAGCAGTTTGCTTTTGACTGAATTTACAATGAAGGGCAGGATTCCCCTCCTCTTCCTTCCTTTCCCCATGCTGAGTAGAGCATAAACTACATGCATTTGTATTTGAACTCATTTTGCAGCAACTGAAATACTCTGAGGACAAAGGGAGTGGAAAGTAACTGCGACATTTTAAACCAGCTGAAAAGGTGAGATTTAACAGGATTAATGGTGTTGTCAGCCAAATGGTCTGCCAAACTGGGATAGCTGGAAGGTATGCTTTAAAGCTAACAAATTTAGCACATATATATTTCATGGTCTTGAATCTACTTCATCAGATATCTGCAACCTTTTTTGGGAGGCATACAGAGGAGAAGGGATGTCAGCAGAGAATTCAGAGGGTAATGAAATGCCAACAACATCCATACCCACTTCACACTCTAATTATTTTTTTGAAAAAAAAAATCACAGATCAAAGAAGGAACAAAAGAGAAAATTGGTATGTTTACAAAGGGAAAAAGTATCAGTAAAAAATAGGGAAAAAAAGAAAAAAGACCAAAAATATGCTAGAATGATACTAGAATGATTAATGGCTTACAATTCACAATCTTGTTAACATTCTATTATTTTATAACCTTCCTCTTACCTATTATTTGGACAATGTTCATAGGTAAATTGTTAAATAAACTCCCATAGTTGATTTGCTGTTCTTTTTCTTCTTGTTCTTCTCCTTCTTCTTTTTACACAATTTAGTAAGATCTGCCCTTTTCTGGTAAACAATCAAGGTGCAAAAAATATTTTGCACAGTTTTGTTCTGAAGAAGTACAACTTAGAATTCCTTATTGTTACCATTGTTAATAAAAAGCTTGTTTAAAACCACAAAAGATTACTTTAAGGTTCATCTGTAAACAAACTCCGATAGTCATTTTAAAGCTGTTCCACTGACAAAGAAACCTGTGGACTCCAGTGAGAATGGAGAACTTACACATTTACAGCTGTATCAATAGTTTCCAAAAATGGAGGATCAAACTCCTCTTTCTTTTAGTATGCCTAAGAGACTTGTTATTGTGTGCCTTCAAGTTATTTCTGACTTATAGTGACTCTAAGGCAAACCTACTGTTACCACCGCGTACTGGCCTGGCCTTTGGTGAACCAGAGATATCATTTTGATATCATAATTTGGCCCTACTCTGCCACCAGCCAAGTGTTTGTGAGGCCCACCGAACAAGCACGAAGCTAGGCGTGGCTATTGCTTGCTGCTCTCACCAAACTAAGCCAGATATCGCCAGTTCTGCTTTAGGGGACCTACCTAAACAAACACCTTCATTACATATGCACACTACTTCAAAGGGATCCTCTGCCGAGAGGACGTCCTGGCGAGCTAGGTACTTAACTGCCGAGCTAGCCGCATCTACATACCGGCTATACTATTGTCAATTCGGACTTTAACTCAATCATGCAAATTCTGACCTTTTGGAGGCTTTGTCTCCATCCCAAAACCTATTGTTTTTGCCCAAGACCAGACTAGCCTGCAGTTGTGCTTTCCCTTATAAAAATCCCCTGCTCAGGGAGCTCTTTGGAATTCTTGCTGGAACTTCTCCGGAACTCTGGCCAGATCGCCCGAACTCCACTCTGCCTTGCTGCCGCTCGGTTCAGCAGATTCCCCTCGGCTGCCACACCGGGTTTCCACTTCTCCAACCAGGCTTCTTCAGGACTGCAGGACAGGTTGCGTATCACCCATTCCCCTCAAATTCTATTTTCGTTTTCTAGTTAGGAGTGTGTATGTGCTTTTCTTTAATAACTGTTTAATAAATCTTAATTATTGTTGGAACCAATTGCCTCCTCACTGACCTGACGCTGCATACATTGGGTAAAAGATCCTGCTGTGTTGCCCTGCCTCTTGTTAGCCAAGAGAGTGCTTCAGCTAATTTCCCCCATCTTTGCTTGGTTTGTTTTGGGTTTGGCTGCCCCGCCCGGGACCCCCAATTTACAGGTTAACACCTACCACAAGGTTTTCTTGGCAAGATTTATTCAGAGGGAGGTTGCCGTTGCCATTGCCTTCCTCAGAGGTGGAGAGTGACTTGCCCAAGGTCACCCAGTGAGTAGGAATTTAAACCCTGTTCTCCAGAACTGCAGTCCAGTGATCAAACCACTATACCACACTGGCTCTTGCCTAGGGGCTACACTTGTATAAAAATCTGTAACTTTACATCACTTGATAAGAGTCTTATGGGGTGGAGCCTACCTCTTTTATTATATCCAACAAGTAAATCCGGAGCTCTTGAAATCTTATGTGTTTTTGTGCCATTTTGGTGAGCTTAATAAAGTTATGTATGACCCCAATACAGTTTACAGCTAACAGTATGCAAAATGATCAGTCATGGTGTGGTAATGCAAACATCTTGACACTAATTTCAAGGAGACAGGAAGCTGTATTACACTGTCGTAGCACAAGCAAACATAAAGTCTTCCCGCTAGCGACGAAGACTTGAGTCAACTGACTCAGACTCAAGTTGGACTTAAGTTGCTTCAGTGACTCGACTTGGACTCCAGTCAGCAATAACTGATGTGCTGATTTAACTCGACTCAAGACTTGTATATTTTTAGTGACTGATTTGCTGCCCTTGGTCCAATAACATAACCCATTCATCCAGAAATCTTACAACTTTCAACAACGCTTTTGTATCTTTCTGCCTACTGGACACATGGCAATCTGTCCCCAGCCCAAAGGGTGGGTGCATTTCTCAGAGGGGAACAGCAAATGGGTTAGGCAAGGGGCTCGGGGCAGGCTTGAGGGAGGTCTGCTCAGCAGCCTGTCCCTGCTGCCTATCGGGGGAGCCTTCTAAAACCTCTCCTAAGGGCAGAGGACAAGACTCATCCCCAGAGCGCACAGTGCATTTCTCAGAGGGGAACAGCAAATGTGTTGCACAATGGGCTTGAGGAAGAACTCCCTTCTAAAGCTTTGGAAGCTTCAGTAAAGGGGAGTAAGAAGGATCCTACTCCCCGTGTCTGAAGCTGCAAATGGCAAAATCACAGGTGTAGAGGACCAACTCTACTTAAACTGTTAAAGCTGACTTTATTCAACTCTATCCAAAAATTCTGCAATATAGGTTGGGATATAAAGTTGCTTCCCAGACTTGACTTGCACCTATCTTCAAGGACGGAGACTTGACTCGCGACCTGGAGTAAAAAGACTTAAATACAGTACACCACTGCTTCCAGCACCTGAGGCGACCGGGGCTTTATTTGGCCTCGTTTTCCCGCCTCGTCAGGTCCGGAAACCAGGCGTTGGCGAGCGCCACCGTCCACGACCACGGATGCCGAATCAGTCCCGTCCGTCTTCTATGCGCCACAGAAGTCTCGGTCGTTTTAGCCTGGCTTATGATAAAGAGTCTCACTTTTTGCGACTGTTCCTCACGGAAGCCTCGAATCCCATTTTGAGAGACGGGCGGGAATTCGCACGCAATAACCAAGCAAGCAAGCTAAGCGGGGGCCTCAAAACACCCCACGCGCCTCTTATCGAAGCTTCCCGCTGACGACGCAAAAAGGAATGGGGGAGGGAGACGAAGGCCCAACGCGCATGCCCGTTGTTTTCCTTTTCTTAACGCGGTAGGCAGAAGATGTTTCCAAACGCACCAGAGGGGGCGGCCGCGTGCCGTCACTGAGACCTCCCAGCTGGGGGTGGAAATCTCGCGAGAATGTCATTTTACCGGTGGCGCCTCCCTTTTCCGGCCGGAGCCTCCTGAGGTGAGGTTGCTCTTGCCGTCCTCCCGACCGGGGTGGCCGTTTTGTCTTCAGGCCTTCGCAGCGTCCCTCGCCCGCAGACCGCCCCCGGTGAGTCAGAGCGCGGAACCGCCGCCATGGGGGGAGGGGGCAGGGGACTCGCGGTGGCGGCGGTAGTGCCGACAGAGGCTCGGCTCTCTCTCGCCTCGACCGCCCTTCGCCTTCTGCCAGCCGCGCGCGACCCGGCGGGAGCGGGGCTGGATTGTTAGTAAGGGTCCCGGAGGCCTTTGCTGGCGCTGCAGTGGCACGTGGGGACAGAGCGAACTCAGCCAGGCCATTGAGCCCAGCGTTGCCAGTCTTCACCGGCGGCAGAAATGGCTCTCCAGGGCAGGATTCTTTTGCCAGCAGCGTCCCCATCTAAGCACTAGCCAGACTCCCGAAATCAGATGAGACGGGGTGTGTTCGGGTGGCATTGTATGCTTATTAAACCTACCGTTAGCTTGTCATTTAGTGGCGTAAATCCTATTATTATTAGTCCTGACTAGAGTGCACCGTTTGAATCAGAGGGATTTACCTACGAGTTGACTCATCATACAACCACTGAGTGAATAAGTTTACTGCAGTTGGAACTAAATCGACAAGATGCCACCCAATGTTATATTTTATCTCCTCTATTTGCTTCTCATATATAGAACACACACACACACACACACACACACAATATGTGTGTGTGTGTGTGTGTATTTTCTCATATATAGAAACTGAATTTGCAACGCATCTCTTGCTAATGTGAAAATGTAATCTGCTCCTTCCCACTCCTGGCCTTGATATGAAAGCTTTCTTTTGGGATGCTCTTGCGCTTAACTTTTCCCTCTGAGTGCTTTTTCCCCTAAAGCTGGAGAGTGCTTGCTAGGGGATGTGGACTCACATCCTGGCTAAACCATGAATTCTTTTTCCAATTATATTTTCCTCTCAATTGGATCTCACTCCATTAGCAAAATGGGCACAACAGGGTTCTTTTGTCTTACAGAATTACAAGGAAAGGTGGCTGGTCCTCAACCTTAAGTATGTTATATTGGAGCATAGGATGGGATCAAGCCAATGTGAAGCATTTTGAATTGCTTGATTACATGTGCAGAAAAATAAATGCATGCTTAACTCAGCCATTAAAATTAGTGGAGAATACAAGTTTGGTTGGATCATTGTGACATTTTGGTTGGACCATTGTGGCATGTGGCATCATGCTTATATGTGTTTATCCATTCAAGAACAGGTCCACTTGGAACTGTTCATTTTCCAGCATTGAAGCTGGACTGGTGAGACAATACAAATGAGAAAAAGTCATGCTGTTTTAAAACATGGCTAAGCACAGTATTTCTCTGAGGCAAGTTCGTACAGCGATACAAGTTGTAAAATACAAGATTTGGATCTGGTTTTGCTCATTGGATTCATTTAGAACAGAGTTGGATGTTCTTGAGCTGCAGCTCTCAGCACTTTGTCCAGTGGTGAGGAATGCTGAGAGTTTCATTTAAGCAATATCTGGAGGGCCATATGTTCACTATCCCTAATTTAGAGCTTTGGCAACTGTCTTTGCCCTTGAGGGGGGATTAACTACTGTATATGCCCTAGAAGGCAGCTGCATTTCTGTGGTGGGTGAAGTTAACTTGAAACATCTCTAAGCAGAGTATTCAAGTGAGGTATTCAAGAGTTAATGTGCATTGTGGTTAGACAAGACCTGTGGATTATAGTTGCTAGGTGGCCTTTATTTGAGAGCTGGAAGGCTTGGCCCTTACAGAACAGGCATGTGTGCCTTGCAGTGGTTCTCAACCTGTGGGTCCCCAGATGTTTGTGGACTTCAACTCCCAGAAGCCCCAGCCACTATGGTCAATGCTCAGGGCTTCTGGGAGCTGAAGTCCACAAACATCTGGGGACCCACAGGTTGAGAGCCACTGTGGGATGTCCCCTATTTGAGGGTTAGAAAGCTTTTTCTTTTATTCAGACTGAATAAGATTTCAAAAAGTCCTGTATTTTGAGGTGTGGACCCTTCATACATACAGAAATGTGTACATCATGTAATTTATGGGCTTGGGCAATATGTTAATTTCACAGAGAAATACTTCGCTAGATTAACCACAGTTAATATTTTCATTTGGTATTTAGATAAAATACAAGCTTGTCAGTAGCTTCAGCACATCCTAATTGTCAACCCTGCTTGTCACAAATTTCAGCTGTCCCTTATTACTGTTTTGAAGACCTGGCAACACTACTAGAGATACATAAGTTCAGATACCAACACACTCATTATATTTGATGGATAACCTTGGGCCACTAATACCCAGGGTAGAGTTGAGAGTACTTCTTTCACCTGCAGCTTTTTGTGATACCACAAGCTCTCCTGAAAACTAGAGTTAGAAAGAGTCTGTGTCAGTGTAAGAAGTTAAGCTTTAGTGCAATATTCTTTTATCAGGGATCCCCTATTAATGTACTTGTTACCAGGGTCCCCAAGACTTAACTCAGGATTTTAATATTTAAATTTAAATATTCAGATATTTATTTAAATATAACAATATTTATTTATTAAAGGCTTCTGGTGACTAGGATTCAGATCCCCCCTCAGACACTGGGTGCCCTTGGGCAAGTCACATTCTCTTTGCCTTTGCCTCAGAGGAAAGCAATGGCAAACACCCTCTGAAAAAACCTTGCAAAGAACCCCCAAAACCCTCTGATAGGTTCACTTTAGAGTAGCTATAATTCAAAAGTGATTTGAAAGCACACAACAACAAAGTGCTACTGACAGAGGGAGTTCTTTCTAGCCATCACATCTCTTCCCTTTGAAAACTAACTGATGGTGATCCTAAGGTGAAACTATCATGGGGGTTTTCTTGGCAAGATTTGTTGTCTTTGCCTTTCTCTGAGGCGAGAAATTGTGACTTCCCCAAGGTCGCCGAGTGGGGATTCAGACTCTGGTCTCGAGAATCATATTTAGGGCATGCACACATGCCTGTGGCCGCATCCCTTTTGTCAGGGATGTGGCAGCATGGGGTATGGGTGCTTAGAGACATGGCAGCAGGCATCTGCATGTGGTCAGACTGCTCCCTCGTTTGCAAACAAGGGGGCAGTTTGGGCACCTGCACCTTCCCCTGCTGTCGCATCCCTGTTGTTGCTGCTGTTGGTGTTGGTGCTGGTGCTGTTGGTGCGGACTCCTGCTGTTGGTGCTGTTGGTGCGGACTCCTGGGGTCCCTGGAGCTCAAGTTAAGAATCACTGCTTTAGTGTGCATGCATTTGCACTTCTTGCATTTTCCTGAAAGTTTTATGGCCCTACTGTGCTGCTGGCTGTCCGCATGTATTAGAGTATGTATCTGAAAAATGTAGCAGATGTAGTTCTCTGTTTTAAAAAACAGTAATTCTATTGGAGTTCCATATTTCTATCTTCCTGTTTTTTACTTAGAGGGCAAGTAGAAGCTAAGTTCATGTATTCATTCAGCGTCACATATTTGCTACAGATTGTGTTGTATTTTTTGGACATGGGCAAAAGTGGCTTTTGTTGAGTCTTCGAGATTTTACTGGTAATTCCTTAGGCTTTATGTTGTAGCTCTTATTTGCTTTTATCTCCCATCCTCTGCTCTTGTGTTAGATTAAGGGTAACCAAAATAGGGCAAAGTTTTTGTTTTTGTTTTCTTAAATTTTCTTGGGTTTCTTAGTAGAAACACACAAATAATGGAAAATTGGCAGTGGGCCAATGGGTGACCTGATGCTTCTGGTTAGCCTGTAATCTCATGTTTATCAGTGTAAAAAGAATGTGGCCATAACACTGCTTAAGACATGACATGTTTTGAAAATGTTATAGGATTTACACCCTCTTTAAAGTATTTTGTGTGAAGAATTACACAGAAGATTGGGATTTTACTACTGTTAAGTCTAGAGAAACACATAACAATATAACCTGCTTTTTTCTTCTCACTGCATCCTGAGTCTGGAAGAGCTTATTAAGTATGTCCCTTTTGAGTCCCTGGATCACCCCAATTCTTCATTCCTCAATACAGTGAAGATATAGCCTTGTCCTTGTCACAATACACATGTGCCAGCTGTATCAGAGCACTGAAGTTCTTGCTGACTACCTTAGCTGTGTGTGTTCTAACACTGGCATTCTAGATGGTTGTCCATTGCAATGTTATTTTGCTGGGAACATAAAGTCAGAGAATTGTAGAGTTTGAAGGTATGCCAAGGACCATCTGGTCTAGTCACAATGAATGCAGGAATCTATAATGATTATCTGTTTAAAAACTGCCAAGAAAAGACAGGTGACCATCCTCTGAGGCAATCCAGTTCACTGTAAAAACAGCTATAACTGTTAAGAAATTTTTCACAATATTTTAGCCAGAATCTCCTTTTTTGTAATTTGAATCTGTCAGTTTGGATTCTCTCTCTCTGGAATCCTCAGGAAATACAGAAAACAAGCTTGCTCCACCCTTTCAAATTCTTGAAGATGGCTATCACACATTTTTTCTCCTCCAGTCTGAACATACCCATTTCCTTCAAGCATTCCTCACAGGGCTTGGCTTCCGGAACTTTTATTATTTTGATTGTCCTCCTTTGGATCCATTCTAGCTTGCTGATATTCTTTAACTGTGGTGTCCAGAGCGGGATGCAGTATTCCAGATGAAATCTGACCAATGCAGAGAGGAGTACTGTTTCTTTCATGAAGAGCTATGCCTGTTGGATGAAAATTGTCTAGAGCAAGGAGTATCTCATGATTGCAATTAGCCAGCTACCTGTGGCAAGTTTAGACACTGGGCAGAATTCTTTCTTCCAGGTCACAATGACTGATGTAGTACTTTTCAAGACAGCCTGTTCACATATACTATATATATTTATTATGGAATTTTACTTGCTCTGGCCAACCTATAGGCTGCTACTGCAATGCACTGAATTCAACTACATTTCTTGGAGCTCATGTAATAAAACAAACGGATCAAGTCTTGTGATGGCATCAACAAAACACATAACTGTTCAGGGTGATTGCAGTTTTTTTTTTTAAAAAAAAATCAGTAAATTGTGCTCAGCCCTGCCTTGAATATGCTGTTATGTACAACATGTGTAGTTGAATGTCATCCCATCCCCCGCCCCCATATGTGTGTGCTAACACAGACCTTTTCAAGGTGTGAATTACCGGATTTGAATTATTGGACTGCCAAAATCTCAAGTTTATTTTAACAAGTCTGAATCCTGTGTGCTTATTTATATATTTATCATATGTTTTCTGGCACTGTCTCTGAAAAAGCTGGGTAAGGAAAAATATTATGGGAAGAAGCACTTGATTTTAATCAAAGCAAATAGATTCTTAATTAGGTTTAATGAAACTGTTGCTATTGGATTGTGTGATACATTGCCAGTTGAAGCACTACATAGCATATTCTTGTGTATTTGTAAGCTTGTTCTTGCCAAACTACAGTAATTAAGTTCTGGTATCAGTGGAAAATGGGAATGTAGTGGTTCAGCTTATTTAGGTCTTTAACATCACACAGTTCCAAAATATAGGAGGAGCAACTACAGTACTGCCAGCTTGGCACTTTATGCAGACCAATTTTTTAAACAGCCTTTCTTGTGAAATGGAAATATAATGCTTAAGAGTTGCAGTTCCTCTTGTGTAGTCATGCAGTGTAGTCATGATGCCCTTTGCACAACAGACGTCTACAATGGAACTACTGAAAATATTTATAACTAACCACTTCTTCCCATAACCTGAGTGTCAAACATGAGGTCATCTACCTGAGCACAGAGTTAATAATGTAAAATGCACCATGTATTTTGAGTTCAGATATTTTGCCACTGAAAGCCTTCTGAACCATCTTGTGTGCAGACAGAACATAACTACTTCTTGCTGTACCTGCAGTCTTACCTATTGTTACCAACACCTACACTTTTCTTGGTGCCCAGTGTAATTTCCAGGAATATCACTGACTGCTTAATTGGTAAGCTATGAACCTGAACAGTCTGGGGAAATGTACTTCAGATCCCTGTTTTGCTGATACCAAGCTGTCAGGGTAACATGTGTAGTTTTTCTAGTTTAGCTTAAAAGGTAACGGGCGGATCACTTAGATATGAGTTACTCATTGATTGGGACAAAGTTCTTTAGGAGCAGGAACTTAAAGGAAATAATTCTTCCCTGAAGTGGAATGTTATGTAGAATCTAAAATACAGTAAGGGCAGATTGAAGTCTTTGAATGGAAGGCTTGTTGGAATGGGGGAAATTTCTGAGGGGAAGACAGGAATAAGACATCTGCTTTCCTGTTTGGGTAAGTGGGTAGCAACAAAAGAAATAACTAGTAACTTCTGCACTGAAAAATGCATGGCCTTCTCTTCGATGTGCACTCCTGAATGGACCATTGGCAATCTTGCTTTTCTTCTCATATATTTCAAACAAGTATTTTTCAGTGGTCAGTTCACATAACCACCCAATGAAGTATAATCAAGTTATGTATATATAAGCCAGCACTAGGCTTCTCCTTTGAAGTATTTCATTTTATAATGGTTGCTTCAGAACTGATAGTTTTCTGTTCCTATTAGTTGTAATCCTGTGTCAACTTCAGACATAGGATATCAGACATGGCAAATTTTATATTGGAGTAAAAGTATTTTGAAGACATTTTAAGGCTAACACCTCCCAAAATAGCAGATGGAGGAAGTGAAACATAAGGTGCATATTACAAGTGATGATATCAGAAAAGATGTGCAGAATTTACTTACGAAGCTACTCTCCTGACTTATCCAGTCCATCCAAGGCAGCTTTGAAAAGGAAGGTATTCCTTTTCCTATGTGTACAAGTTGGAGGAAAAAGGTGTAAATAGATTGGAATGATGCTCTAAAAATTTGTGGTCCCCTCTGAAAAGACTTTATCTCCTAAATCAGCTTTCAAGTCTTAAAATAGGTTTAGGATAGGGCTGCACAGGTTTATTTTTAAAAGGAAGGAGTCCCTCAGCCCACCTTCTTCTTGAAGAAAAAAATATTCAGTAGCTAGATTTAAGACAAGCAATTTTGTGAGCACCTTATCTGTAAGATGTTTTCCTCAAAACAGACAAGTCTTGTTTTTCAAGCAGTACAAAGCAAACAGTAATCCCATTACACATTTTCCTGTTTTCATTCTTTCCTGAACAAAGCTTCCTGTGGTGAAGCGGCTAATACTATTTTAGGAAAAAGTCTTTGCTTATGCCACACTTGTAGAAGAGACTTTCTAATAGAATAATTTTTAAGTTCAGCATGCACCTTAAATTTATCATACCAAAAATAATCCTAAATCATGAGCTTCAAGTTCAAAGTGTCTCTTATTTCTAATATCCTTTCCTTCAACCATAACAAAACAGGCCTCAATACAGTTTTATGTTAGGAATTCCCAATCACCTGTTTCTTTAGAACAATATGATGTTTTATATTTTAGTCTGGGTTTCTTTGCTTGCCAAACAAACCCAGAGATTTCTTTCTGTCATTTTATAAAGGGTATTTTATTTCTGATGATAGGAGACGTTTGGAAATAGAATAAAAGTCTTGGCAAAACATTTGCTTTTATTACTACCGTCCTCCCCAAAAGGGAGAAACACATTTTCCTGTTTTCAACTTAAGGAAGGCATATTGTGTAAGCGATGTAGTAGAGTGTCTTACACATCTTGTGGTTTTAATCTAGTAGGTGGTTATGAGCACAGTTCTGCTAGGCAAAAATATCTCTGGAATGAGCTGACTTGCATTGTTTTTTGCTTATTTTTTTGGGGGGGAACAACAGAAAGGATTATACTGTGAGAAACAGGTATATACAGGGTTAGCAGATTAAGTACAATTTTTGAAAAGGTGGTCTGTGTCTCATTTGGGAGGTGTACTGTGCTAAGAGAAATTACTGCATTAACTGGTTGGAGGGAGAGCCAATCTCTATAGAGGGTAGATATGTCAAGCGGGCCATCCAAGTTAAACTTTGTGCTCAGCAATGAACCTGCCTGAGTGACCTTAGGCCGGTTGCACCCTCAGCCTGTGAATGGACCTCACAGGGTTGTTATGAAGATAATATGGGTGGGTAGAGAGGCTTTATCTATCTCACCTTTAGCTTCTTGCAACTAATTAGTATTTAATTTGTGCATTTGCACACAAATGCTGCAGCCCAAGCCATTTTCTGTTTTCTTGGAATTTTTGCCTCCTGTTAGTTTGGGTCACAGGTCAAGCTAGCCAGAACTGGTTACTCTGTCAGCAAGAAATTTTCCCCAGATCTGCTTCCGCAACTTGGTGTTTGCTATGCAGCTGGCCTTAGGGCCACCCTAAATTGGAAGCGACTTGAAGGCACACAACAACAGACCCAGGGTCGCCAGAGACAAGGCCATTTCCACACTAGACTGTTCTAGTGCTATTGTTCCACTGTCAACATCCTATGGGATCCTGGGGTTTGCAGTTTAGGGAGAGGGATTTAGCATTATCAGCCAGAGAGCTCTTTGGCCTCAGTAAAACTACAAACTCCAGGATCCCACAGCATGTTGAAAGTGGAATGATAGCGCTGTAACAGTGTAGTGCGGAAACGGCCTAAGTTTGACATGGCGTCCTTTCAGAAGCGCATAGGATCAAGCTGGTAGTTACATTGGAGTGGCAGGATGTGTGTCTTTGAGGAAAGCGCGCATGCGCTCTGCAAGCCAAAGCCTGGTTGTGTGCAAGTCTGGGTGGGAAGAACAGACCTGGTTTCAACCCGCCTCCGCACCTGCTTGCGCACGCGAGGATTAAGCACTGGACAAGGAACAGGAGATTAGGACGGTGCATAACAGCTCCTTTTTACGATGCGGATTTCCCCTCGCCCGGCCAAGGTTAGGGGGCTGTCTGGCGAGCCTTTCCCGCCCTTCGCCGGCCCCGGCTCGTTCTCACCCCTCCCCGGAGTTGCTGGGCAGTTTTCGATCCCCCCGCCCCCTCCCCGCCCCCTCCCCCGCCCGGCGACGTGCGGAGCTGTGTCCCGGCTGTGGCGGCCCGGCCACGTGGGCGGGGCGGGGCGGGGCGGGGCGGGGCGCGGAGCGTGCGTGTTCGGGCAGTCACGTTTAAAGCGGCCTGGTCCTGCCGATAGTTTATCTTGTGCGGCAGAAGGAGGCCCTGGAGCTCGGCAGGGCCTTGGGCTCGTCCTCCCTGGAAGGCAGACGGTAAACAAAGTATGCTGGGTGCTGGAAGGATGCCGGAAGGTGGGAAGGAAGAAAAGGGCAATTGGGGTAGCCTTAGTTTTGCAAGCCGATGCGCACACAAGGCTCGGGGACGGAGAGAGGGCCATTTCTTGCAAAACTCCTCCGTGAGATAAGGCTGATGGCATTTCTGGGGCGGGGGAGAATGCTTTGATCCGAGTCCGTTGCACATGGGCCTGAGTCCCGTTGATCTCAGTTGGGTTCACTCGGAGTAAGCGGGATTGGCTGTGGAAGTTGTCGGGTTACATTCCACTCTGCTTTGTGCAGCTATCTACACGTTAACAGAAACCAGTTCTGGTTTTGAAACTTCCCGTAGGAATATTTGTGCATGCACTGGCAGTCTCGTTTCTTTGCAAGCATTTCGTGCGCAGCTCAGTTTTGTTTTAGAGAAGAGGTTGCAGTTTACTAGAAAAAGCAATGGTCTTTGAATCCTTAAAAAAAAAAAAAGCAAAAGGAAGTTGTATTGCTAAATACTCAGACCTGGCAGCAGTGACAACCAGCAACATAGAAACACCCAGCTATTGGTAAATAGCATTTCAGGTTGGCACACATAAAGTAGACTTAAATATGACCAGTTTTAGTTCTGTGTGTTAAACTGTAGGATGAATTTTGCTGCTTTAGAATCTCTTGGTATATATATTCCCAGGAAAAGAGCAATGAAGTTACAGCAAAGAATTGCAGATCTCACTCTTTGAAAAGCAAATCAAGCTTCCTCCATGTACTTTTGGAGAATGTTGAAGTTTTATAAATATGGGGGAAGTGGGAGGGATATTAGTTTTTGGATTGTACCAGTTAGACTTGGGGCTTCCACCATGACCTGACCCATTGGCCTCAAGCCCCAACCCACCATTACTTGCCCACTGATGAATTGGAATTGTTATTAGCATCTGAACCACTAAACTCATTTCCAAATTAGGATGTGCACCATCTCCAGGGATTACAGTCAAGTTTATGGTAAGCCTAGTTGGCTTTGTGGGGTAAATAGAATTCTTTCCCCCACATGCTAGTCTTGAATGTACAGCAGGTTTTCTGTACTATGAGGAAAAAAAATTGACATTCTGTCCTTCGTTTGCTATCCAAATAGGTATAACCTTGTGAAATGTAATGTGATTCTGTTGATCATGTAACTTGGCTCTTGGAGATGTGTGAAATAATTATTGTAAAATAACATACATTCAAGATTTGTAGGGGGAATGATGACCTGGCCCCAAGCTGCATTTGAGTGTTGTAAGCAAGACAGGGGTATACAACTATGATAGAGGAGGGAGTGCTTGCAATATCAGTAGGAATCTGGGTATATGACTGTTGGTTAGTAAGCCTTAGACATTATTGAGGAGTATAGGTGACTAGCTTCTATTCACCTGATCTGTGCTGTTTCAGCTCTGCTGTTTTAGCGGAATATGCTGCTTCCGAGTGTAATGGAGTCTCCTTCCTTGGAGGTTTTTAAACAGAGGCTGGATGGCCATCTGTCAGGAGTGCTTTGATGGTGTGTTCTTGCATGTCAGGGGGTTGGACTGTATGACCCTTGTGGTCTCTTCCAGCTCTGTGCTCTCATGGTGTTGATGTAGTTCTGCTGCTCTCTGGAGCCAGCTGGCAGATGCAAAACTCACTTCTTCTTCTCCACTCAATAAATGAAGTATCAGTCCAGATCAGCCAAACTTTTGTACCAGGTCTCCAAATCTGTAGCAGTGCTAAAAATGGTTGTTCAGGAGTTAAAGTGTTGGAAATATTAACCAGTCCAGTTGGAAGAGTAGGCTCATGGTAAGAGATTATGAAAACAAAGGTAATATGCTTGACTGCACAGTTAAGGCAGGTTTGGGTTATAAGAGTCCTTGTAGAAAGTGGCAGAAAATAGATGGTCAAAACAGAGGCGGGTGACTAAACTAGTCGTAGCAATAGAATTAATACTGAACAATCGGTAACAGTTTTCATCCTCCTTTGTTTCCGTGGGGCATATGCCAAGTTATCTTGTGGAGTTTTCCTGTTTTTTAGAATTGTAAAGGATGAGACCACTCCAGGAGAGAAGTGAAAGCTCTTCAAGCAAAGAGCCTCTTGACAAGTGTCTTCAAGCCAAGAAGGACTTGGAGACTGCAATCACTGGAATACTCAAAGCTGAACAGCAGATTAAAGATAACTGGAGAGAGGTATGAAGCACACTTAAAAAACAAAACATCTCATGGGGATGATTCTCTGTATGTGCTGCATGCTATCATACAACCAGCAGCAGGTCCTTCTTTACAAATTCTGAATGTTTTACCATGTCTAATCTTTTCATACAGAATGCAGCATATGTCAAGAAAATATATTAATAACTTCTAAAGTGTGTCTTGTGGCGGAGTTTTCTTACAGTAGCCTAAGGTTTCAGCAACGTAAGAAAGCTCTGCCACAAGACACATTTTAGGCTCTGGGAGACCAAGTCCAAGGATTAGCTTTTTTTGGAAAAAAAATTGGTTATAAAAGCAAAAGACATCAATTAAAGTTACTGGATAGACTGTATGCTGGCTGGATGCTCTGAAGTATCAGTGATAGATTGGGACTGCTTGCGTTTCATTTGTATAATTTTATTTAGTGCATCCCACTTGTAATAAATAGCTTTTAGTCAGATTACTGGAGGAGGGACAATAGTTATTGTGTTCTGTATCTAATGCTCTATAGTCGTTGGGCTGATGTGATAGCGTGTCTTCTGTTTCTGACACAGGCATGGCTTAGGCCAGATTTATCCTAGAGAGAATGATAGGATCTAGTATTTGTCTTGCAGGTAAAAGCCCAGATTCACAGCTGCATAAGCCGCCACCTGGAATGTTTGCGCAGTCGTGAAGTCTGGCTGCTGGAACAAGTGGATCTCATTCAGCAGCTGAAAGAGGAAGCTTTGCAGCAACAAGCTCAGCAACTCTGTTGGGTAAATTCAGTTTGTATGTTTAGTTCTTATGCATTCTGGATCATAGTTATATATCTTTGTTCCTAGCATAATTTCCTCTCTACACGTTGTTGATACTTACTTGTGACATTTTTAGTGAAGTCAAATAGTATTTTTTTGTTCTGAATTACAGTTGTTGGGACAATTTAATTGCCTCATCCACCAGTTGGAGCAGCCTCACAGCAGTGACCTTGCCAATCAGATTTCAGTGTGTTTGGAAAGGTAAGCAGTTATGTAGGATTCAAGTAGCTATTCAACTTGACCTTGGGCTTAGAATTATTTTGATTATTTACCTAACTGTGGGTTAAAACACTGCATACCATTTCTTTTTCTGCCCAAGAGAGTTATTTGTTTTCCCTTTTGCAAATATTGAACAAAAGCTTTAAAAATGGGAACCATACTGGAAAATGATTCACTGCCAGTGTGGGTAATGCGAACCTGTGGGTCTGTGGATTGTTATATGATATGGAGTTTTGATGATTTCATTTAGTTTTAAGAACCTGAGAGGCACACTGTTTTTGTTCAGATCAAAATGATAGCATTCACTGTTTTCTACTCTTTGCAGAAGGCTTAATCAGTTCATATGAACAGTGATTTTTAGTTTTTGTTACCAGAAATTTTCTTGTATCCATAATACATAATTTGAATTTACCATGCTTCTTTTCTACCATTGCAGACTAGGTAATTTAACTCTACAGCCAGAAGAAACTTCTATCCTGAATTTTGAGGCTGATGTGCCATTTCTTCGGCAGGCGATTACAACGTTTGGCTCAATCACTACCATGGTGAGAATAAGGACTTTTCTCAAGAGTAGTGGAGTTTCTTGTGACTTGCTTCTGGGATTCATATAGTCAGTAACCTGAATCTTAAAGCGTTGCTTAAGTTCATGTGGGAACTTACTGTTAACTTTATGAGATTTAAAAAAAAACTTTGACAGTTGACATTTTCTTCCTAATACAAAAATTGCTTTTGGAAGTTCCCTTGGTTTCAAAAGCAGCATGCAGTATGGTGTGGAGAACTGTATGAAATAAAAATCTAAAAAGTCCCCTTTCATGGAACTATCTGCAAGGTTCTCGGTTTAGATGAATCACTTTTCTGAGTATGTTTAAAACATGCCCACACCTTGTGCTTAATTGGTATGAGCTTTTGCATAGCTTGTTTACATAAGGTTGCCACCTTGAGATATAGGCGTCTACTTGATTATTTCTAAACATCAAAGATTTACAACTAATACATTTAAAATAATTCTGTTTTAATTTAGCAGCAAACCATTGATGAAGAAGACTGTGCTCCTTGGATTTCTGTAAAGAACTGTCCTGTAGCAACCAAACCTGAACAGGTAGAGTTGAGCATTTTTCTTCTGCAAATCTGCTTGAATGATGGCAGAACAAGTTTTGAGGACTTCTGAGTTGAATAATAGAATGCATTCTTGATGAAGAACATAGAGTGGGATGTGATTAGTTTTGATATTCAGCTTCCCTCAGGGTCCCCTTTGGTTTCATCAGCACCATAAATGAATGAATTCTGTATGAATTCTGTTCTGTGTCTGATGACT
Organism: Iguana delicatissima; assembly: GCA_948472985.1. Classification (NCBI taxonomy): domain Eukaryota; kingdom Metazoa; phylum Chordata; class Lepidosauria; order Squamata; family Iguanidae; genus Iguana; species Iguana delicatissima. Next base: position 205,220 of record CAOKZL010000781.1, read on the forward strand.
AGATTGTTCAAAGACAAAGATTTGTAACTCTCCATGTCGCTTGAAGAGGCATAGCATCACAGTCTACCGTATAAGGTCTAAATGATAATGTGGGCTATTGGCAGCTCTTGAGCGTTTCCCATGTAGCCTGCAAGTGCTTCCTCTAATGTCTTCCTTTTGCTCTCTGTGCTATGATTTTTCTTAACAGGGAGAAAACATAGTATGGAGGGCTAGAGTGTCTTTTGCTTCAGAATGCAGGTTTACCTGCTAAATAGTAAGGGGGAAAGTGAGTGAAGTGTGATTGTGGATGGGCGTGCGTGATGAAAGGGAACAAGAGAATGTGTGTGCAGATGGGAATCCTAAGCTTTGTCTACTGGTAGCACATGGCTCTACCAGGTGAAAAGCGTTGCCCATTCCTCCTGTAAATTAAACTTGTTGAGAAATAAAATTTGCCACTAGAAGAAAGTAGCACTTAAGAGTCCAGAAAAAAATTGTCTTGTACAAACAATAGAATTCTTTTCGTAAACAGTATTTCAGCCTTCGATGGTTTTTGCTCCCTTCTTGAATGGTATAGTTCCTTGTGTTTGTAGAGATTTCTAAGCAGAATGTGTTAACGTGGTATTTCCAGAAACCCTTGTATGGATCATTGGGGTGTCCGCTCTCCGACTGGCTTCTTGGAAGCAAACCTGCTAGTGCCTCCTCTGCACCTTATGTTCCTAGCAACAACCATGAGGACTGGCTGTTGAAACCACGTGCACAAGAGACCAGTCAGGTACAGTCTTACATTTTAAAGTCTAGGTTAATTGGGGAAAAGGATGTTTCTGAATTAGTGAGTGGAAGTCTTCCAACATTCCTTTATTATATAGAGGTACAAATGCTTAATATTTTGGTAAATGAACTGTTATTTCCTGAAATATGTTTACTCAATAGAGCTAATCATTTAAGGTGATTTTGTTTTCTCATTAGGATTTCAAGTCTTCTAAAGTGTGTTACTTGGAGGAAGCATGGGGAAATTTGAAAAACTTAGAGAATTGGCTTCTACAGAACCAGCAACAAGATGTTCCTGAACAAATGGGTTCTTGCCTGCGAAAAAGTTCTACCTCCACAATTGGCTCCACTTTTTCTATTGAAAAAATAGATGAATTGGAGATCCTAGAGCAAGAAGAGAGATCTTTCTGACTGGCTGCTTACTCCTTCTGAACCAGAAAACGAGAATGCCTTAGAGGAGAAGTGGAAAGATGTGCTTAAACCATTTAGGGAAGAGTACAATCTGAATGACTGGCTGTCCAAAGCTGATTCCTGCAATAATTGTTGTGGCAGTCAGTCCAAGGGCGTAGAAATAGAAAATCTTGGCAACCTTAAGTGCCTTAGTGAGCACCTTGAGGGGAAGAAGTCAACCACCAATGATGCCTGGCTTTTGCAACCCTCTTTCAAAGTAGAAGATGTATGTAGAGCAAATGATTTGTGTTCCAGCTTTTCAGAGTGTGTGTGTGATGACAACTGCGAGAAGGAAGCTCTGTGCAAGTGGCTCCTTAGAAAAGAAGGCAAGGATAAAAATGGCATGCCAGTAGGACAGACATCTAGCCAAGCCACTGAGCCTGAGATAGCTAAACCTGCTGTGAACACCTGGCTCTACTCTTCTCCACAATTGGTGGAGGAGCCAGCTCCCTTTACAACAAAACAGCACAACTGTGACATTCTGGAACCGCTGAAAGAATTGCTTGAAACTCCTTTGTCAGCCTGGTTATCCAGATCAGAAATCACATTATCAGACACAGAAGAGAAGGCAAGCAGGGAAAAAGCAGAAATGAGTTGTAAGAATTCTCTTCTGGAGTTCCTGGAACCATTCCACCTCCCTTTTAATGTAAACAACTGGGTGTTGTCTTCAAAGGGCACAGAGGCTTCTACCCAGCCCCCGTTAGAAGATAAATGGCTGATATACAAAAAGGCACATGTATGTATAACCTTTAACCACTGATTAAGAATGTATTGATGATGATAGGTAGCACTGTATGATGTTTAATAGCATCTGTGAATTTTCTGAAAAATACCTGTGGTGATTAATATATTTTTTGTGATGGCTTTGTAATCTATTAATTAGTTCATATACAGCATGAAAACGGTAAGACTGAGAATCCATTTAATGGGGAAAAATCTTTTTCTTTTAGGACTGTGGCCTTCCTACAGTTTGTGATCTATTTACCTGTATGAAGCTAAATGCAGATAGAGAAAAGTGGCTGTATCAAACTCCCTTACAGGTAATCATTCAGAATTCTGCATTGAGTCAATTCCTGCTGGCTCAGCTGTAAGGCTGCAGCCCTTACAATTACTGAAAGTTCCTTAAAAAGGGTTGATAATTCTTTGTCCATGCATTGCTGTGATGAGAGATTGAAAGGTTTAAGTCTTATGCAAGATGCAGTTTAACCAGCATTCACCTAGGTTTTTGTGGTGAAATCTGGTAAGAAAATACAGAAGTTTGAGGTTCCCTAACTGTAACAGACATACCAGGTGTCTTTCTCTTTCCAGATGTTGATGAACTATAGCTGTTCCTCTTCACACTGACCTAAACTTTCTGAAATACAGTTCAAGGAAGGAAAATCTCTCTGCTTATTAGACATGCATCTTCTGTTAACCATATTGGATATATTTGAAGGGAATGGGAGAGAACCCCATTCAAATTAAATTAAATTTAAAAAATTAAAAAGTGGGGATGGATTTTTTGGCTTTGTGTGTTTTTGGGAACAACTTCTTTGGATCCAGTGGTCAAATTGGTCACTAGTAGACAGCAACAGCAAAAAACTGAATTTTGGGAGCATGCACATTTTTTGCAACCTTGCTGTTGCAAATTTCTTCAAAGCACAGCTGAAAAATGTATCTTTTTAAGTATAAAACTGGCTTTTTTGCAGTAAATCCTGCAATGGCTTGTGGTTATATACCCAGTGCATCAGGTAGAGATGGACAACTGGTAAATCAAGGGCCGAAAAAGGTCATTTATTAGGAGGGAAATGTGGGCTATTGGTTGTCATTCCTGGGACCCTTGTGTATACAGAATGCCCTGGGCATTCCCCAGAAATGAGAACATCTAAACCAGTGGTTCTCAACCTGTGGGTCCCCAGATGTTTGTGGACTTCAGCTCCCAGAAGCCCGAGCCACTATGTTCAATGCTCAGGGCTTCTGGGAGCTGAAGTCCAAAAACATCTGGGGACCCACAGGTTGAGAACCACTGATCTAAACAATGTCAGCAATGGCATGGCTTGGGAAACTGTATCCTCTAGCCCAGTGGGTTCTCAACCTGTGGGTCCCCAGATGTTTGTGAACTTCAGCTCCCAGAAGCCCCAGCCACTATGGTCAATGCTCAGGGCTTCTGGGAGCTGAAGTCCAAAAACATCTGGGGACCCACAGGTTGAGAACCACTGCGTCTAGCCCCAGCTTAGCTAAGGAGACACTGTCTTACTCCTGCTTAAGTAAAAACATCAGTGATTTACACTACGAAATAAGTATGTAAACCTACTGAAGTCAATGCATGTTGTCTTTCTGGAATATCACATGTACAGCTGCATATTCTGAGCAATTCCATATTTCCAGTAGTTGAATCTGTAGGAACTTTTCCAACCCTCCAGCTTCGTCTTTTGTTAACATGGCAATTCTCAATTTCATTTTGCAGATGTGAAAATCTTGAAGCATCTGAAAAACATCACCTTCCTGCTGATTACCGCACATTTGTACTGAGTGATTTCAGTGTACTGCATTTCTAGTTTGTGTCTGACATCTGCCTCTTTCAGACTTCAAAGTTAACTTATATGTAGTTGAATTATGGCTGCAAAGTTGACTGGCACACATGGAAGCAACAGTTCCCTTGTATGTATCCCATGGTGGGTTACAATGTGAAGATCTTTTCCTGAAGCCCTTGGAATTCTCTTTCTGACATCTGGGCTATGCTGAAAGTTCAGTGGCTCCTGACCTCAGGGGAAGGGAAGCCAGTTTGGCAGCCATTTTAGTGAAAAGCTTTCTTCTTTTCAACAGCGTTTGCTTGTAAATATATTAATTTGGCACTTAAGACCATGTTTAATGATACAGCTGATATGAAAACTAGGTGCTCCGGGGCTGTATCCTACGTAGTAAGTGACTGAAAGTTCTGTTATCTTCCAGGCTAAAATGGACCATATGCCAAATAGGTCAGTAAGGGCTGTTGGTAATTTTGATGCCATCTTGTATGAGAGATGAGTGAGAAGTGGGCTTACAGTGACCAGAGTGGGAAAAAAGCTATTTGGTTTGTTTTAAAGCACATTGCCAAGTGCAGTGTTTTTTACATTGACTAGTAACATTTAACTTCTATTTCTTTAAACTTTGTAAGAATCATAGTAGCTCTGCTATGTTTAGATTAAGTAGTTTTAAAATATGCAGGGTAAAGAAAATGTTGCTTTAATGCTGAACCTTAATACCACTTACCTTAGTGCCATATGGTACAGAGGCATTCGTGACAAGCTCTTATCCTTAGTAAAAATCTTGTTTTGAAAGTGCCCTTTCCTTAGTACAAATACACTTTGATCTAAAAGTTACACAAACTTAGGCCTTCAGCAGCAAAAGGGTATTGGCACTGTTCATCAGTCCTTCATGAATGCATTCTAATTACCAAATAGTTTCAGCCATTTATTGAAATATGTGGCTTTGAATGCTTAACATAGTGAGGTGTAATTAGCAAGGAAAATGGAGGTGCATGTTCCGTCTGAAAATCTAAGTGATAATGGCAGTATATCAAACCCTTGCTGTTTCCATCAAACATCATTCATTGATGAAAATCACATCTTTTAATTAAACCTTTGCTGTGAACAAAAAAGGACTCCTTTTTGCATAGACCTGTATTGCTGAGAAAGATAGTGATAATCTTCCAAAGAAATCTATTTATTTTGCAGCACTTCATGTAATTAACCATAAGTAAATCTCCTGTAACATGTATTCAGTCAAGCATATCTTCGATATAAGCCCCCCAGTTCAGTGTTCTTTAAAACTGAGGCACGGATGCTATAAGAAAACATGAAAGACTGTGTAACTTGGTTACTTGTGGTACCTACTGTGTTAATTGAGCTATAAGACACTTGAGCCCCAAAGATTTTTTTTAATTAGAAACACACAATTGTTCAAGTATCTTATACAAAGACTTACTTGGAATATAAACCCAGAAATTTATTTTGAGCAGCAGAACAGAATTAAGCTCAGATCAGCAACACATTTCAACAATTGATTTTACTGCTGCTGTTGACCAAATCTGTGTCAAATCTTTAATAAGACTGCTTCTGCTTCTCAGCTTTGCTTATAAACCTTTAACATTCTGGTTTCAGCTCGCAATTATCTGGCCCTTTTTTGTAGAGCTTTAATTGGCAGAAACTGTAACTTGAGCAATAACAGGTAGACAAATATCTTTAAGCAGCCTTCTTGATCAGCTTGACAGCTATTTAAAGCAGGGGCAGGCAACTAGAAGGCTGAGAACTACCTTGAGAAAGTGGAACATGCTCCATTCAGTGTTTCACTTATGTAGAAAACAGTATTTTCAACAACTGGACCGTACTGCCATGGATATTTGCTGGGCAAGGGGTGGGATGTTGCACAAAGAGCTAGTGAGTACATCTTTCTAAAACAAAACGTGCACATTTCCAACAAGATTCTGGCCAGTATGTATTAAGTGGCCCACCAATGCAAACCTCTTCCATTCTGTGAATGGCCAATTTTGAATAAGGTACTTTACTCATCACTGTATTTTCTGCATTTCACTACCCACAAAAGCATAATGTACATTCTCATTTGCAAGATACCACAAAATTAATGTTTTAATTCTTGTATATGTTCAGGTGATTGTGTATTCCACCATTTCCATTGTGCCGGAACTGTGTGTTTTTATAAACATAAATCTTTTCTTGTCAGCTATTACTGGACAAGGGCTATGTCACATAGCCCATGCTGAAGAGGAAAAAGATGGCACAGGTACACAAACTTTATTAGAATCAAATCAAGCAATGGCATTGGTACACAAACTTGATTGCACAATGTTTACATGACCCAAGTTAAAATGCAATAATTCTGGCCTGAGCAAAAGTGAACAAGCTGTGGAGTCCACAGACAACATAGCATATACCGCCTGGCAATTGGGAGGATGAGGCAGTCTTGATAACTATGTAACTGCAATGAGATTCTGTAGTCTATTGCATTCCATTCTATGCTGTATTGAAGAGGTTCAAGTCTGACTGCATTACATGAGTGGATGTGCAGTTCTTAATTCTGCTCAAAGTGACTGCCTTTGCACTGAGCCCTTCATATGTTCCCAATTGTTATAGAGAGCATAGAGGCTGGTGAGCATCAGTCCCGCCATGCCGCCTCTTGCTATCCCGCGTAGTCCACCTGTGGAAGAATAAAGCAGCAGTAAGGAAGCATCAGGCAATGTACTGAGATTCTGTCATGTGGACTCAGCAGACCTGGGCCTTTGCAAATTAATATCTGCGTAAGAAAAGTATGTGAACAACAACCAGCAGAGCTTGAATAAAACAGTGGTATTAGTTTGCTCAAACAGACATACAATAAGAATACTAACCAACAACTTAAAACTGTGGCTTATATGGTATGCCAACTTCTAAAAGAAGAACAGACCAGATTTTAATATAGCTCAGTGAACTGACTACTTTTTTGATGCTCACCTTTTGCAAAAATCTTTACCCTGATATAGAGCATAACTAGTTTTGAAGAAGAAAAAAAACAAACACTTTCAGATATAGGAAACTTCTTCAGTAGCCCTTAAAATAAGAGTATCTTCAGAAGAAGATACACTTACTGGCTAATGTCAACTTTATACAACATTGCTCATTCCTCCGTGTGATAGAAATCCATGCAGCCAAAGAATGACATAAAATTGAGACTAAATAAAAGCTGGGGGGGGGTCAAAAATCCATCTGTGTGTACAAACTGAATTTGCCGAAGTGAAGGAATCCTTGGAAAACAGCAAATAAGATGTAAACAACTGCAGTGCAACACTTGACACTGCTGCAATCCATCTCTTTCAAAGGTTATTTTTAAGCAGGATGGACAGGCAATCACAGAATCTCGATTTAATTTTTGTGTTGCACATAGGGCACTTGTCAAGCTGGGGAAATAATGATCTAAACGTAGAAATTCACAATGAGGAAAGGCTAAATGAAAAATCTGTTGCAGACCAGTATCTCCCATAGGTGTTAGATAACTCCTTTTGCAGTATAATGTACTGTAGTCCAATACTCAAATTAGGACAGATCCAAAATTAGGACAGAGGAATTAAGCACCAATGTACAACCAAGTCACTTATATGAAATCTGGCTTGCACTTCATGGTATGTGCCTTTGCTATATGAATTATTTACATTAAGATACGGTTAAAAGTAAGCATTTGGCAAAGTTGAGTTGCTGGTTGAGAAAGTTTCATAAGTGCCTAATATGACAGTGTTCAGAACTAACTCCCTGCTCCTTCAAGTTCTGTACACTAACTGATAGGCTTCACTGTTTCTCCACCCCAGCAATCACAACTCTGCTAGCCTGAGATAGTCTTGTCTCCAGCAAGTCTCTGAAACAAGCATCTGTCATTATCTCTCTCTTACACATACATGTTAATGCATCAAAGTTTTAGAAAATGTCTTATACTGGCAGGCTGCAGTATTTGAAAGCAGACCTCTATCAAATTTGCTAACTACAAACTGGCAAGCTCTACCTGGTACCCAGTTCTAATACTGCAGCGGTACCCTACTGCTGGACGCTTGGGTCTAGGACAGGAACAAACCAGGAAAACAGAGTAAGAGTCTTCTGCCACAATTTTTCTTTTCTGATGGTCCATCACTACTAACACTTTTACTGGTAATTGCAGCCTGCGTAGATGTGTTCCCAAGGAACTGGTCAAGGTTACTCCTGCTGCAGCGAATTTCAAATTTCTGTAAAAGTACCTTAACAATTTTATCCAATGTGAATAGAACAATGAGGCCTAGGCATTATAAATAGAGACCTTTCAGCTTGACCTTCATGTACAGTGGCAACCATCAACATTAAGCTATTTACAGATAAAAAACTAAAATGTATCAAGACAACAGACTCCGTACAGAGAGCATTACATTTGAAGCTGACAAAACACTCCGAAGCATTCACTATTGCATGCCTTATACCAAGCTAAGAAGAAAACAGACTTCAGCTCCTTCAGACATGATGAAAACCAAGCTGTGCCCACGCCCACATTTTCTCTCTAAAAATCCACACAACTGCAGCACTCCACAAAGCCCTATAATTATATAGCTTCCCAGGTTTTCTTGGAGAAAAAGGCTGTGGTTTCTCAAGAAAACACTGGGGAGATCAAGTTCAGGGGACTGGCTCACTCTCATCTGTTTCTTTCCCAAAACTCAACAAGAAGTACAGATTCTACAAAGGGCAGACGTCTCAGCTTTTAAGACTTTATGTTCTTGGATTCTGAGCTTGAAAGAATTTGCAAGTCAAGTCACTCAGGATTATGTCACCTTCAGTGATTTTCAGATGAACCTAAGAGGTTCTAAGCACAGTCAATCCAACCAAAGATTGTGGGGAGGGGGCTAACAGAATTGTTCATATCTTTTGATGACAATTATGGCCAAATCCTCCATCAGACATCAATTACAATATGGCAGCCTACACTAGAGACAGAATACTGAATTGTTCATGGGACTCTGAATCCTTTGCTCAGCCTGAGGACTTTCCAGAGGCTAAAACCAAAATTTCACACATTTTTTAACAGTATGGCATCCTTACTTCCTGTAAGAAACTCCAAGATCACCACACAGTCTTACCATAGCGACTGCCTTAAAGCTTAAAAATAGTGCCCATAGAGCCTTGTTAGTTGTCTCAAGCCAACTCTGAAGCACTAACTTTATGGAGAGCATGAGTACAATCATACAGTTCAGGAATATCAATTAAAATGTATGTAACAAACCAAGGGCTTTAGACTAACATATTTCAACAGTTTTAATTGTTTTTTTTTAATTTGTTAATTGCCTGAAGAGCCCTGGAAAGTGATACAGGAATTCTACAAATAAGTAAATAAACAAATCTTTAAATAAACAAGTACTTTGTTTCTAAAATTGTATCTTACTGCATTAGGTAATTGAGCTTTGAATGTTCAGCCCATTCAAGTCCATGAAGTTTATTTTAGGTCTTTTACAAAAGGGGTTCAAGGTTCAATCTATCAGCTGAAACCCCTCAAATTTCTATAATTTTAACACTGGCAGGCTTGCTAAAGACAGAATACTGAACAAGCACTAGTCACAAACAGTAGCAGTGGCTAACTTTTACACCAGTGGTTCTCAAACATTTTATCCCTGTGTCCCCCTTTACATCTACATGCTGACGTTGTGCCCCAAACACAACAGCACACTCCTGCTAGTCACTTTGTGGTTGTTAAGGGACATGCATCTGCTGTGCCAAGAATGGAACATCTGGAGAAGCCAAGTGGGAAAAGCATTAAAAAATGGAAGCTGATTTTTTCTATGTCTGAAGTTGGAGGAATACATAATGGGCATTGCAGGGGGAGGGAGACGCTTTTGCAAGGACCAGTCAATTGTCAACCATGTGCACACATGCTCATGTACATACACAGACTTGCCTTTCTTTTTCACATTTGCTATACATGCAGGGTGATTTTTCTGGCACCTCCCTTGAGTAACTATCGCATCCAAACTTAGGTTCATGTCTCACAGTTCGAGAGCCACTGTTTTACATGAAGTGGAAACAAGATTTCAGCATTTTTGCATTTCGGAAGCTATGGGATTCTATTGTGTTTTCTGCAACATACTTATCCCTAATTTTACAGTGGTCTCTCCACATTTTCACAAGGATTTGGGGTGTAGAATCCTCTTGAAAGTGGAAAAAACACAAATAACTCCCCCATGATCCTCCTCTCATTCCCTTGCCTCAGTATGAGTTCTCAGTGCCAGAGTCGGAGGGAAGGCAATGTGAGGGGGGAGCTCCGGAGGGGAGAAGGCCTCTATTCTCTTGCCTTTTGTCTGGGCACTTGCCTTCCTTCTCTGTGCCTGGCGAAATGCAAGGGAATGGGAGGAGGAGAAGAGGGGGGCATATGCATGTCTCGCGAACAATCAGATTTACAAAGGTCAAACCCACAAATGTAGAGGAAAGACTGTAATTAGTTAATTAATTTTAATTAGTTTCCAGACACCATGGCAGAGTGGGGCAAAGCATAGCTTTCTGAATGTTGATGCACTGCAACTCACTTTCGCCCTAACTATCATAGCCAACAGTGAGCAATGCTGGGAGCTGCAGTGCAACAGCATCTGGATGGCCAATCTGGATGGTCAATACCGTACTACAGTAATATTTCAAGTAGCGGCATGTAGCTAGGATAAGAATTGCTATCAGCATTGCAGTAGCTGGTGTCACTATGTGAGCAAGCAGAATAAGTGCCATTTAAAATGAATAACAGAAGTCCTAAAAGTCAACTGATCTTTAAACAAGCAGAACAAATAGTTTTATTGCTCTTGATAATGTCTGAGTAGAATGATCTATTGCAACTGTACTAGGTGGAAGTTCAACAAACACTTTTAGTTATAAAAGAGTGACAGAAGTGTGTCCTAGGATCGGTAGATTCCTTTCCTACTTGTTAACTTCAGAATGTTAAAATCTGCATATTAAAAACTCCCCCAGATACTTCTGCTTCTCTGCTGATGCTTATCACTTTCATCTACACATTGCCACACACTGTATTGTTCAACTATCTCTGTAGCTTCTCCCAAACACCAAATTTTCTCACAGTTTTGTTTCCATTTAGGAGACTCATGGAGTAATCTTTGTACCGGCTTCTGAAGTACATAATATAAACATGTTCATTGCGCCCTCTTCTGACACAACTTTTGCATATATGAATAGGAAGTCATGTGAAGCATCATTCTCACTATAGTTAATGGAAGCACTGGGTGTGCACCAGCACAGGCACACACATCTTGCATTCACTGGCTATAACGCTGAACACAACATTCATGTTTTTTGTTTTACATGGAATGGGACCCCAGTATACACAGAGGGCACACTGCAATCCCATGTGCAGTTCTACCTCTTCAAAAGTCTGAAGTCTCAAGTAAGTGTCCAATTTGGTCCTTACTGTTTCAACAAGAATTAGCTGGATAGTTTCCAAAAATAATGAACCTCAACTTATGGGCAGGTCAATAATTAAAGTGCAAGAGTCAAGTATAGGGCTACCATGCTGTTCCTGCCCCCACTTCTTTCTCTGACCTGGTTTGGACTCTGTGCCCATTCTCCCCACCATGTCTCAGCCCCCATTCCAGACATACACACAGATTTGGGTATTTGTGATTTTTTCACTTTTGGAAGGGTCCTGTACCCCTAACCCTAGTGAATGTGGAGGGCCAACTATAATTAGAAGAAAGAAATCTAAGCTTTATAAAAATCCACCACACTAGAACTTTCTTGACAAGGGTTCAGATGAAGCTTTCAATGGGACAATTTATCTGATGCCAGTGTGCTAATACAGCAGTCAACTGACATGCACCTACACAAAGTGCTGAATAAGAAATCAGTAATCAACATGTAATCAACAATTCTCACCAGATATATTCCTGATCCTATTCTCAAAATGAAAATTAATACAAATCATTTTGAAAACATACCTGTACTTTTATAGAGCATCCCTGTCATAGTCCCAGCAGCAATCGTATTGAGATCATCCTCTGCACCTCGAGTTTTTTCTATGATAACACCAAATGCGCTATATAGCAGTGCTGGAACAGAATTCAGTCAGTCAGTCAACGTAACACAGAACACTGGATAAAGAAACCTACTAAGATTTTGATCTCAGTGTCATTCTCTTTTCTAATTAGTACAGGCTTGCAAAAAGAAAAAAAAAAGTTACTCATTTTACTGCCTAGACAGCGTAAGAACCTCCTCCAGATGATCAGATAAAGATACAATAGACACCAGCTCTTTGTTTCTCACAGATCATAAATGCCAGACATAGGTACGTGGAGACACCGAGGCTAAAAAGTTTTGTGGGATATTTTGTGAGGCTGAATTAGCAGATTGCTCAGCATTTTAACCCCCCCTCCATCCCAGTTTAAGCTGCAAGGAGTCTTCCCATTCTTACACTTAATCACTTACACTGTCCCTGTATGTACACTGTCCCTGTATGTTTAATGGCAAAAAAACAAACAAACAAACAGACAAGTAGTTGACTATAATGGACACAAATTCTGTACTATCAACCCCAATTATTCTCTATCAACACTATTTCTGTAGTAAAGCTATAGCACTGCATAATTACTATTGGGGTACTCTGAGTTTGAAGTGCAAAGTCTTATCTAATGCACAGTTTCCTAGAAATCACAGCACAAATTTTTCAGTTTAGTAGCAGATCTGCTTCCAGATTTGAGAAGAACAACAAACACAGAAGGCCTTCGCTGATGTGTTTTCTTTTAACTGAAAATGTAAGAAGTCTGCTCTTCTAACTATTCAGTGTGTTTTAACACTGTCCAGGGCTAAGGCAAACAGAAATCAAGTTCAGACAGTAAAGTGACAGCCAAAGCAGTATCTTATGTTAAGAACTGAACTGAGGTGCAAAAATGATGGTTTCTACCTTACAGTAAATTAATGGAAGTTCCTCCTCCCCACAGGAGCCCCTATACTATACCCTACATTGTTCAGGACAATGCTCTGGCTTACTAAAAAGCCTTCTGAAGGATGTAAGTGCCTTCAGGGGGTGGACTGGATTGGAAATATTCCTTGTGTAAATGTCCTTCAGTGAATTTACATCAGAACAGCAACCAATGATTGCTATTGCTAAGAATTCTGCTGACTGTAGCATAGAATGGCAGGAGACAGAAAGAAGATAGATCATGCATAGGAGGTGGGGACTAATTTTCTTTAAGAAATTTGATGCTATTGCTTTGAAAGAGGATGAAAAATGAGAAGAAACTTAATCAGATGCAAAATTAAACCCTTTGATTGTCAGAAAATGAAGTGTGTGCAAGACCAAGAGTACCATGTTGCTTCTTCTGGTTTTGGATTAGGCATTCCCCAAGCAACTGAAGGAAACAGAAACAGAAATTTCTTCAAAACTTTGGTACTTTCCATTTCCAACTTTGCTACTTTTCACTCTAAAGCTTGGAACAGAACCCAAATCATGGGGTTCTAAAAACACATATAATTACACCAAGAGAAACAAAACATGGGAAAATCATTAGAAAAACATCTACATAAAGTGAGATAGTTCAAATACAGGAAGTACTCAGTGTCCCAGACTGTTCACGTTTCACTATTCAGACCAGTAAAAGAGCTCCAGAGTTTCGAAGAGATGACAAAATTGCCCCGAAACTTAGCTGAATATTCCTGGGTTATAACATTTTTTAAAAAAAATCATAAGTTAATTTTTTTGATTTATTATTATTATTTGTTGCCTCAATTTGCAGAATTGCAGAAAAGGAAGGAAAAGGATTGCAGATGTTACCATTTCACTAGGGAGTGACGAATAAGGTGTAGAAAATGGATATTCTACCCTATCCGCTCCTAACAATTGGATTTTAGAAAGTAAAGATGAAGAAAAACTCAATATAATTAAGCCCACTGATCCACCTGAAAAGAGTCTATTATGTGGTGAGTTAGCTGCTGATCATAAGATAGACAGACTAGCAAATTTGGTACTGAGGTTTCTAAGAGAGTGGTCTTGTGAAGTGCCTGGTCTTGCTATTGATGGGCCCCAGACACATACCAACTTGGTCAGCTGTATCATTAGACAAAATTGAAAATCCACAGCAAAGAGGAATAAAATTAGTAACATTTCTGCATTTTGAAACAAAGCATATTCACAATTATACTACGAATACTAAAGAGAGTAATAACAATAGATATTGAAACACATTAGCTACATGAGATTTCATTATAGCTTGTGTAAACCTATTTGTAAAGTGTTAACCGAGAAGTAAAGACAGCCAGCATGGTGCAGTGGATTTGAGTACTGGATTGCAGTTCTGGAGACCAAAGATCAAATCTCTGCTAAGCCATGGAAACTCACTGGCTGATCTTGTGGTAGTCAATAGTCTCAACCTCAGAGGAAGGCAAAAGACAAATCCTCTCTAAACAAATTCTGCCAAGAAAAACCCATGACAGGCTCACTTTGGGGTCACCATAAATCAGAAATGACTTGAAGGCACATGACAACAAAACTGAGAACTCAATGTCTTAAGCATCTTATAAACTCTCACCTTGTCTCATACTACACAGTAACAGTTATCAATTCACTTTTGATAGCAACTGAAATCCCACCCTGAATTTCAGTATGATCCTCAGTATTCTTTATAGAAGTGAATTCAATTCTATAATATTTGCAGATCTGACACAAAAACCAGGTCAAAGTAAAGGACTAGGAAACATGCAGCACTATTACCCAAGAAAACAAACACAGCTGTGAAACTTCTGTTAATGTGTCACTTGCAGTGCTGGAATCTTGAACCCAGTCAATTAGAGTCCAAGTGGCAATTTTCCACTGATACAATCTAAGACTTTGCTGATGGGGGAAAACTTCAATGACAACGAGCGGTTTCTTAGTCCTCCAGATTTCAAGCAACCCTAAATCACGAGGCTGTGAAGTCATCTTGCCCTCCCTAATGCAATGCAATAGACACCCAGAACTGAAGTAATTTGGCCAGTTTATAGACTTGTATACTGATCTTAAAAAAAATAACAACAAAAAATCCCAGGCCTCCACATTCAATGTTCAGTTAAACTGAGTTATTCATTTAGATTTAATTTACAGGATGAGATTACTTACCTAAAGACCCAAGAGTGTTAGCCCATAATGCTCCTTGTCTTGTCACCATATTTAAAATCCTACAAGAAAGTAATGAGAAAAAGAGACTGAAGTATACTGCTTTACAATATGGCATAATATGTAAAACTAAAAGGCAACATAGGCAGGAATGAAAAACTTTTAAGCTGGTGGGTCTATTTTTTAAAAAAGAAAACTGGAACTATGAGATGCATGAAGCATAGTTTAGTGCAAGAGATTATACCCTTAGAAGATTTCTGATCCTAGGAATTTGTTTTGGGAATAAGACCGAACAGCGCTAAAAATCCCTGAACGCACTCATGTTTACCCTATGTCCCAGGTTCCTTCATATTAACCATACATGGAAGGTCAGGTGTTATTTTGCTGCTGCTGTTAAAGTTACTGCAAATCACAACTCTTGCAATGTACTGCAAATCTCCCATAGTTATACATTAGATCTCAATCTACCTTCTGTTCACTCCAGCATAGACAAATGAGCATTTTCTTCCATTTAACAGATTTTTTTTCTTGTGGATTTTGCAAGGCAAGGGAGGGAATCTCCATCCCATTGGCCTAATCTAGATCACTAAGTGTCCTGCAGCTGGCGAGACTGCATCCCATGTTGCCTGTCTTCCAACTGGGATGGTAAGCAGCAAGTGAGGAATCCTACTGTGAAAATTACACAATGAGGGGGGAAAAAAACCACACACACATACACAGGCCAGGGTATCTGTTATTTCTAAGCTCAGAACTGAGATAATAGGGTACAGTTCTCCAGAAATTCTCTCTGCATGACGATGAAATGGATATTGTGGTGGGGTGGGATTACATCAGTGGATAGAATAAGGCTAGAGGTTCTACCCTTCCCTATCTCATCTGGTCTGCTAATTTGATCCTGGAGCAGTTCAGCCCTGGGCTTGATACTCTTCTCCCACCCCTCGTCAGAAAACAGTGACAGAATGTTGATATAATTCTTTGTACAAAGACAACATAAATGTACAAATTTTTGATTTCTAGTATGTTAACCACGCAGGCTTTACTACCTAAGACACAGACTTATGGCAGGTAGTGTACTCCTATAAAGAATACTCAAAACAGATATAATAACCAAACCTCAAATTCTGAGTTCAACACTGCATGTCCAATCTATTTGCAGAAGCCAGATAATTATAAAGCATGTGTGTTTTCAGATTTGGGAATCCTTCAGCATTCCAAAACCACTGGAACAGCAAAACTTAAAGCAGCAGTGTATGAAGGAAACAGAACCATGTGGAACACAAGTAAAACTTCTGTTCAATGATAGGGGAAGGAAATTTCACATAATGTAAATTGCAAAATCCCTTCCTTAGTCCCCCCACCAAAAGGAATGTATACTTTAAACAGAAGTTATATGTACGCTCCCAGACTAGTGCTTAGAAGGATTTTATCTGCTCAGCACACTCTCAGAGAAGCACAGTACTGCACCACACTGGTGTCAGTTGCCTCCAGAACAGAGACAATGACAGACAGTTAAAATAGTCAGTACCTTTTATCTCCCAGCGGTGTAACACTGTCACAGACATGGAACAGTCAAAGACAGCTGACTACTGCTGGAACTTAGGAAGAAACAACTGATTAGATCCTTTCAGAACATGTAGGGTGTCTTTTCACTTACAGAAAGATTTTATGCTTTATTCCAAAGTAAGTAATAAATTTCAACTAAACGAAAAAAGGAGAAGTTCTCTCATTTCTATGGAAGAGATTTTCAAGAAATATAAAGGGATGAAGGATAAATTACCCAAAGTTAACTCCTTTCTTGTGCTGGCAACAGCATCCCAAGAAGAATTCTGTCAGGAGATGCTTCCACCAGCACAGAAGCAGAGACCCAGCGAAACTCTAAAATTACTCCATTTATGAATTCTTTTTTATATCATGTACTTAGACAAACCAGCCATTTTGCTAATACCCATCATTCCCAATATTCTAGCAATAATTCTTTCAAAAAATATTATTAAAGGCAGGTATTCAATCTACAATCACATACAAAAAGTGATGAACAAGTTGCTCTGCAAAGTAATAATGAGAAATTTCAATACCAATTTTATATGTCCCCTAAGTGGCTACATGGACATCTTATTTTACAAAGAATATGTATACTTTCAGCTGGGGAAAAAAGACCAGAACTTTATTTATTTGTGTTGTGCCTTTCTCCCAGGATGGAACCCAAGGTGGCGCATATAAAGAACAAATTAAAAACCTAACAATAAAATTTTTAAAATAATTTAAAACCATCACGTTAAAATGGTATAAAATCATTAAAATGGTGCAGCGCACCCTCCATACATGCAGGGGTTCCATTCCTCGAACCCCTGTGTAAATCAAAAACCGTGAGTATTGTATCCCATTGTAGTCAATGCATGCAACATGTGCAAGCCTGTGCCCGCTGCATCCATTGACTATAATGGGAGTGACACTTTGTGTGACTTCACAGTCATGTATGAGGAGACTGTGCCAGACTGCATACTAAAGTTAAAAATTAATAAAACACTCCAAATGAGAAGCGTTCCTTCCTAACGTTAAACAGATGCCTAAACAGAAAGGTTAAGGTCTTTGCCTGCTGGCAACAGGAAAGCATGGACCGGGCCAGCCTAGCCTCCCATGGAAGGGAATTCCAGAGGATGGAGGCAGCCATTGAGAAAGCTCCCTCTTGTGTCCACACCAAGCAAGCCTACAGCTCCTCCTTGTAGATCTTAAGACTCCGCATATTTGTGTAGGGAGATATAGTCTTTCAGATAGTCTGAAAAGAATGGAGTGACTGAGGGAGACGACCTTCAATATATTTTCCTGAAGATTCAGTATGATATATATACGTATATGTCTGCTGCCACCTGTTGGTACATGACAAACTGTGTGATATCCCCAGCTTTTTTTTAAACCAGTAGCAGTCACTTGCTTCTTACTGTTAAATTCAAACAAGCCCACTTTATTTCTTTTATTTTCCAGTACGCATACCCAAAATTACAAGTGACACCCATCTTTCATGAAGTAGTTTTCATATTCAGACTTAATTTAAAAGTACACAATTCAGAAATTATGTCTGCTCTAGAAAAGCCCCATTATGTTTCTTTCATATATGCTGTACAAACCTTCAAACAGGAGATCTAAACCCCATGTCCTCCTTCAATAGATCATAACTTAGGATACCGGTGTGATCTATAACAGCAATTCTTAACTTGTGGTCTGCGAACCCCAGGGGGGCTGTGATGTTCTCTTCATAGAGAACATAGGAAGGCTTGAATAAATGTTATGAACTTTTAGTTAAGAAAGGAAGAAAGATGAATTTCTATGGAATCATTCCAATAAAAATAGTATAATGGGAGTGTGTGCATTTACTTATTTCTCTCAAAATCTAAATACATGACGAGCAACATTAAATAAATATTTGATGCACACAAGGGTTTTAAATCCTGAATCTGGTCTTGGTGATCTTCAGCTACGAAAGATTAAAGGGGGTACGTGATAATGAAAAGAGTAAGAACTGCTAGTCTATACAATTTCCCACATTTTACACTGTGATAGAGGTAGGGCTGCCAACAAACTAGAAAGAGCCAGTTTCACCAGCTTCTACGTCTTTACCAGCGATTTGATTTATAGTACTTAGCAAGTAAAGCTTTTCACAGCTTGAAGATAAATAACATCACCAGCTAACAACAGAATGATGTCAAAAGCTAAAGAACAAGGACCAGTGAAAATGTTTACAATTATAAAGATGGATTTTGGTTCCATGATCATTTAGATGCTGCCAATTATCCCGCCTCTGGCGTCCCCAGATAAACCTTCCTTCTACAAAATAGAATTGTTTCTTATGGAAAGAAATGGAGGAGACATGATAAAACCTAAAGCTTAGAAAGTTACTTATTAAAAATAATATGTTATGTAACTTGATAGAACTCTGAAAGTAATTTGCTACCACAAACATGACCACCTGCCCCACCCCCTATTAACATGTTGAGTTAGTAGCAGCATTACTCATTACTTTTTGGGGGGAGGACATATATTAGATAAAAGAATGATGTAAGTGAGAAACCCTGCTAAAGGTGCTTCTAAAAAGGCCCCCAAAATATATGTTGGCAGCTTTCTTTCTTGTCACAGTTCACATAACAGGGCTTACCAGCAAGCTGATGCCAAATGTGGCTTCCACTATAATCTGATTTTGCTCAATGTTATCTATCACAGGCTAATTATTCTAACACACGAAAGCAATCACAATTGTATATTTAGAGAAAGGAGCTGCTAAAGAGCACCATAACCCACACAAGCATCGGACCAGAAGAAGAAAATTCTTAGGACTCAAGACACCATGCGGAGCAACTGGGCAACTATCATAACTTGGGGGTGTCGAATGAAGGATGAAGAAGTAGATCTCTTGGAGAACACACAGGAGAATTCCGATGCTATCTTCCGCTTTGAGGAGAAAAGAACTGATAAAAAATCCAAAACCCATTATTCTGAGTTCGTCCTAGCTGAAACCCTATTACCATAGTTCAGGTCAATGAAAAATAGCTGTCAGGAGTAGGAACTCCTGGGGGCCGGCCTCAGGCTCTTCCGCTATATATCACAATATTAACATCTGTACAGATCTTAATATTGTGTTCTTGTTGTTCTTATCCTGACCACACTAGGGATTCAGTTTATTGCAATTTACCAGCACATCCACCCCTCAAAATTTACATAAAGGAAGAAAGCAGCAGCTGAACTGAAAAAGAATAGCCTTGCATTGTTCTGAAAATGTGTGGTAGGAGACTACTGAACGCTGAGTGTATGTAGCTTTCACTGGAATCAGGTACTTACTGTACATTTCGAGGTTTGGACCAAGCCATGCTTTGTGTCTCCTTCAAACCTAATCGCAGGCCATTCAGTGCACCAAATGCAGCTCCTGTTAAGGCAGGTTAACAGGATTTATTAACCACAGCAAATAAAAACCGAACACACATTACAGAAAGAATTATATACCACACTAATTATAACCATGTTTTACTGAGTACATATAATACTTTTCCAATCTTATTTTGTACATATAATATATTATGACATACTACTAAAAGGCAATGTAATTTTACAGATGATGTAGTAGAAATCTTAATAGCAGGAGCCATCTACTTCCTTCATCTTTCTTTGCTCTACGAATTCCTCCCATTTCCATATCCTGTGTCCTATGTTTTCTGGTCTTGATTCCTCTTTTCATATGCCACCATACCTTACCTCACAGTACTACCTAATCTCTATTGGGAGTGGGTGGAAGAGAATAAAATTCTGCTGTGGTCCAGGGTTGTTGGAATAAACATAACAAAAATGATCATGTAGCTGAGAAACCTGATGGCCGGGCTTCAGTCCTGTGAAGAAGCACTCACTCAGTAGTGGTGATTTTACCTAGAATATCCTTTTATAGCTACTTGTACGTGGCTTTTTGAATACAAATCAACAAAAAGTTAACAGAAAGGAAGGAGAAAAAAATCCAAAGAATAGATGTCAAACTCTCAGGCATGAAAGATAGATCAGTGGTTAAAGACAGCTTGTCTTTTTTCAAATCTGCAATTAACCCAGGGAAAGTACAGACTCTAAGACCATTTCTTAGTCTTCCTTCCCCACCCTTTTCTTTTTACTAAAATTGTCCCTTGCATTCTGAATGGACATGAGGACAATTTTGCCATGTTTTTATCCCTTCCCCACCCTGGTTCCTCATTAAATAAAGGGGATAAATCAACACAAATCTGACATTAGAAATGGCAATATCCAAAACCCAGCTGCAGAACATTACAACCTCCTTGGAAATACAGTACATGACTTAAAGGCTCCAACCTTCGAATGAGGAAAGGAAGACTAGAGAGAGATGTATCTCAATTGAATTATATTCATCAATTCCAATTCATGGCTTCTTGACACACTACACATATTAATGCAACAGACCTCGCTACTGCACATGTAACAGAAGGAATCTTCTAAAAAGGTTTTGAACCCAAAGAAACTGACTTGTGGTAAGCAAGTTTATTGATTTCATACATCAACACTAACTAAATACTGTAAAGTTCAGAAAGACCTGTATCACCTTGCACAGCTCTTTGAAAATTTAGGACAAGGGTCATGATCTGCATCTTTCTATTACATTCTATTCTATACAATCTACAGTCTACCCAAATTCCACAACTAAATAAACATGCTTTATGTCTGAGGCTTTAATAACATTCAGTACTAACTCCAAAGAAGTGAGTTTACATCCATGAAAGCTCATTCTAAAATAAGAATCAGTTAGAGGTGCTGTCACATTTTTAACTCCGCCATCTTCCTCCTTTTTATGGTTACTGTATTTGCCAGCATATACTACACACTTTTTTCCATTAAAAATAGCCTTTCAAAATGGGATGAGTCTTATATGCTGGGTGCATCACCGTGAGTCCTCCTTTCGCCCACCCTTCCTCTCCACACCAGGCAAAAAGCATAGGAAGGAGAGGGTGAAAAGAGGGCTCCCATGAATTCCCCCACCCCTTTCCTTTTTGCCTCTGTAGGGAGAACTCCCTGCCAAGGTAAAATGTATAAGAAATTGGGGGGGGTGAAATGAGTGATCGCAGGATCACTCCTTTTGCTCCCCTTCCCTTCCCCACTGAGGTAAAACAGAAGGGAAGGGGGTGGGGGAATCCTCACATGATGTTCCTTTCACAGCCTCCCCTTGCTATGTGTTTCGCCTTGGCAGAGTACTACAATTTTCCCCCTGAAAAATAACCCTTGGAAAATGGGGTGCATCTTATCCACCGGCGCATCTAATACGCTAGCAAATAATGTAAATAAAGGCCTCTTTTGTGCCTAAAACACGCTAGGGGAACAAACTGAAAATGCTTCCTACACATCCAATGCCCAGACTGAAAATGCTTCCTAGACATCCAAGGTGTGTCTGTGGAGTACTTTTAATTTAAAAAAGTCTAAGTCTTTAAATTTGATGGCGGCATAGTAAGTTCTTCATGGTCCAGTGGGGGCAGAGCTATGTGTTCTCCCAGTCCTTGGCAGCTATTGAGAAAAACACATGACAGGTTTGCCTCAAGGTTGCCATAAGGCAGAGATGACTTGAATGCATGTCAGAAAATTCTTATTTGGTTTACTGTATTAATTTTTGTAGTTTATTTCATGTTTGGGTTTTTATAAGTAATACATACACACACAAAATTTTTGTATGTGATGCCCTGCTCAAATGTATTAATGCATAGTTAAGTCATCCACCCCAATTTTTTTAATAGACCCTGAAGAAGGCCATACTTTTTTTTGGGGGGGGCAGGATATGCTGAGCTATTTCTTGGAATAAAGACTTCTTTTAAACCAGCTTTTATTCAGGGTTTCCAGTTTTCCTGTTTCCTTTGTTTATAATATTAATGCAGGCAGCTGACTACAACTGGAATTTAGAGATGAACACCAGTCTAATGCCTGCTCCTAAAGCAATGCCTAATGCCTGCACAAAGTATCAAGCAGATGTTTCATTGTTCATTTTTGACAATGAAATCTCTGCAGTCATTATCTTTTATAATTTGTTGTGGAAGTCTTTTAAAATACAAATCTGCATAAAGTTTACTAAACAGGAAGGAGAAAAAAAATACAGCAGAGATCATGTGATCTCAAAATCAATGCACAGTAACAGCTTAGCATATTGTGGCATATAGTTCAACAGCACCCTGTTTGTTTTTTCTCCTACAACAAATTCCTTTCTAGAACGTCCCAATTTAGCACATACACATTGGTGTTATTTGCTTAACTGTGAAATGTATCTCCCAAAAACTGGTTTCTAGCGTACACAGACAACACCGAAGAACTGGCTGATTATGCTTATATACGATAATCACATGTACATAAAGGTATACATAATAATAATTTAAAAGCTGGTTCCGTACCTGTCATGCAACATCCTCCAATTGTAAAGAATGCCAACTCAAATCTGCCCCTAGTTTTGCTAGCTCCAGTGGGTAATATGAATTCATCTGTGTCCTGAAACAGAAATATCCTTTTTTATTTACATTTATTATCTTTTAACCCTTGTTCAAATGACAAATTAGTTAATGTACCCTCCCAAAACTGTATATATTGCTTATGTTATTTTACAAATATATTTAACATCAAGTGAGAACCAAGGGCAAGAACATTTTAACGTAGTTTTTCAATGAGTCATAAACATGGTCGAAACATTCTACTCTACACATTTTGTTTTACATGGATAATTCCTACATTTGTTAGCAGAGTGTTTGCCGATTGCACTTGCATATGAAGTGCTGAATGCTGTTAAGATGCAGCAAATCACTGCTGGGTATTTTTGCATGTGTTTTGTAAATCACACATACTCTATACACAGGAGCCAGTATATGCTGAACAAGCATGTATGCTTCCAGACTAGTGCTGAACAGGATGGCAACTGCTCTGCACACTCTCAGAGAAGCACAGTACTGCCTCACACTGACTGCCAGTTGTCTTCAGAACGAAGATAATGGCACACAGCAAAAACAGACAATACCTTTATCTTCCAGTAGTGTAACACTATCACAGACACAATATTGACAAAGACAGCTGACCACCACTGGAATTTAAGAACAAAATACAGTTGGTCTTCCAGTTTTATGAATTTCCCTTTCACAAATTTGATTACCATATTTGCACGTTTGTGGCTTTGAGAAAGAGGAGAAGATGGAGAAGTAGGGCTTAAAGGTGGACTGTAGGTGGGAAATAAGAGAAAGCAGAGGAGTTGCTGTTGGAGGACAAGATGTGGGAAGATGGGAAGTGGGGCTTACAGCTGGACCATAGGGCATGAAGAGAACGTAGAGGAGGAGCTGTTGGAGGTCAGGGAGGAGGATATGTGGAGGCAAGGAGCTGGATCGGCCATGGTCTATTGCTGTTTAGTTCTAAGAAGTGAATCGGTTTTTAAAGTCTCATTCATGATTTTTCCGCTGTTACTGGGGTTCTGTGCCCCTAATGCTCGTGAAAGTGAAGGACCAACTATATACTGTAGGACCCCCGTATCCGCAGAGGATTGGTTCTGGGCCCCTCCACAGATACTAAAATCCGCAGATGGGAGCTAATGCCCTGTCCCCCGCCTGCCCCCAGCCAATTGTGGCGAGGAGCCGCCGTGGGAGCCACTGCGGCAGGATTGTGCTCCTTAGTCCTTTCCCGCCTGCCACCACCGTGATCATGGCAGAGAGCCAACCATGGGTAACTGAATCAGTTGATAATGAATCCGCGCATACAGGGGTCCTGCTGTGCTCAGAAACATTTGTTTCTGGATTAGCATTAGTTTTAGTTTACACAATGTCATAAGAAAGCATCTTCTCTTTTTTTGCCAGTCTTCAGAATAAAATGCTAGAAGCTACTGCCACAAACTTCAAGATGCTAGGACTGTGCATGAGAGATCTTTCCATGCTTACATAGCAAAGATACAATTAAATATCAGAAGTACTCAAAAACAGAAACAGCCTGTTTGACCTCCTTTTAGAGGCAGCTAAGTTATAGCTATAGTGACACATTCTGAAGCAAGCACACCAATTGCTCTTGGGCTTCACGTTTATTCAATATTTATTCAATATAGCCAAGATGTCTTTTTATGTCTGCTGGTCTGAGAGAGAATTTCAACTACTTTATTAGGAATTGGGGGGGGCTTTAAACAGGGGTAGAACTGCATTTGGAAATCAACACATCACAACAGTGTAATGTGAGAACACTTGTATACTTTGCTTAATTTTCAGGAGATAATCAGCAACCTGTTCCTGTCTTGTTTGCCTGCACCTTTCCCCATTCCCAGATACCTGCTACAAACTATTGTAATAGAACTATTGTAGTTCTCTCTATTTAAAGCACATAGTTTGTCACATGCAGATCTATTTTTCTTTTAGCAAATGATTCAGCACGGCTTTATACCTAATTCAATTTCTTGAATGATCAGAACATAATGAATCTAGTATGGAATCTTCCCAATCATTTCCAACAATAGTCAACCAAATTTTTTGAAACTCACAAAACAAACATAAAAGCACAGTCTCCCACACCTACAAACAGGAGTGATCCAGCCTGATTATTTTTAATCATGCTCCTGATTCTGGTGGCACCTGCAAAACTGGCCATTTGGCTACATACTGCTGTTCCCAGATCATTTATGAATACAATGAACAGGGTTCAGCAATTTCAAGGGGCTGGGGACTGTACCACTACACGCTGGAACCCTGGGAGACCCTAATTCAGGAGGGAGGGGGGAAATTAGACAATTACTCTTCCTGAAGTCTCTACTATGTTGTTTATACTTCTCCTAGCCTGTTTTAGATCTCAAAAGGTCTTTTTTCCCCAGTGTTGGAAGCAAATTCAGTTCACTTCACATTCCAAAAAAAGCACCTGCACATTAATCAGGTGCTTAATCACATTCCCTACAAGCTTCTAGGGGTATAACTGGCTACTTCTTTGGACACGACTTTTCTGGGAGCCCAAAAACAAGTTTTGGGAACTGCATGCAGGCTACACTTTACATATTCCTTTATTAACATGGCAAATCTCAATTTGCATCTTCATCTTTGTTAATATTTGGAAGTTCTGGATAAAGCTGAAAACTTACACAAGTTTTATATGGCACAAGCTCTTTGGGATGTAGTCCATGAAAGTTTACGCCAAATTAACATATTAGTCTTGGAAGAAACCACAGGACTGCAGGACTAATATTGCTAACCACTGAAAATCATCTTAAGAAAAGATTCTTCATTTTATTCCAACGCTGCTTTTTTTAAAAAAAACTACTTCCCAAACTATTATAGAATGTTGTTAAGATGGAGTTATGCCAAACACTTATGCCACAGCTGCTAAATTCACTGAGGAACCTTTGGCGTTAGAAGCTTTTTTGCATCATACAATGTTCACTTCGATATATTTTCATAGCTTACATGTTAACGCTTTAATGCAGTTTGATAAAATCATGGAATCTTACCTGTATAAGGTATCTGGGGTCAACATTCAAATAAGGAGAGAGAGGGTTCATTCCAGTCACTACAAGGGGAAAAAGTTGCAACAGAAAAATGAATCTCACCAGTTGCCACAGTTTGAAATAAACTAACAAAAAAATAATACAGAAAAGAAAAAGTAAGCTGTTAGTTGTCACATATACATAAATCTGTTAAGCAACTCTTACTCAAAAGAGTACCTTTATTGGTCAATCAAAATTCAGAAAATATATTATGCAAGCTTTCAAGTTTCGCTGGCTTTTCATCAGGCAAAGATGTTAAAAAATCATACAGCAGCAAAAAAGTAGAACCAGACACTAACACTGTGACTCCATCATTGTCACTTTTCTTTTTCATTTATAACATCTTCGCCCAATGAAAAAGCCCCTGAAGCTTTGAAAACTTGTAGGATACATTTTCTGCACGGTCAATACCACTATCCTTTGAATATGTCGTCTCAAAAAAGAGATCTTCATCGTCTTATCTATGTCTACACTTTAACCCAAACGACAGTAATTCAGCCATTGCCAGGGAACATTTCTAACGCATAACTACCTCAAATCTCTAAAATTTATCTTTGAGAACTTTCAGATAATTTATAGATAATCACAAAGAAGTTTCTAATGGTTAATGAGAAGCACTACATCACTTGAAGGCATTGTTAAGACTGTACTTCCAGGGTTTATGGTTCAAGTGAACACAGAATTCAAATCAAACTTCGCTTTTGGAGATCTTGCAAGCATGAGGAGATCCATAGTATAAGAATGTAAAGAGTTATGACCTGTGATGAGAAAACCAAAGTGAGTTTTAAGATAAATTGCATGATCACGAAATCCTGGCAACCTAGATTAATGCTGAACTATCCCCGGCACAGAAACCCCGCTGAAACCGTGAAATAATGTTTCCTAAACCGATCTGTAAACACCCAACATTAGGGAGATTACACACATCGGCTTAAAATCAATCTACCTAACCGCCATTCTTGCGACGTGACTAATGGGAACAACCAGCAGGGCCGGGGACGGTTTTAACGCTGGCGCCCTAAACCCAAAGCGCAACAAGTCCCGCTTCAACGGCCCCGCGCGCCGAAAACGACACCAGCGCCTACACGACCTTGAAACCCCGCCTGGAAGCGCTGGGGCAGCCCCACCGGACAGGCTGCGGGCCTCCCTCACCCCTGCCGACCACAGCGGGAGAGAGGGAGAGAGAGAGAAATTGAGAAAGAAAAGCGAGGCGCCCGGAGGCCTACGGAGAGGAAGCGCTCCCGGCGCCCCATACTCACAAGGGACCCCGGCCAGGTCCGCGTGGGAATAGCCCGGCCCGCCGACTCCCCCGGCGCCGAAGAGGCCTCCAAGCCCGGAGCCCTTCGTGTTGCCGGCGCCCCCCTCCATGGAGGCCGACCCCTTCGGAGGAGGAGGAGGAGGAGGCGGCGGCGGCGGCGGCGACCAACGTCTTCCCCGTCCCGCTCCCGCCCTCGACGCGCTCCTCTCCCTCTCGAGGCCAGCGCAGAAAGGAAAGCCCGACGACCTCTCCTGAGCGAGGCCGGAAACGCGGCCGTAAAGCGAATCCTCGAAGCCGCTGCCTCACCCACGAGCGCCGCTCTGAGGGTTGGCGACTTCCTTTTTCCCCCTTCTTCCGCTTTGCGACCGCGGCGGAGGCTCGGAGCTGCCTCATTTTGCGGCCGAGCGGGGAAACGAGGCGGAAGCGGCCGGAGGAGGGGCGGGGGTCCGGGCAGGAACCGTGAGGTTTGGCGGGAGGCTGCGGAGTCTGAGGGGAAGACCCTGCGCGGCGGCGGCGGCGGCGCCCTGGGGCGGCGGCCGGTGCCTTGTACCGCCCTCGGTTCTCTTGGGGGCTGTTCCTCGCCCCCCTCTCGGGCGCCCTCGTGCTTCCACCCCGGGAAGCCGGAGTCCTTCTCCCCAGCAGAAGGATGCGGGAGGGAAGCTTCCCTGCCCGCCTCTGTCCCTGGGGGACGCCTCCTCCGCCTCTGGGCCCCGTTTCCTCCTGGTGGTGACCCCGGTTCTGCTCCGCCTGCTTCCCTCACTCCCGGCGCTCGAGGGTGGGTGGGGGCTCAGGCAAGCGGACGGGGGGGCCGGGGAGGCACCTCACAAGCATGAGTGCGGGGCCTGAGTGTGGAAACCCCCGGAAAAGAATTAGGTCGGACCCTTTTTCGTCTTCCTCCCCGAATACCCCCACCGCCAACTGTAGTAACGCCGAGGAAGGACTGCCGCCTTCCTTAGCGAGGAAAGTGACATTGCAACCGCCGCCGCCGCCGCCTCGTCCTCGTCCTCCCCCCGCAACAGGGAGCAAGAGCTCAGCAGCAGCAGCAAAGGCAGCCCTACAGTCACGGTGGGGAACAAAGGTCTGTGCCCGCATTCTTAGCCCCTCAGTATGCCATCTTGCCCCTCCTGGGGCGGTTTTGGGGTGTGAAATGCTCCCTTGATCTGTGCCCCTTTGCTTTTATAATAGTAGATGGTCTAATAGTTAACGCTCCCCACCCCCCATTGCTGTGGTCCTCCCTGTACCTTGCTTGGCAGGCCATTTCCACGCTACGCTGTCATGGTGCCATTATTCCACTTTCAACATCCTGTGGAATTCTAGCGTTTATAGTTTGCTCAGGCCAAAGATGCCCCTCCCCAAACTGAAATTCCCAGGATTCCATAGGATGTTGAAGGTGGAATAATAGTACTCTAACAGTGTGGTGCGGAAATGGCTACAATATGATGTTGTTCTGCTTGGGAAGTCGTCCACTTGGTTTTACAGCTGCGGTTCTGACACCAGTTTCTATGGAGTCATGTTTGACTAAATAGCGTGGTGTTTATGGCTGAATGATCAATAAAAGTAGAATTGGGCAGTAAAAGTGAAAACTCCACTGTGACTTATAATTGATGTGCGTTACAGATTATCATTTGTTTTAAATTAGTGCAGTGAGCGGTCAGACCGCGCACAGATTGGTATTTTTGTCAGGCAGGCTGTGTAAAATTAGAAGGTATTCCTCTACATTTATAACATGATGACTTTATAGGATGGTGACTCCAGGTAGTGTGAACAATGAGTAACAGTAATGAATAATGAAATTGTAACAGGATAATGAAATAGTAACATGCAAGGATGTTTGTGGCTCATACTGTACCTGTCAATATTTACTTGGTGACCAGTTGGCAACATTTGACCTGTCATTTGATTGATATCACAGCTTTGTATGTTTTCATTCTGTATTTGCCATGAGTAGTGAGAAGGGAGACTGAATTTAGTTGTTCAAGATAACCCTGGTGTGCTGGCTATATCATAACATAATGTATTATGTTAGGAAAGCTAAAATGTTTTAGGGAAAGGTGATATATTTTATTTGATAGAAAGAACTGGAGTTACTATCTAATAAAGAAGAAAGTCAGTAAATGCCGTCATAATTAAAACTGCAGATACCATTCATAATTCAAGGAGGGGCAAACCTTACTCTTTAAATTTATTATGGCACAAACCTACTTCATTAGATACAAGAAATGTATCAAACGTTTCAGAAATATGTATGCATATTTGGACTGAGGGAGTTAAATCTGTCTTACACATAAGATGAGTGTGTTTACTTGGAAATAAATTTCATTAGGGCTTACTCCTGAGTGAGCATTCTATTCTAGGCTAAGCTTAGCTGTCGACTTTTTAAAAAAATGTATATAATTCAAACAATGGAAACATAAGTTTGCCAAGTTAAGTCATTGATTGCAAGAAGGTTGGACTACATGGTCCTTGAAATCCTTTTCAGTTCTGTAAGTCTGTGTGTGTTCATGCAATTGTAGCCTTGAAATTTTTCATTCCTGAAGAAATACTGTGCTTTGTTTGTTTTTGTTCAGAAGCATTCTGTCTCAATAAAATGTACTGTGCTAATTTTTCTAGTTTACAAACAAAGGAGGATTACCTCTTGGATGGAAAATAAAGGACCCAGAACAGTGGAG
Organism: Iguana delicatissima; assembly: GCA_948472985.1. Taxonomy (NCBI): domain Eukaryota; kingdom Metazoa; phylum Chordata; class Lepidosauria; order Squamata; family Iguanidae; genus Iguana; species Iguana delicatissima. Next base: position 234,948 of record CAOKZL010000781.1, read on the forward strand.
TCGAAGAGGTAAAAACAGAAATAAAAAAATGTTGGAGGGAATCATATTATCATTTCTAAGACCACTGTGCATCCCAGGGAAACTATAGCTGACCACTGTCTCATTTATTCAGTTTTCTGATTGACCTGGCTTAACTTTGATTGCAGGGAATTAATATAAGAGTATGGAAAATTGAGATAATGCACCAGGAAAAATATGAGTTGAAATATGTCTAGTTAAAATCACAGTTAGTTGTAAGTTTTAAGTGGTATGCTATTCTTTCAGCCTTGGGAACCTCGCTATCTTTATAGGATTTTTGTAAGGTTACACTGTATCTTGAGAGCCAGCATGGTATAATGGTTTGAGTGTTAGATTACAACCTTGCAGACAAGAGTTCACTTCCCTGCTTGGCTAAGGAAACCCTCTGGGTGACCTTTGATGCATCACACACTCTCAGCCCCAGAAAACACTGTGATAGGTTCACCTTAGGATCACCATAAATCAAAATGACTTTAAGGCACACAAGAATGACAACACTATGCCACCTCTCAAAAGAGCCTTACACAATGAGCAAAATAATCAAACAGGTTTATACAGAATTAAAAAGACATAATCCATGAAACTGAACTTCAGGCGGTAAGAATAATTGTTAGTTTGTGATCTCCTTTTTGAGCTGTCTTCACATAACTTTTTAAAGTGTCCATGAAGATAAAATGACCTTAATTTTGTTGAAAATAAATTTAATAGAGACTTGCTATGGTTTACAAAGGTAAAAGTGGATTAGAACAAAACTATACTGGAGGTTTTGTAATCATGCCATTTCAGGTTTGGTTAAATATATAGTACTAGCGTATATACCCAGCGTTGCCTAGGATTTCGTTTTCTCATAGGTAGTACTTGTTACAAAGATTTGAGATCCTTTGTCTCTGATTCCAAACTGTCTTGTCCAGTACTTGTAACTTTTCCCCATATTCCCCAATCCAATCTGGATTCAGTATTATTAACATGCAGAGATTGGGTTCCTGAGGGGAATGCACTGCTCTCTTCCTTGCTGCTAGGCCTTGTCTCCATAGCAACTGGCCTATTCAAGACAGACACAGTTGACTGAGGCTGAAGAGCTCTCTGGATGAGAATTCTAAAGGCCCCTCTCTAAATGGCAAACCCCAGGATTCCATAGAATATTCTTAGGCAGCCAATCATATGAAGTCGGGATGGGACGAATCCAGAATTTTCCAAATCCAAATCCCTGGTAAGTTCTGGGAATCTATGAATTTCATGAATCTCGAATCTTTCAAATTCTTTTTTTAAAAAAGGTTTAAATAGCAAGGGAAAGAAAGCACCTCTACTGAAAAGTGTTTTTGAAGCAGAATTTGACATCTTTGTTTAATGAAAAATTAAATAATAGTTTTCACTTTCAGAAAAACTTTCAGGATCCTGGACAGGATCCCACTGGCGGCGGGCAGGAGAAGAGCAGGAAGTGTGAGATCATGCTCCCCACAACCTTCTCCCCCACCCTGGACAGGATCCCGCCAATAGCGGGCAGGAGAAGAATGGGGAGTGCGAGATCGTTCTCATCACAGCCTTCTCCTGCCCACCCCAGGCAGGATCGCACCAGCATTGGGCAGGAGAAGAACGGACAGCATGAGATGTGTTTTTTTCGGTTGGTGGATTTGAAAGATTTGCTTTGCCTATTTTGTTGTGGGGATTCAGATCTCTGAATCTCAAATCCTTGCTGAGGATTTGGTTGGCCCATCCCTAATATGAGGTCCTCACCTGACACAGCCAGTCATATGAGGTCTTCGTCTGACACAGACAAACAAACTTTGACTTTTATGTCTTACATAACTCAGTCTGCATCAGAATATGCTTGGTGTCTATAAACTCAGTTGTCATTGGTAGGGTGGCTTGTTTATACAGTGAATCTGTGAGTTTGTTTATTTATTTAAAGTGGGTTAAAACTGCTTACCAGCTTAAAAAACCTTCCGGCATGGTTTGCACACCAGTAAAATCAATTCTCTTCAGACTTACTAGGTAAAAAAGATACAAAAGGAATCATAGTCAGACTTTTCTGTTGCAGCAGAAACAAACAAAAGTCTTCTGGCAACATCAACAGTAAGAAAATAAAATCTGTTGGTTTTTAAGATTGCACAGGATTCATTCTTGTTCTTACAAAAGAAACATGAAATCAGGACAGAGGAGGTGGAAAAATGTAAACTAATATACCAGTTCTTAAAGTTCTAATTCATATTGTAGTTGTAGCCTGAAAAATATATCGACTATTCATTCCCACTTGTTCCCACTACTGTGAATATGCTGTCTCCTTCTTCTAGCCTTAAAAGGGGAGAGAAGCAAATGCCTCACGTGCAGATTTAAGGCCTCTCCGCACTACATGGTTATAGTGCTATTATTCCGCTTTCAACATCTTGTGGAATTCTGGGATTTGTAGTTTACTGAGACCAAAGAGCTGTCTGGCTGAGAATTTAAATGCCCCTCCCTAAACCGCAAACCACAGGAAAGGCCCTCAGTAATGCCTTGTATTACACAACAGTTCTCCCCATACAGACAACACAGTGGTCTTTTGATTGCCTACTTGATCGTTGTGGTCAGGAGGGAGGGAATGCATATACACTGCACAACAGTGCTGAGACAGCAACAAAGCTCTGTGGGGAGGAGAGTGACATTATTCATGGTGGATGTGCTGCTGTAGTTTCCAGTTTGCATCCTTCCCTAGTAGTAACTGATTTTTTTCCAGGCAGGCTGCAAACCGCATACTTGGAATAAAGTCAGTACAGTCAGCCCTGCACTTTTGCGTGGGCTAGAGGCATAGGGTTCTTGCAAAAATAGGAAAATCGTGAATATCATTAGCCCCCCAAACCCTATTTAACACACACAAAATAGTACCTGTACTGTTGGGGTGCTGGGACTGGGCACACTTGTGTTCTGTCGCTCACTTCTTTGTCCAGGTGGGTAGAAGGATGAGATAGGGAAATGGAAGGGGACACCCGTCCTACTTTCTCCTGCTCACACAAGTGAGCAAACCCTTGCACCTTTCACTCCTCCTGTTCTATCCTCTTTCCTCTTCTGTCCACACAAGTGAGTCAACGTATGTGCCTTCCCTCCTCCCATCCCTTTCCCCTTCCAGCTTGTGTGAGTGAGCAAATTCATGTGCCCTCCTTCCTCCAGTTCCATCCCCCTCTGGCCTCCCATCCTCCTCCATGAATGACCAACTGAGCAAAAGTTCATGACCTTCCCCCATGATCCCATCACCCTCCCACCCTGCGAGTAGACAGATGTATTCATTGTCTCTCCTGCCATCCCCTCACCCCACTGCCCATACACATGAGCAAGTGAGCAAATGTGCACACACATGCTGTCCTCTGAATCCATGAATAATGAAATCCATGAATACTTAACCAAAATACAGGAACATAGGAACCTAACTAGCTGCTTTATACTGAGGCAGACCAGTGTTCCTTGTAGCCTAATATTGTCAACTCTGATATACAGGAATGTGGGATGAAGAAGAAGTTTGCTATGACAGTGGTGGTAGCAGCAGATGTACCACCACCGGGGTGAATTTGACCCTTGCCTTCAACTGTCCTTTGCTTCTCTTACAGTCAGCAGGTTTTTGGCAGAGCATAGAGGACTAGATTAGCAGTCCTTTACTGTTTTTATAACTATGTGGCAACATTGGAACATGAGAAACTACTTTATATTGAATCAGACCATTGGTCACCCAGGGCAGTACTGAAAATTCTAGGCAGCAGTGGAAAGAATTCTGCCTAAAACCCTAGACAGCCATTGCTACCTAGGGTTTTAGGCAAATTCTTTCCTTACCCCGACCTGAAGACCTATGGTATTCCCTTGTGCTCATCCAACTACTAAAAAATCTGATCCTGCTTAGCTTTTAAAATCAGATGATACTGTCCATATTCAGGGTGGTATGGTGTACTGGTGAAAGGAGAGGAAAATAACTTCTTAGATTCTGATGATTAGTGTTAGAGTTTTGCACATTTTGCATAAAGTAACACCAAATAGTGTCAAGTGTTCCATTGTTTGTACAGAGCAGTTTACACTATATGAAGCACTTGACCTGAAACCAATAAAAAAATTCCTTGAAATCAGTGAGATTTTTTTAAAACCTATTTTAGACTAAGACTGCAAGATTTTTTTTAAAAAAAATATTTTCAGTTTCACAGAATACTTATACAACAGTCTACTCAGAATTAAACCCCACTTAGTTTGGTGATGCGTCTTGTTGTTGTTAACTGCTGTCAAGTTGACATTGACTTAAGGCTGTCCTATGAATGAGAGACTCCACAGCACTCTCGTGTCAAACAGCCCTAGTCAGACTCAGGGATGTTGCTTCCTTCTACCTTACCAAGCATTATTGTCTCTTCTAGTGAGTTGTGTCTTCTCATGATCTGTCAAAAGTATGATAGTTTAAATTTAGTCATTTTGGCTCCTAGAGAGAGTTCAGGCTTGATTTGCTCTATGTCCCATTCATCTGTCTTTTTTAGCAGCCCTTAGAATTCTTCTTCAACACTAAATTTCAAATGAGTTGATTTTCTTGCTATCAGGTTTCTTCACTGTCCAGTTTTCACAGCCACACAGAAATTGGAAAAATGTTGACATGGGCAATCTTAACTTTAGTATTCAATGATATACCTTTACACTTCAGGATGTTATCTGTTTTCTTCATATCTGCCCTTTCAATCCTAGTCTTTTTCTGATTTCTATATTTTCCATTCTCAGGTAGGCTGATGGAGAGAGCAATCCACACAGTTGGGTTAATTCCTCATGCCAACCTGGTCAGGCAGAAGTTCTGAAAATTCTTAACTGTTGTGTCAGGTAACTCCCCTCTCCTCCTTCAGCCTACCTGAGAATGAGAGGTTTTTACTTACCATTAACGATCACTCGAGTGAGGCATAAGGAGCAATCCACCCACACCTGGGAATTATTTGTTGAAAGCCTTCCTTTCTATCTGTCCTACTGTCAACCTCTTTATTATACAAGGCTGTGAAAACAAAACTGAAGGGAGAGAGGGAAGCTAACTGACACAACAGGTTAGAATTTTCATAACTCCTACCTTTCAACCCAGTTGTGTGGATTGCTCCTTCGGTCTTGCTAGAATGACTATTCATGATAGGTAGAAACATCTAATTTTGATTAATGACTGAGTCAAGGTATGGAAAATCTTGAGCTATTTTAATGTCTTCATTGTCTACTTTGAAGTTATGTTAATCATCTGTTGTCATTATTTTTGTTTTAATGTTCAGCTGTAAACTTGCTTTTGCACTTTGTTTGTTGACTTCCTTCAGTCATCATTCCAAGTCTTTGCTGTTTTCTGCTAGTTGTATGGTGTCATCTGTTGTGGTTCCTTCCCCCAATTGTCATGCCTCTTTCCTCCAAGTCTAATTCTGCGTTACAATGATACGTTCAGTATACAAGTTAAACAGATAGGGTGATAAAATACAGCCTTCCTTGACCCCCTTGCCAGTTGGAAACCATTCTATTTCTCTGTATTCTGTCCTGACAGTGGCCTCCTGTCCTGAGTACAGGTTACACATCAGAACAATCAAGTGTAGTGGCTTACCTATTTCTTTAAGAGCAACTCTTAGCTTTTCATGATCTACACAATCAAAGGCTTTGCTGTAATCTCTAAAGCACAGGCTGAGTGGGATACTTTATCCAACATATGTTTGCAATATGATCCCTCATGCTTCTTCCTTTGCTGAATCCAACTTGGTCATCTGACATTCCTCACTCAATATATGGTAAAAATTGTCGTGGAATTTTAGCATCGCTTTGCTTACTTGGGAAATTAATGCGATGGGCCTGTGGTTACTACAATCCCTGATATCCCCTTTCTTGGGGTTTGGAATGTATATTGAGCATTTCTAATCTGTGGGCCATTGTTTGGATCCATATTTGTTGACAGATTTTAGTTAAATTAGATTAGATTTGTCTCTGTAGCTTGAAGCAGCTCTGTTGGTATGCCATCTGTTCTTGGTGATTTATTTCTCCCAAATTCTCCCAAGTGAAGTTCTTCCACTTTACCTTCCAAATTTGTAGGTTCATCTTCAGACAGTTCTTCCCTGAATGAATCTGTCATCCTTTCATCTCTTTTATATAGTTCTTCAGTGTATTGTTTCCTCCTTCTTTTTATATGTCCTTGTTGTGTTCCCCTGGTAGTCGTAAAGCATCCTCACTCCTGGTTTAAATTTTCCTTTGATTTCTCGGATCTTGTTTAAGAATTCTCTTGTTCTTCCTTGTCTGTTGTCTTCTTCTATTTCTCATTGTATTGTAGCAGTTCTCTTTGTCCCTGTGCACAGGTCATTGGGCAGTTGCATTGAGGGTTCTGATACTATTTGTGTCACTTTTACTGTTGCTTCTTGTCTGCCTTTAACTGCTTGAAGAATTTTGTCTGTCATCCATGAGGCTTCTCTTTCTTTTTGGCAGCAGATGGTATCATTTTGCATTTTGCATTCTGACAGTGTCCCTTGCTTCAGTCCAGAATTCTTCTGGATCTCGGTCAATGAGGTTTAATAGTGCAAATTTGTTTTTTACATTATCTTTAAATTCTGTGGGGATGTTCTTTGGGTTGTATTTTGTCATAATGGTTGGTTTAGTGTTCTTATTTAGCTTTACTCTAATTTTTTATATTATTAGTTCATGGTCTGTACCACAATCTGTCCTGGTCTAGTTTTTGCAGACAGAGTGGAGCTACTCTGTCTTATGCTTCCAGCTACGTAGTCTGTTTGATTTCTGTATTGACCATCAAGTTATGTCCGTGTATGCAGACGCCTCTTTAGTTGCTTGAAGAGTGTGATTGCAGTGAACAAGCTATTAGCCTCACAAAATTCAGTCAGTCACTTACTCCCAGGTAAATATACATAGGATTGTAGCCATGGAATAATATGATCTTAAATTATTTCTTTTGTGCGTAAAGCTATCTGTAAATCCATTTCCTTCTACAGTTTCAAACACTGTTTTAAAATTCAGAAAAGGAGTTCTTCCTCTGTGTTTCATTGACTGAACAAACAAAATGGAAATTGTGATCTAGAAATACATTACACTCAATTTGATGAAAATTATAGAATCTAGCATAGAAAGTTAAAATTGAAAATAATGCTGCAAGTAAATTTTCTTAAAAATTTGACTTAGTTTAATTTATACAAAGATGATATCACTTTAGGTTTTATGTTTATGGAATAAATTTCATTTACTGTAGCCATTGGTGTATTCTCCCTGCACAGCTTGCAACACAAAACTAGCTGCATGGAAGCAGAGCTCAAAATGACGTCTGTTAAGAAAGATAATGTTTTTGAACATGAGGTGAAAAAGAATGAAGATGTTCTTGAGCAGAGCTGTTCAGGACTATCTGCAGAAGTGAACACCAAGTGTATTGCCTTGCCTCAGACTGGTGCCTTGCATAAATGGGAAGCTGATGGTATGCGTAGAGATCAGCCCTCAGAAGCAGAACATACAAAAAGCATCCAAGCTGGAGACCAGTTGAAAAATGCAAACATAAATCAAATGCACAAAACTGGTGGTCAGGCTCATCGAGCTTGTAATGAGAATCAGGAAAATTATTCTCATAAGAAGCTTTCATCAGGCAGTCCTGCGAAGGTGGTAGATATGAAACAACCTTCCAAAGGATACAGTACAGAAAAACAAGTGACTTTGCGAAATCCACAGTCATTTAAAAACTGCAGCTCTGAACATGTATCCTGTACAAATGTTCAACCAAATGAGGTAGATGTGGTTCCTGAGAGCCCACTTTCAGATGTAGGCTGTGATGCATGTTCATCTGATTTGTATGGTTCTCAGAACAGAAATCAAGGATTCTTGGGAGAGTCTCCTTCTTTTGAGAAAGAGAGTGAACCTGAGTCACCAATGGATATAGATAATTCTAAAAACAGCTGTCAAGGCTCAGAGGCTGATGAAGAAAGCAGTCCACTTCTTGAGGACCAAGAAGATATTGATGTGTCAAAAACACCTAGCAAATCTTCACGGTTTCAAAGGGCAGATACCAGCTTGGATTCTGGAAAGTCACACTTTGTTTCCCAAAGAGTTGAAGGTGTTCGATTTAACCTCCACTTGGAAGGGACAGATAATCCTCTCAAACAGGAAGAAATACACGCTGAATCGTCTGCATTTTTTCCTGTTGTGTCATCAGAATGCAAAGGTAGTAAACATTATGGGAAAAAGGATTCTAAAATTACTGCTCATTTCATGAGGGTTCCAAGAACAGAAGAGAAAAGGTAAAATTCTTGTTTTTGTTCTCAATTCTTCTATTCCTATTATTATGTTCCAGTTGCATTGGAAGTGTATTTTGAGTGTGACTCTGTGATAAGCAAACGTAGGAGCTACAATAAATGGATGTTTGATGTATTAAGATGTGTAGTTCACTGTGGATTTAAGATGACATGGTAAGTAATCTGAGTGGCAAAAATTGTAGAATTTGGACAGCATGGGCAGTGGAAGGGCTGAGGCAGTGTTTGGGAGAAGTAATGGACCAGATGACAAGCAGTAAGCTGAAATATCAGCCCAGCAATATAGAAGCACTCTTCGTGAGTGGTTCATCTAATCAGGGAGTGGTGTTCAGCTTGTTTTAAATAAACCTGTATGTCTCTAATGATCAGAACTGTAGTTCCAAGGCGCTGATTGATACAGCTTTTCATGGGAGATAGAAGTAACTTCTGTACTAACATAGGCAGTGTGCCAACTGTAAACTCTCTTGCCCAGTTAACTCTGCCCTGTACCTTCCAGGTTAGGCTACTGTGAAGCATTTTCCATAGAATGTCATTGAAGACTGTTCAGAAACTTAAATGGCTAGCCTTCTTCTTGAGACAAGTTGTAGGGATTCTGTCATACCAGGTCTTAAATTACTCTACTGATTGCTGGTTCAGTTTGTGGAACAATTCATAGTGCTGATGTTCACCATTAGAAGCTTTAAGTGGCTTGAGAAAGAGATATCTGAAGGATTGTGTTCTGTATGAGTCTCACTGACTTCGGTGTTTATCACTAGAGATTATTCTTTGAGCCTACTGACTTTCAGAGGTTGGATGGGTAGTGAACAAAGAAAGAACTTTTTCAGCTATGGTAATTGAATCAGCACTGCTGTTCTCAGAGAGGTTCATGTGATTCCAGTCCTGTGGTCTTTTTGACATTAGTGAATGCCTTTTTTCTTTTCCCATCCCTACCAGAACATTAGCTCACTGGTTTTAAATAATGTATTTTTGGCCCTTAAGCTTGATTTTATTGCAATTTTACTGCTGATTGTTTGGTTAAAAATTATGGAATTGATAGACTGCTGTGCATATTTTCTGCTGAAGAGCATTGTGTATTTTCTTTTAAGAAAAGATTTTATGAGGTCTTTCTGTAATCTGCAATATATCTGTGGGAGCTCAGTTTGGCTGATGATCTATGCACCATTTGCAAACAGGAAATGAACATTTAGGACTTCAAGCTAGTAATTTTCCCTTGTCCACTACTCCACATTGGAAATGTTATCTGTTAGATAGTTAAAAGCACTAGGTTTGTATATATGGTGTTAGATTGTCCTGCTACTTAGGAATATTGTTACAAAGTTACCCCTTGAAATCTTTAGCCAACCAGGAAAAAAATGCATTTAAGGTATTAATTTTGTTTTATTTTTAATGACAGGAATGAACAGTGTGAGTTAAAGCCCAATCGACCAGGAAGAAAGATCCCTAAGTATACTCTTCCTTCACTTCCAACTAATAAAAAGTGGTTTGGGACACCCATTGAAGAGATGAGAAGAATACCAATGTGTGGAACTCGTCTTCCTCATTTGAGGCCCTCTGCCAATCATACAGTGACAATCCGAGTATGAAAGTTGCTTGACCAACATTCTCCTCATTATTTCAAGTCTGAAATTTCAGCATATTTAGAGAGCATTAAATTGCCACAGTTTGAGAAAAAAAGGTCCTAGAATTCAGAAGAGTAAAAATTTGGGGATATACAGAGTGCTCTCAGATACAAATGAAGCCCCTGATCCTATTTCTGTTAAAGTCTTTTTTAGAAGGGAGTGATGTAGAACACAAAAGGAAAGCATTTCATACTTCCTCATCCCTGGTTTTCCCACTGCAAATCAACCATCCAACTAGCTCACCCTGTGTATGACTTCAAGCCCTCTTTTTATTTATTACATCTCCCATTTGTCTGCTCTGAGTTTCATGCCCTGTGGAGCTTTTCCTGTCATGAAATTTCATATGTTGTTGTGCCTTTGCAAATATCAGTTCAAGCCAGGATTTGGGGGAGGGGAAGGAAGTTCCTACAAGGGCAAATTGGAGCAAGAAAATGGCAGGCTTAGAAATTGTTGAGACTGTCCTCTTCTTGGATATCAATTGTGCTCTTTAAAAAGAAAAAAAAGTGGGGGAGTGACATTATGGCTTCCACACATTCACTTGAACATAATGTTTTATCTTTATAAGCCATTCCCATGATGGGAGAAAGGCAGAATATAAATCAGTTAAATAAATAATTTACAGTGCTGCCTCCTTGAAATTCATGACTTGTAAATTAAAAGAGAGGTAGTCACTCTCCCTTTAATATATTTTCTTGTGGTACTGTAGCCTCGCTACAAACAGCATGTGCATCAAAAAAGAAGATGATTAAGAGACAGGTAAGGAAAACAGGATAAATGCTAGTAGGAGATGTTAGTAGAGAATAAGTTCTTGTTCACTGTTGAACCATTTGTCCTCTATGCTGTCATTTGTTAGTGATAACGGTACATACGCATTTATTGCCTAGTTCATTTTGAAAAATGACAGTTTGGTTGCCTTTTAAGTGTACAAGTGCTAATTGTAATAAAATACATAAACCATCAAGAAGCTAAATTAAATAAATGTAGCCCAGTCAGTGGCAGGTGAATATACCTTGCTCCAGGCCCAATTACTTTATTTGATTTTGTATAAGTTAACTCATAAGTAAGCTACTCTACATTCAGTGGAACTGACTTTCATGTAGAATTTTACAGTAGGGAGGATAAACTGCACCCCCCTCCACGACCTGGGCTTAAAAAGTTGGCAAAAAAATAGTTAATTGTACCACCCCAAAGCCTCTTTAAACATGGTTGGCCATTGAAAGACTAATTTAGAGGCCATGCCCTTATATTAAACTTCATATAGGCTTGTAAAACTAGAAATGAATAGGAATCTCTTTCCTTTTCTTTCTTAAAATGCTATTTCAAGCTTAAAAAAGCTCCACGGAGCCCTGAAATAATGTGTAAATGTCCACTTGGTCCAGCTGCTCCTCTAACAGGCTTCTGTGCATGCATTTCTCCACATTTTCATCCCTTTTTATAAACCAATCTTTTGGTATTTACGGATTCTCCAAAGTTGCCCAGCCGTCATTTGTAGTTGGATGCTAAGTTCTGTATATTTTATCTGAGGATGCTTGCTTCAGAATGGCATAATTTTTCACAAATTGCATTGCCTGGGGTGTTGTTACCTATTTATATTTTGAAAAAAAATCTTATTTTCTGGGATTTAAGGAGTACAGTTGGCTCTCAGTATTTGCAGGTTTAGCTTTCGTGAATTTGGTTATTTGCAAGTTTCTCCAACTCTTCCACCTCTCCCTTAAAGGCTTCTTTCCCCAGGAAGCCTTCCCTCTCGGTGTCTCCAATCAGGCTGTGCAGCCCTTTAACACCTACCTCTGGTCCTCTTCCTTCACCACTAATGACGGCCTGCCCAGCCCCAGAATATGGCTCATATTCTGATTTCTCAGCACCAGAAACCGCTCCCAGTGCCCCCATGCACCCAAGGAAAGAGATGGGTGAAAGAGATGAAATATAGGGCCACTATTCCAATCCACCCCCTTTCTTCATCTTTCTCTGGACCCTGGCCGCTTGCCCTCCCCACCATGCCTCACCCCCTTCCTGCAGACACACACATTTTGATACTTACGGTTTTTCCACTTTTGTGGAGGTCCCTAGCAAATTTGGAGGGCCAACTGTATTGAGTTTACAGATACCGAGGTTCAGATGAGAGGTAATTTGTATCTTCTGTAAGTAAGAGTTTGTATATCTTTCTTTACCTGTCTTCTCTGTTGCAGGTAGACCTTTTGAAAGAAGGGGAAGTGCCTAAACCTTTCCCAACACATTATAAGGACTCATGGGACAATAAACATGTCAAAATGCCTTGTTCAGAACAAAATTTGTACCCTATAGAAGATGAGGTAAAACCAATGATTAAGTATTTTCCCTATAACACTCATGTCAAATTCACAGATCTATCAGTCTTCTGAAATATGCCCTAAATTTGCATTTACAAATGTTTGGTAGCTGTTGTTATGTATATGATATGTTGACCTATGATATTAATTGAGAGTATGACTCAAGAGGGAAGTATGGCAGTTCATTTCCCTTTCTGTGGCCTAGATCAATTAGTTTAAGCATGCCTAACTCTGTTTTGGGTTTAGGCCTATACTTTTAAAATATGACTACTTAACATTGACAGTGCTTATAATAAGTGGTGACAAAGAAGTTATGAATTTTCCTTATTTGGTGCTGTGCTGCTTTGTTTTCTTGAAGATGCCACTTCATTCCAGCATCACTGAAAAAATGTAGTTTCAAATGGCCCAATCTCAGGCAGACAGCAAATGAAAGTATCTTGAGCCAAATAATTAACTCTTCATACTTGACACTGTTAATCAGGCATTTGGGGCTATTGTAGGATTGGAGGTAGCATTATTGATTGGTAGAACTTGACATTTATCCCAAAGGAACAAGAGTGTTGTACAATATTGTACAATGTAAGGATGCCCCGAGTTTTGTTTGTTTAAAAGAGGGTGAATAATTTTAAAACCATATAAGAACTGCTTTTCTGAATCAGACCAAAGCCCACATTGTTAGTTGAGCATTCTGTGTTTAGCACGACAAGACAGATGCCTTTGGGAAGCTCATAGCAGACATGAAGATGATTATTTTTCCCTCTGCTTCAGGCAGGAGGTAGTCAAGTGTAATGCTTGTAAATATAGATATTATATTAACTAGTCATGGCTAATAGCTGTTGGTGGATCAGCATGTTTCCTACCTCTGCCCTCAATGATTTGTCACTGCATTACCTTGAAGATTGCCTACTTCCCCATGTTGTCACTCATGCTTTTAGAATCTGAATTGGAAGTCCTGCTTGTATGTCTGTCAACAAAATTGATTAAACTAGCTAACATAAGAAACAGATCATTTTTAATAGTGGCCTTACTAGTATGAAACTCTCTTCTGGCTCCATTTTGCTTGATGCCTCCAGTGCGGCTATTAAGAGGCCTTAAAACTGTTCCTTTTCAATTCTTACTTTTATTTAAGAGAACTGATCTAAAATTTATTGTACATTTCCATGACTTGGCTGATGTTCCATTGTTCATTTTATATATGCCACTTTGTGAAGATCTGCCCTTAAAACTGACTTAGGAATACATGGAAAAAATTAAAACTTGGAATATGTTTTGTCAAGAGCAAACTGCAAACTTGTCGGCGGTGGGAGATAGCGTTTAATTTCTGGAAGATATCCCAATAACTCAGGTTTTGGGGGCCCATGTCCTGTGAGACCTTAATTCTGTGAGGAGAAGAGTAGGTTGTACTTGGAAAGGCTAAGCTACTTTGCATGTGTTAGAGACGCTTCTGGTGTGCTCCCACTAACTGGCAGAAATAATGTGGGGTACCATGTCTGGTCTCAATTTATGGACTCCTGAGAGATCTGTAATAGAGCAAATGGACATCTTTTTTTCTCTCCGTTGGCTACAGCACAGATAAAAGTAGCTAGTAAATTATATTTTAATTCTTTATTAAAATATTCAGAGGCTGTATCTGTAAGACTAAACATAATTTACTTAGTTAAATCTATTTTATTTTAAATGTAACAATTTTTTCTTTGTTCCCTTAAAGAATGGTGACAGGACTGCCGGGAGCCGATGGGAATTAATCCAGACTTCTCTGCTTAAGAAATTCACCAGTTCCCGTGATTTGAAAGTAAGCCTGTTGAAGACTGCCATTTTCTAAGAGTGACTTCCTTCTATGGGTTTGCAGGAATGCATGGCTTTGTGGTGACATTGAATATCATGGTTGTATATTACAAGGCAACAGCAAAATAACCTTTCAAAGTTATCTTTGGGATGGAGGCATCTGGGGACTAAAGGTCCCTGAGGGAGGCAGCCCTCATGCTAACTTGCACCACCCCTGTGGAAATTAATTCAACTCAAAGTTGCCTTGGGTTGTTTATTCATATACTTCAATATGTAGCAAGATTGTTGGAGTACTAATCCCCACTTGGCCATGAAACCCAGTGGGTGACCTTGGAAAAAGTCACACTTTCTTAGCCACAGGGGAAGGCAAAGGCAAACCCCCCTCTGAAAAAACCCTACAAAAAAAATAAAAAAAATAAAACGATTATAGAGTTGCCTTAGGGTTGCCATCAGTCAGAAGTGACTTGAAGCCACACAACACATCTGTTTTAAAGAAGATTAAATATAGTTTGTAGGTCGGAGGCTTGCACTTTTCTGCAATAGAAGTGATGTGACTGATTGGTTTTTAAGGTGTTTTAAGGAGGCTTACCAAGAGTATTGTAGTTGGTTTCACTGGGTAACACAGATACTGAAATTGATCACGCCTATGCTGTCATTTTAGTTAGGATGCTTGATACTCTCGTACTCCACTTCATGTGTAGATGTAACTGACTTCATGTTAATACATTTGCTGGGGATGTTGTGGTTGTTGAAGATCTGATGGCAGAACTCAGATGAATGATCACATAGCTCACAGTTAAATGAGCATCCTTCAATTTTGCCTGATTGCACTGCATGAAAGATGGCATATTCATTTATTGCTGCATTGTACCTTGAGAATGATCTGTGCAGAATAAGATAGCTGTATCCGGTTTTATTGGACAATTTTTTGAAAGAATCTGCATCTTACTAAATTGATATAGTACAAATCGTCAACTTTCTTTTCCATAGTGCTTGACAATGGTTTATGTAACAGACTGGCAGACTGTTCACACTCAAAATTGCCTTCTGCTAAATGTGTCACCCTGTCGAAATTACATGCTTCGTAGCAAGACAACAAACGAATTATTGTGTGATCTTTCAGTTCAGTACTGAGAATTAAGGATATTACCAAATTAATATTTTATATTAAATTATAAAAGAACATTTAAAACTATCTTTATATGTTTATCAGTAGTTGTCTGGGCTGTTACATTGCTGTCAGTCATATTAAATGGGTTGAATATAGGATATGAAGGTCTAATTATTCTTATAAGGAAACAAGCATTGCCAAGCCCTAGTCTCAGAGGAACAGACTAAAAAATGAACACATTGCTAAGCTTGTTTCTGTTTCACAAGATCTCTTGCTTCTCAGTTGCAAGTACAAGCAGTTAAAATGAAATAACTTGTCTCCATCTACAGACTGACATGCATCCGTTATTTAAATGAAATGTTCAACTAGTTATACTTAGTCAGTTTTTTCTCAAGTTGTAATGGAACTGATAATTAGTGCAGAGTCCAAGTAGATGAAGATAAAGGTACTACAGTTATATATCAACAGAATAAACTGTTAATATAAGATATGCCAGGTACAGGTCTCTTTAGGTATATGACGTTTAAAAAATAGTGTTCTTTCTGATATAGTTAATTTTTGTTAAATGTATATGGAGTACAGGAGGTCCTCAGTATCTATGAGCAATATGATCCCAGACTTAACACGGATGGTGAAAAACACTGATTAACACAGACACTATATTTTGAGCCCCAGGCCAGGCAAGGCGATGAGAGTGAGGGAACTCCACTGCCCATCTCCCCCTTCCTTCCTGCCTGCCTGCCTTCCTGGCTTAGCTTAATAAACAGCCCAATCACTGGGAGTCAAATCACAGGGGAGGCCTGGCTACTCAGAGCCATGGACTTCTCTTGGTCAAGGAAGGCACATGGTTAAAGAGATTCCACCTGAACCTTAGGAAGAACTTCTTGACAGTCAGAGCGGTCCAGTGGTGGAATATGCTGCCTCAGAGTGTGGTGAAGTCACCTTCTTTGGAGGTTTTTAAATAGAGACTGGATGGCCATCTGTTGGGAGTGCTTTGATGTGTGTCCCTGCATAACGGGGTTAGACTAGATGGCCCCGTGGTCTCTTTAACTCTTTAACTCTATTATTCTGTAATTCTATGATTCACTGAACTAGGCTTTGTGTGCATCTCACAGCTGAGGAAGGAGCGTCTGTCTCCTTTCTTAGCTATGATTGGTTATGTGGGGGAGCTGTGCCGGCTTTACATGTTTCTTTTGGTCAAGGAAGGAGCATCTATCTCCTTCCTCATCAAGAGAGGCCTGGGGGTGGGGAGCTGTGCCTGGCTTCATATACATCTGTTGGCTGAGGAAGGAGTGTCTGTTTCCTTCCTCAGCCAAGAGAGGTTGGGAGGAAGCTGTGCCGGGCTTCGCTTGCCACTCTTGGTCAAGGAAGGGGCATCTGTCTCCTTCCTTGGCCAAGAGAGGCACGAGGGAGCTCTGCTAGGCTTCATGTGCCTCTGTTGGTGAGGAAGGAGCATCTGTCTCCTTTCTCAGCTGAGAAAGGTGAGTGCGGGAGCTCTACCAAGGTTTGTGTATGTCTCTCAGCTGAGGAAGGAGTTGGAAGTCCAACTGTGGTGTACTGTGCTGTGCACCTCTCCTGGCCTGGCTGTTAAGAGCAACAACCCCTGCTGGCAGCAGCAGCCATGTCCCTGGAACACATCACAAGTGAATGAAACCTTGAATACCAGTCACACAGTTATGGGAAACCCACAGTATATGATGTTCTTTTTTATGTTATTACAAATAGTCTAAGAAAATAATTTCCACATAATACTTTGAATGTGTTTGAATATAATTTAAACCAAGTGTGTTAAATCAGAAATTATCATTTAGAGCTTTACTTTTTCTGGGCCTCCTAGATTACTGTATGTGATGGTATTAGACATAATTTGTCTGAAGTTACATGCTATTCAATTTCCTTGCTTTGGTGAAATTGGATAATTTAATAAGGTAAAATGTGTATACCAGCCAGGAATTGAGAAAATGAAGCCCCTGATTTATATATGGCCCCAGAAGCCCACCAACAGAATCCCAAAGCCCACCAAGGCTCCCTGATTTTTTTTTTAAATTTGGACTGTTTCTAGGGTGTCCTTTTCCCCCAAAATGGATTCCAGATATTAATACAAACACCACAAATGTGGCAGTTTAAATTGCAGTACTACTCAGAACCTTCCAACCCCCTAAGTTATCTATGGGCCAGGAAACACTGGTGAGGCCTGATGGAAGAGGATAGTCAAGGGGGTAAAAAATTGGCAGCTGCTTCCCACACAATTGCCCACCAATTGTGAAAGCACTGGTTTGCTTTGTTTTTTGTGCTTTTAGCACCAGCACTCTTTTTGAAAAGCTCCTTCCCAACTCACCAAATCCACCTTGAAATTCATTATCTTAGAAGGGGCTGCTTACATGCAGTGAGTAATGTGTTGGCTGTAGAGATGGGATGTGTAAATTAACGTCTCCACTCTGCTGTGAAACCATTTTGCTGGGAGGCCTTGTGGAATTTGCACTCTTTCAGCCTAAAGTAACACTTAAGACTGCTTGCTTGCGCCCAGCAGTGGCAAACTACATTGAGAGAGCCCATATTCAAGGAACAAGTATGTTGTTGCAGAGAGCTAACTTAGGGCCACTTATTGTGGCATGTGGCCCAAGCTGTGGGAGAATGAAAAATCATGGAGCTGTGTAGCCAGTATTGACACCAGATTGGCTGTCTGGTATTGTGTTCTTCTTGCAACCAAAAAAGCATCTGAGTTGTGATGATAATGTCTAGGTTTGAACTTCCTGCAGGTGTTTCAGGGGCTCAGAAGAACCATACTTGAGAGACAGGGCTCCTGGTTTAGATTCTGTGTAGGAAAGAAAAGACGTAAACAAAAAAGAGACCAGAGGTTTGATTGCACGAGCAGAAGTAGTAGTGATAATGGAAGTTTATTCAAGGCAGTGCTCAAGGATATTTTTCAGTCTAATACACACTTGTGTAATCTTAAGGCAGTGTCTTTGTTCTCTTCTTTTTAACAAAAAATGAGTCCCCTGTATAGGGAACACACTGACATGCCCTGGAATTCTCTTTTAGATTCAGCATTACAGAACAAACATAATCTTTCAGTATGCACATATACTGCTCCATAAACAACAGAAAGATCCAGTGGAAATCCACTAGAGCAATGTCTTTCTACAGTGGTACATTTGATTTTGTCCCATAATTGTATGTTGGATTTAGGCTGAAAGAAGTAAATAAAGAGCAGGATGGCAGGGATACAATCTTCTCAAAGGCTAAATATGAGTAGGGGAATAGCTTATGCAGGTTGGCAACATTTTCTGTTTGGAAAAGTCTCATGCTAAATCCCCAGATAGCATTTTGAAATTAATGGGCTTTAAAGAGTATTGGGGGTATTGGTTAGGGAAAGGGTTTTGAATTGAAATAACAGTGTGCATGTCTAGATTATACAATTCTAGATTTGTTATGGTAACAAGGATTTGTATAAGATTTTGCAGTTAGAAAATCAGAGTTAAAAAAATACTTAAATGAAATGAACACCCATTGAAATATAACTGAATGAATTATTTCTGAAATCACTGATTTTACTAAATCGTTGGGAGGAAAGTATGCAGCTTTTGCTAAATAGCGCCTACTGCAATTAGATATTATTTTCTTGTGTTCTTGTTTGAGAAAATAGAAGCCTGTTTTTGTATGGTGAGGAAAAACAGAATTCTAGAATTATTTTTTTTATAAAAAAAATTATAAATTTTATAAATTTTATAATTTTTTTATAAAACTTTAAATTTTTTTTATCAATTATGATTGATAAAATTTATTTTTTTTATTGGATTTATAACCTACCTTTCCCCCAGGATAGATCCATTATTCTGTTAACAGGATAATGGTTAGATTGGCATCTGCTAGAAATGCATGAATTATAGGAAATTCTGCTTGACAGTAGGAAATGTTCAAGGCTCATTACATCATTACTAATGTTTATGAATGTATGTCTATTAATTTTGTCCTTTCTAAAAATCTATTAACATTTCCTCACTTTTCCTGTGGTGGGATAGTTTTTGAGATAATCCAGCAGTACATATTTCATTAAACAGCAGAGGGTGCTGTTTCCTCAAAAACCAAATCCTTCCATTGCTCTGATTATTGCCATTTTTATTTTGATAGGAGGCTATTCTCAGATACAATGTCGCATATGCCAAGAAGTGGGACTTCACAGCCCTTACCGACTTCTGTGATAAGGTAACAAAAAACTTTTTTGGTTCTGCAAAATGCAAGAGATAATTGTTTCTTCTATTTGTCTTTTATCATGTCAGGACTTCCAGATTTTTTTTATTGCTTTAATCTACTTTGAGCATTCTTTTAATCTGTGATTAACTCAGCACACCTAGTGCAGTTTTCACAAAAATAATTATTGTAGATAGAAGAAGCACAGTGACTGGTTTAGCTGTGATATTACGGTCAACAGGAATGAACAAATGTGCTAATCCACCCTGCTGATTTACTCCTCTTGCAAGACAAACCAGGAAGCCTCTGTATGTGGTTTCTTTACTGTTATATCCAAACAAGGTTCTCTGACTTGTGCCAACAAAATGGAATCATAAAAAAGGATATATTCTTACCTTACAGTTCTGATTTAGTAAGAAAACAAAAACGACAACGATGACACAGGGATCCCAGAAAGAAGACGCTGGGCAGTGGAGACCCAAAAGGATAAAAAGAAGTGCAAGGGGGATATTAAAATAGTTTTTTGTTTATTCAAAGATGTAAATATTTCTTGGAATTCTTAAAAATCTAGGGAGTACCCTGGAGCCATCAGATCCTGTCTTATCTCAAAAGCTAAGCAAGGTCAGGCCTGATTAGTATGTGGAAGAGAGACTGTTAAGTAGTACCAGGTGCTGCAGGCAACCAAAAGATATATGATATTCATAGGGGATACAATGAGGTCACTTTCCTTACTTTATATTGTAAGTTAAAAATTTACACAAATGGTGCAATAAACAGTGGAAACTGGAGCACACAAATGGTGCAATGAACAGTGGAAACTGGAGCGCTACCAAAGTGTTATCAAAGTATTCTTTTGGCTATGACGTTACTTGATCGTTTAAAAGCTAGCAGAAAATGTGGAGCGAGCTATTTAACCATCTTTTATGGATTTGCAGGCATGCACACATAAACCTTCCCCAGTGACTGACTGACTGATTGCTTTGAAATATTTCTGCTTTTGCTTTTTGAAAAACAATGTTGACTCTGCAAGCACATTTTTAGAGAGCTATAACCTAATGCTTAAAAGTCACCTGTAGGGTTAAGTAATGCAAAAGCTTTGAAGTATTCTGTTAATTACAAAGGCAGCTGTTTGAAAAGCTTTGTGGTTCCAGAGGGTGCCAGCTATTGAATGGAAATGGAGATTCCTTGGGGGCTAAATGGAGTTGATTGCCGATTAACCTGAACACGCCAGCTGGAGTGAAATGCAGAGTTTGATCCTAGTGATATTATGGGCTTCAGCAATAACTGATGCTTTGACTTGTTTGTCTTGTGCTCGTATTATGCCAAGATGTTTGTGTAGAATTACCATCCTTTTACTCAAAGGTTCAGAACAAAGAGAACTGACAGAAAGGGTACTGCTACTAAGTATTGCTACATTTTTTTCTTTATAGACTATTTAGAAATAGCAAGTATATAGTTGATAGCAGATAGAATTAAACAGAAAAGGATTCTAGGAATCTATATGACAGTGATCACCTTGAAAAAATCTCGGTCTATAAAAGCTTCTGAAAACCCTTTTGTGTGTGTTGGACGGTCTTTTAAACAGAAGAGCAGAGGAAATCTGTAGCCCTCATGACTGAAGGGCGAACTTCCAAAATTCATAGTTTGTGTGTTTTGTTTATGTAGCTTTATAAGCTGATGGATCCCACAGCAGCTAACATTTTAAAACAACTAGAATGAAATAGTGAATTAAATTAATGAGAATGCAGCAGAGCAAACAAGCAAAAGCAGTGGAAGTTTAAATTGCGTGACCCAGCAAAATAAAAATGTATAGCGTCTGAAAGGCCTCAGGTATTAAGTTTGTTGAAAAGACATGAGAATGGCTGCCAGTTGAATCTGCTTGAGGAAGGAATGGGGTACTCAGGGGACAAAAGCTTACACTTATGGCTCAATTATAAAAATAAAAAAGTTGGAATCAGTGTATTCTCATATTTTTCAGAAATGTGGGTGGTGTGTTGATGAAGTAGTAGATTTTTTTCTTTCATTTTTAAAATCTCAAGTGCTAGTGTTGTCTTCCTTTTACCTGCTGCTGAAAGTAATGGACTGTATTTTATGGCTCAATTGTGTTGTCACTTTCTTGCCCTGGTGAAAGACAGCTTTTTCTGAGAAACAGGCGAATTGGCCAGACATTTCTTGGTTCAAAGGCTAGAGGTCAGATTTATTGAATACAAAGATACAAGAAGATTCTGTTATAACAGCGTGCCGATAGAGATTCGGAACCCTGAACAAAGGATGGGACATGCTTTTATAATCTGGGATCCAGGTGATCAGGGTGCACACCCACTGCAGCATTTTTCACCAATCACAGTATTCAGGTAAACATTATACACACCCATTGCAGCCACCCACCCCATATTAGGTAAATGCCCAGAAACTTCTAACCATATAAGGGTGAAGGTCCAGAGACTTCTGACCATGTAAGGAAATCTCCAGAGGGGCAGGTAGTATGAAGTTTCTTCCAATCACAAGTGACTTTCCAAATATGGCCAGATTCCGGTGAGGTGGTAATAGACATGAGTCAGCAGACGGGAGGGGCTGGGGTCTCCTGTGTACATGACAACTCCTTAATCTGTGATGGTGATTGTCTTTCCCCCACTCACAGTGTCATGTTCCACTAAATTAAATCCCAAACGCTTACTTTAATAATTTATATTCCTAATGTATCAGTTCACTTAATGCAGCATTTTTTTTTTCAGAAGAAATATGTGATAGATTTCCAGTATGTTGCAGAGTAAAAGTTATCAGTACCAATGAGTATTTCTGGAAGTCTTTAACTTTAATCAAGCATCTATTTTTCACTCTCACTCAGATTCCTAGTAGTAAATAAATGAAAGGTAAATAGAGCAACAAATTCATTTTTCCTTTCCAGTTCAAAATGCAGACCGTTAACAGAATATTGCTAGTTTTCCAGAGAAGAGAAGAGGAGCATCCTGTAGTATGGGTTGGTCTCCACCTTCTCCTGATAGGCTGGAACAAATGAATTTGTTTCAAGGGAGTCCTTTAGGGGGAGCAAACTTCTCCATGTGCCCAGCCTTAGTTCCTGCCTCACTTCCATTAGAAAGCTTATAGTTAGCTCTGATTGTGTGTGTGCTCTCCCTCCCCTTCCTCCCTCCCACCCCTTTTCTGGTTTCCTTGCAGCTTTTACCTTTTTAAAAAAGGCCTTCATTTTATTCCATTTTGCTCTTCATTCGCTTTATCTCCTCTTTTGGCCCCATCACCTCCAGTTTGGCAAATTCCTTTCACTGTTCATTGTCTCTCCCATTTTCTTTTTACTACATCTTTCTTCCCTCACTCACTCACACTTTCTGGCTTCTCATAATGAGCATGTAGGCCAAGGGGATACAGTAGGTGGTCAGCATGGGAGATGCTGCGAGACCATAGCAGCCTCCTCATTTTGACTTCACTGAGCAAGAGCCTTTTCTGGAGGCTGAGCAAATGGGTAGAGAGGTCCAGCAACCAATGGGTGAGGGAAAATTCCTCCAGTCAACTCAAATGTGCCACAGACACACAGCCCAAATCAGTCCAGGGTGAGGCAGACTTCACAAGCTCCGTAGGCAGTTGTGAGTATAGTGGGGATCTTCGCTGCCAGGAGTTATCCCCTACCAGAGTTCCTGACTTGGTTAAGGGATCTTTTCAGTAGAGAGGCCATTCCTTTACCCCAGGTGCTTTGAAGGAAGATGTTCCCAGGTATTCCCACCAGCATCTCCAGGGCCCTAGGTCCCATCACTGGAGGGTGGCCAGGGTTAGGGCTGCTAGTCCACCCTATTCCCTCTCATGCTTCACAATCACCCCTATGCCTCTTGAGGTTCCAGAAGCAGGTCATGGTCGCCATCTTTGTTGTGAGAAGAATGGGCCCCTGAACAGACTGGCTGCCAGCATAGGTAACCTAGATGCCACAGTGTGGGGCACAGAGAACCTGCCTGCCATGGCGGGGAGTGTTTGGCAATTACATTGTCAGCATGGACTCTTTGGAGTCTGAAAACTTGGGAGGCCTAATTCAACAATCCCCTCCACACAAGAAATGCAGGGAATATACCTCAACTGCCTCTCAAACCTATGAAGAGAGTCAGTCAGTAAAGGAGGATTACAGAGAAGAGGAAGAGCAGCATAGCAACTACTATGATACTGATACTGAGTAAAGAGAGCTTTCTTTAGAGAGTATCAGGATGGCCTAGCTTGTCCCTTCTTCTGCCAGACTCTTCCAGCAAGAGGATTTTAACATCTCACTAAAAGCAATTAAAATGCTGGGTCTCAGTATGCCCATTCAAACCCCAGAATGTCAGCACCCTAATTTGCCTCAGGGCAGCAGGGAATGTTTTCCCAAAGCTAGCAGGTGTTGCTGCACACACCCCCTTCTCAACAGACTTCATGGCTGTTGTCCGTGAGGAATGGAAGAAGTCTCCTGTAAACAGACTGAACCTAGGTTGTGTGAAGAGGTTTTGTGTGCTCCTTGAGAATGTGATGACCAGCTACAGATCCCACTGATTGATGGGCCTCTGTCAGCCCTCATCTCTTCCTCAATATTTGCAAAGTTTGGAGAGGACTCCCTGAAAGGCACTGAGGACAGAAAGATAGAGGCAGCACTGAAGAGAGTTCGTGAAGCAGTCTTTTTAGCCTTAAGAGCTGAAGCTTTTGCTTCCATCTTGCTGAGAGTTGCAATTCTTTGAGCCAAAGAGCTCATTAAGGTGATCGCCCTGAACAAGTAAAGTCCATACAAGGTGTTAGTAAACGTCTAAAAGATGTCAAACATTACTGTAGATGCTGTTCTGAATAGTATCCAGTTAGGCTCAGTAACTCAAATCTATTGCTGTGGCGGTCAGATGCCAGGTGTGGCTGGAAAGTTTGAAATGCGGATTCCAGAGCCAAGTGCAACCCCATCTTTGCTCTGTTTCTTTTTGGCAAACCCCTTGACTCTCAGCAGGTGGATTAGAGACTGTATCACAGACTGCTGTAGTGTGATGGAAGTGCCACTTCCAGGATCAGTCCAGGGTTACTTCACTAGGAGTACAGCTAGCTTGGCAGCCTTTGCAGTTGATGTACCACTGGTCAAGATTTGTAGGGTGGTGACATGAAAGGTACTGTGTACCTTTGTGAACCATTACAGGCTGGATGCCTTTGTCTCAGCTGAGAGTGCCTTAGGATGATGAGTCCTTCAGAAGGTGGTGGACCTTTGTGCATTTCTTGCTCTACACCATCTGTCCTAACCTACATAGGGTAGCTTTAGTACATCCTGTACTATAGAATTCTCCCTCCTCTTCACTGAAAAAAAATACAGTTTCTCTTACCTGTAAGATGGTCCCTTTTAGTGAAAGAGGGGATGAGCATCTTTCTAATCCTAATTAGTCAACTGATATCTGAGCAAAAGGGTTTTGGTTCATAGTGATGGAAGGCAAAATATTTCTCTGAGGGTTGCTTACCTGAAGAGATACCTGGCAGTCTCCTTCTGTCATTCCCTTGTTCAACTGTTACTGATGGCTTTTGTTTTTCCTGTTTCCTCTATTAAAAAAGAGAGAGTTGGGAGCACTGTTTTTGCTTAAGAGAGTGTTAAGTCTTGTCTACTAGGGTGATAGGTTAAGGATTTACTTACCCAGGTTATTTTCAGAGCTTCAGAACTATAACAGTACTGGCCATATGGAGAGGGTTGCTCCCCCCAGAGGACTCCTTTGAAACAGCTTCCTTTGTTCCTGCCTTTTGGGAGAAAGTGGAGACCAAACCATACTACAGGATGCTCCTCCCCTCTTTCTCTGAAAATGACAGTGTCATAGGTAAGATAAAAAGTTCTGTGTTTAAAAAAACGTTTCTTACTTCATAAGGTTAATGCATTTTGTTCCTCTGAGGACTGTGACGATTAATTTTGGCCTGCATTGTCTCTTAACTCTTCCTGATGAATGTGCACAGCCCAGCCTTGATTATTCTGGCTGCAGAGTCATAAATAAAAGGGGGAAGAACCTTTGACCTGCAGGCTCCTAGGAGCCCAGTCCTCATTTAATTTGGCTCTCAGAGCCAATCCTCTAACAACCATTAGTGAAACACATACAGATTTATTATTGACATGCTTCATGCCCCAGGGATGAATCCACAACAGTCTCATAAAAGCACAGGGTAAGCTTATTTTAAGTTCTTTAGGAACCTCAAGGGGAAGATTGAGTCCCAAATTCTGATTATGTGCTGTTGCTTAAGTGTCGAGTTCATAATAGTGCATCCTTCTCCTCTTTTGCAATGATAGGTCACCAGTATTTTGTATGATAGGTCACCAGTATTTTATACAATAAAGGCCTTTACTAGACTGGGCTCAGAAGGACCTTTAGGGTAGATCTTTCAAGCCTCCCAATGCTTTTCTAACAGATTACTTCTTTCTTACATTGCTCAGAAAA
This sequence comes from Iguana delicatissima, assembly GCA_948472985.1. NCBI lineage: Eukaryota > Metazoa > Chordata > Lepidosauria > Squamata > Iguanidae > Iguana > Iguana delicatissima. The sequence continues at coordinate 260,631 of CAOKZL010000781.1, forward strand.
AAAAGCAAAAAGTAGTGACCACTGATGTGGTGAAATTAATATTGAGCAGTAGCTTTTAAGAGAGGAATATTGAACTGAAGTAAAGACAGGTTAAATCTGTCCCTGGATTATACATTTATCTGACATTTGGACAGAAAAAGGATGCTTTATCACTTATCATACCTGCTTGCTAACCTGAATATGAGAGCTTCTGTGTCGCTGTGGAATGGTTGGCTTCATTTAAAAGACGTTGAAAGACCATTAAAGGAGCATTTTGAAAAAAAAAAAGCTGAATTGCCAGTGTTACATGGAAATATTTGGTAGGTGGCTCAAGTTTCTTACGCTTACGTATCTTGTAAGAAGTTTTTAAAAGTAGGGTGTCAGTTACATGTATTTCAGCATGTAAATCTGAAATTGCAATGATTAAGAATGATTAAAAGTTATATACACTAATCTTTCTTAATTAAAACTGAAACGAAACATCTTGCATGGTACAGCTGGGGTAATATGACCATCTGGAAAAGACGGTAGATGACGATTTCTCCAGTATATCAATAATACCTCTCTCTATCCTACAGTCAACTGATCTTGAAATGTTTTTTAAAAAGCCAGGATATTAGGATTGTCTTGAATTGTCACTCAGGCATTTCCATTTTATAGCAGTTGAGATCCAATTTTTTTAGAATTTATATTTGTAGCAAAAGTGTGAAACTTTCTGCATAATTATTTTGATATTTCTATACAGTTGTTAGTTCTCCCTAACTATAAGGAGACTATTATCCTCCTGTTCTGTTTTTTGATGCAAACTTGAAAGGGGTCATATGAATGATCCCTTTTGCATGTCACTGTGGGAGATAGAATTTCTTTTCTTACCCAGGCCATCAGTGCACCTGCTTTCCCCTTGCCATCTGTGTGTGTGTTGTTAAATATTTAGATCAGACTAAATGGCTCAGTTCATTTAACAAATGTCAGGAAACTCACAAATCACTTCCTTTAGTGTTTGTGTTTTAATACAGCCAGGTCTACATAAATACTAAAATTGTCTGACTTATGGTAAATATAATTAAGGTTTTGGGTTTTTTTGTTTTGTTTTGGTTTTTTTGTTTCGCTAGCTTTGGAGTTCCCTTCTGATAAGTAACTGTGGCATTTTGCCAATAAATTAAAAAAAATATTTTTTGATAGGTGAATGAAATTCCAAACAAAAACCATATACCAATTTTCAAATTGGTTAGTCTAATTTTATTATAGAATACAGTGGCCTCTCCACATTTGTGAAGGTTAGGGGCACAGAACTGTCACAAAAGTAAAACATCGCAAATAATTGGCTGCTCATGATTCCCCTCCAGAACTTCCCCTCTCATTCCTCTTTGCTTCTGGCCCCCTCAGAAGGGCAGGGAGAAAAAGGGCACAGTAAAGCGGTTACCTGTAGACTTCTTGGGTTCTTGTTACTTCCAGTGGCCATCTTGAAAAGGAAGGGGTAGGAACAAAGAGAGCACCTGTCCAATCAGCAGCCATTACACAGCGGGAAAGTGCAGCCGCATGGCAGAGAGGCCACACCTTCAGCAGTGGGGGAGGGCTTTGCTCACCCAAAAGGAAAAAAACAACCATTCTAAACACAAGCCTCCCAAGCCTGAGATGAGGAATGCAAAGGAATGGGGGGAGGTGGCAAGCACATGCCTCACAATTAATCAAATTTGTGAAAGTCAAGCCCGTGAATGTGGAGAGAGGACTGTATTATATTTGTAATAAGGGATCTCTTGCTAAAAACATTCTTATACATGTACACATCTAAGGATAGACTACTGTTTTGATTCTGAAATGGTAAAAGTTTTATGTTTCTTCTAGTACAGAACTATTTTTACCCGGCATCGAGATCACTAAAGGTAAACATGACGCAGTTAGTGAAGACACAGATTGTATTCTGTGTGAGTAAAAGTAAGCATAGATTCTGTAGAATCTTGTGTTCATGCACAGTGTTACATTGATTCTACCTGGGCCCCTCCTGCCAGTGGGAGTAGTTGAGCAAATGACCTCGCTAGCTAGCAAAATCTTTTTGTTTTCTCTGAACTCCTGATTAATCCCCTGACAACACAGAATCAAAAACCAGGGTATGAAGTTTGTTTTCAGCCTCCTGATTTGTTTGGTAATGATTAGCTGAGAATGAAACTTGAGTATAACATTTTTTTTTCTCTTGCCAGCAATTTCCTGCTTCATCTGTTTCCACTGGTAGGAGAAGCCAAGCAAGAATGTTCAGCACAATGCACAAAAATAAGCCAGATCTCTAGAATTTCATTGTATCATTATCTGTGAACATGGTGAGCTGCTTCAAGGGAGGGACTTCTCTTGCTGTTGTTACTTGAGCAGCAACAGCATAGTCAGTGCTTTATGTAAATAATTTCAGAATGGTTCATCAGAAATACTTGGTCATGCACAATGAGCTGGATCAAGTTTGAGATGTTTGCAGTTGGATTAGTGGAAGCAAACACCCCTGCCAATGCCTCCTCCCCATAGCAGCCCCTCCAACTATCCATGCTAAATAGGGAGTTGGGAGGCAGTTTTGGGGCTTGCAGGGGAGGGGTTGGAGGAGAGTATCTCAAAATTGGGTGCAGATGACCATGCAACATTTTTGAGTACCTGAAGGGTATGAAAGTCCATTTCTGCTTTCACTGTTGTACATGCTTAAGTCTAGAATCCACATGTTATGTTGCATCAGTTTTCGTTTGCATAGATAATTGAACTAGAGTTCAAGAGAGAACAGTGTGAAAAATTTTGCTTCTGAAGGCCTTTGAGTTCCCCCTCGTCGGTTTGTTAAAGGTATGAAAAGGGATTTTGTTTTGGTTTCTTTTATTTAGGTCAGGTGAGTGATCTTTGAGTAGATCAAAGTGATCAGTTAATATTCATATTGCTTTTTTTTGTGTTTTGTATGCATTGTTGTATTTGGCATTGGATGTACTAGTCACAATTTCATTCCATCTCACCAGTTTTAATATATCTAATGTAACTTTGAATTATGTATCTGTCAGCATGTGATCTGTGCCAAGCCAGGGCTATAACAAATCAGGTCTGCTTTAAATTCTCTCTTCTTGGAGAAGCAGCACCCTTCTATATCTTTACCGCCCCCTGGCTCCCTCTTCCCACTTGTATCTATCTTCTGCTTTCCCTAAACATACACTCTTGTAGATATAAGGCAAAGTGTTTTCAGGTTGATCCCAATGAATATGTCACTGGTGGTAGCATGTGTAACTGATCCAGATCAAAGAGACACTGTATGGAGACTGCTATTTAAAAAAAAATAGTGAAATCTTTATTGAACAAACTGACAAGGGAAAGGTATTTGACAATTAAATGTTATCAAACAGCAAAGCACTTTCAGCTCTTAACAGGCAAACACTTCCCCAATGCTTTCTTTCTTTCTCTCTGAAGAAACTCCTCCCCTTTCAAACTCACAGATGGAACTCTCCAAACTCTCTGAAAGAGCAAAAATCCCTTTTCCATTATTTTATTGTTCTGCTGACTCACCCACCTAGCCCCTCCCTCTGGCTAACCTGGGTTCTTTTGCCAGCAAACCAGTCAAATTTAATTCCTCTGTTGCTAGGGCGGCTCTGCTGGCTAAGCCCCCCCACCACCCAGGACTTGTCACAGTATCTACTTAATTTCTGCTGCTAATTACAGTGTCAATCTTACACTAAAGCCTGCTCCAAAAGATGGACTGAAAATGACAACAGTGGCATGGACCAAATTTATGTACCTCTTAAAGTACCTTAAATGGTACAACATTGAGCTGGCTAGATACTATTTCTCCCCATCATTTTCCATGAGTAGTGGAAGTGGTATCAGTATTGATTTTAAAGGGAAAATTTACCATTCATGAGTAAAGGTTCCTCTTAGTAAGAAAAAAATTGAATTTGGCAGAATCCAAGCTGTCTAAAGAACACTACATTGTGAAAACAGAACAGAAAACACACATTGTAAAAACACAGCAGGAATCTCCTGATTGAGAACCATACTGATTACAAATTTTAAAAGTGGTTGATTGAGATCACTAGTTACTAACTTCAGTGTCTCTGTTAGAACATGCAGTACTTTCTGAGATATTCAAAGAATTTCATTGTTCCTTTCATTGTTCACATCATCTAAACTGTGTTTCTTATGCTATCTGATATGTGGAACCGGCAGTGTTTTTTCCTAGTGTGCCAAGGACTGATAGCGTATTTGTGCACATTGACAACAGCTCTTTTTTTTCCCAGTCTTTCTTGGAAACTTCACAGACTGGCAGCCAGTGGTTTGTAGACCAGTCCAGGACCAACACTTTGGGTAGCATCGATCTAAAAGATCTTTATTTCAACTCTGTTTTATTCTTGTATGTTGAACTTGTGCTGTATCTGTAGGTGGCATAGCTTTGTAACAAAGTGAGGATGATTTAAAAGATATTGGTTAATCATAAACATACCACCAGATAAAATTAATGTCTTCAAATAAATTGGTTCTATATAAAATGGTTATATGTATTCTTTTTGAAGACAGACAGAAGAGGGAGCCCTTCTGTTGCTGACAGAACATTTTTTGTAGTAAACCTGCATATTGATTTTTATATTTAATTTCAGTTATATTGTTTAAATGGGAAGTGCCCAGACAATACTTATATAACTTTCTCAAATATTGATGATTATGCTGATAATAATTTGGAACTGTTCTCCTGTCTCAGACCTAAATAGAGCATTCAGTGTTTTAATGACAACCCCTTGTCAACATGAACAATTTTTTTCACTAAAAATTCTGTTAAATGTTTGTGTTTTAACAAGTGTTTTAATCCAGGAATTCATTGATTTTTTAAATTATTTTTTATTAACATTTCCCAAAGCAAACACTACAAACAGTATAAATAAATAAGAAAATATAAAAAGCGAAAAAGAGAAGAAAAACCCCCCAGAAAAAACAACACTTGAGCACACAAAGATAACCATGGATTAACATGTGAATTAAAAGCTGGCAGAGAAAAAAGAAAGAAGAACTTTTAAAAAGGAAAAGAAAACAAAGGGAAAAAAACAGAAGCAAATTGATTCCTCCTTACTTTAGATGGAATCTAACATACTCCCCATTCCTAGCATCTTCAGAAAAACAAAAAAAACTAACCTTTTCCTCTTCCTTCTCCCTCAATTCATACTTTAATTAAAAGAGAAAAAAATCTATTTTTTGTTAACATGCCCAGCACTATATCCATATTGCTTCTTTCAGATTCTGTTACATTCCATTAAAATATACTTGCATCATCATCAAGTAACCTCAGTGCTGCTAAATGCAACTCATTTTTGTAAATACTGTCCATTAACTTAATTACTTGTTATTTTCACTAGTTAATAGTTCTCCACCTGTCCATGTCCAGACTACTTTGTATTCTAAAGATCTTTACATCTAAACCATTGTATATTCTATGTAAGCAATTACAGAATTCATAAACCAATCCATTTAACATCCTAAATCCATATTAGTCTATTTTGTCTTCATCTTGAATTTGATCCAGCACTTCACAGAAGAATAGCATCTTTTTCCTGATTTCTTCCCGCATAACATTTTATAAAAACTATCCTGAGAGATCACCCATATTTTAAACATATTTCTTTCTCAAGTGGTTTCACAAGGTAAATCAGCCCTCACATATGAAACTAAAAAAAATATAGGGTTAGCAGTTCATTTCTTTGGAATCTGGCTAGAGGCTGCCAAACTAACATCCTCCACTAATAGATTCAGTTCTTTCTCATGCTTTAATTTATTTTGCTTTTGTCTTTTTGCAAGTGAAATACAGTTCAGCCTAATAAAAATAAATAAATGCACTAAGAGTTTTAGTTCTTCTTTCTTTAAAAATGTCAACTCTAGTTTTAAAATTCTAAATTTTAGATTTTTAAATTACCCTGGTCTTATAGGGTAAAGAAACTTATTCAACTCTTAACTTCAGGAAGAGCACAGGTGCAAGAGCTACCTCTGATCCATCTTAATCAGAAGGTTTCTTCATTTTTATGACTTCCAACGTTAATTGAAGTTTCTTCTTCCAAGAAACCTGGTTTCTGGCATGGGGATTGTCAGATCTTGTGATCTAAACAGCTTCATTTCATTGCAAGGGCAGGATGTTATTCCCTCGATCCTTTCCACTCACAGCATATTTACTAAAAAAGTAAAGGCATATAATGGGAATTCCAGACCCAGATGGGTAATCCTCTGCTCCTGTCTCTCCAAGGGTAGTAAAAGGGTAGTAAAAATCCCAGTCAGAGATCCTTCTGACTGGTATTTTTGCCATGAAAGCTCTCTTTGCTGTAGAGTTGCAGCAAGAAGCGTCTGCTGAGGAGCCTGCCAGAATTCAAAGCCCATAATTCATTGATTTTATATGTTCTAAAGATTCTGAAGGAAAGGCTCAGGTTCTTCCAAATGAAGAGTGTTTATAATAAGGAACCAAGCACAAAAGAATATTGGAAGAGGATCCGTATATATCTGTGTGTGTGTTTGTATGAAAGTATGAGTTGTAACCCTTTTATTGGAAACTTCTTTGTGGATAAAGTACAGATTTGAATGCCTGTCCTTAGGATTACCCTTGGTCAGACTTCTGCAATGAGAATTGATAACTGAACTCAGAGATCTCAGGTTTACAGATGTGGTCAGAAATCTGTAGCCCTTCCAAGTGCTGAGTGTGGATGATTATAAAGGATAATAAGAATTTCAGGAAGAATGCATCAATAGTGTATATATATTATCCATATATAATTGAAAGTAAATTATTAATCAAACTAAATGAAATGGAGGAATAAATATACAAGCATTTTTATACTGATAGCTACCTTTTCGATTAAGCATTTTTGTAAATATGTCAACACTAAAATAAGCATGCTGTATAGAGAGAATTTCAGTGCTGTGAACATAGGCTTTTAACCATGGAACAAGATGACTTGCAGCATAGGAATGTGTTATGGACTTGCTCTGTACTGCACTTTATTCTAGCTTTCATGCTTTCAAAACTATTAGGTCATATTTAGAGAATTGAATATTTTTTTAAAAAAATTCAAATATAAGGTAGATTGGTGGTGCTGTATGCAGAGACAGAGACTTCTACTTACTAAAGAGATCAGAAGAATTCTTGGCTATAGCAACAGTTGTACTACGAACTCCCTCTGTGCTTCAAATACAGGATAAGCATTTTAAAGATGAAACAATAAGAGGGATTCAAAGAAGAGATTTTAGGTGCGCTAGTTTAAGTGCAGTGGATACAAAAGGACCCACACTAACATATATGAGCATAATTTAGTAATTATGACTTAGTAGACATAATGTTAACTGCAATTTTACAGGTAACCTGCAGGTTTTATAAATGCAAATACCATCAGTTGGGCAAGAGATGGTACCATTTGGGCCAAAGAATTTATCTTTTCCCTATGTGCTAGTGTCCTAAGCCGCCGCCAGCGCATTATATCCCCCTCCTTTATGAATTTTTGAGGGAAGATGTGTTTCTTACTTTGCCAACCATAGGAAATACAAGATGGGTGATTATTGTGATGTAGAGGTAATCCTTATCAAGTTTGCAGATGGTACAAACCTTGAAGGGTTAGCTAACATATTGGGAGATAGAAGATAGAAGAACTTTGATAAACTTTGATAAACTAGAAAAATTGGCTAAAACTAATAGAATGAAATTCAACAGAGACAATTACAAAATTCTTAATTTAGTCTACAAAAATCAAATGCATAGATATAAGATGGTAGATACTTGATTTAGCAGTAGTAAATGCATAAAGGACCTTGGGACTATTGTTGCTCCTAAACTGAGTATGATCCAGCAGTGTGATGCTGCAGCAAAGCTGGCAAATCATGTTTTAGCTTGCTTTAATTTGTTCCTAATTCAGTTAGCATTGTGATTGCATCTCAGTTAAGCCTTTCTGGAAATTGTAGGGTTTTTTTCTTGCTTCTTCACTACTGTTCTTATTTTCTGCTAAAGCTTAGTCAGTTTAAATCGTGGGATAGTTTTTATCTCACTTGTCAGATCTCTTTTCACCTGGATGCTTATGGCTGGGTGGACCTTCTTTAAATATTCTTTTCAGTGTAATGGGAAAGTTCCCCTCATGGGGAATCACGAGAAGTGCTTTTTGTATTAAGGGAGAAAGCATTCAATTGACTTCTGCTTGATCTGCCAAGGATTTACTGGTCAATCCAGCATAACTGTGTGACTCTCATGAGACTGCTGGTTTGGAGAAATTTCTTCACTTCATTGAATCAAATTAAGACTATAACTGCACCTGCAGTCTGTAAGTCCTCGGGCATTTTGAAAGTTCTGTCTACATCCAACGCCTCTTCTGTTGGTACCAAACCCTCTATTGTGCCTTTGGTATGGTCCCTGGTCTGCAATCTGCATTGGACCTAACAGACTTCTTGCTTCTGGACAAAACTAGCTAAAATAAAAAGGCAGGCAAGACAAACCAAAGAGGGAACAAGATAAATTTTCTTTGGATCACCGTTTTGACTATGTGGTCGCTAAATTGTGGTCCCAGCTATGCAGTCCTCTGAATTTTTTATCCTGAACTACTTCTGACTTGTTTAGTTCAGCACAAGGACCCTCCAGAGGTTCAGGTTATAGAGATCACCATAGATGGGCAGATCCGTGAAGAGTTACCTTGATGCAATGATGGCTTACAGCAGCCCCTGCTGTCTTAACCAATTAGCTTCTTGCACCCAAGATCTCAACACCATGATTATTTTAGGCCTACCAGTTGGTGAAGTTATCACTATCTGATCATATCTACATGTATTCTGTTAAAGCCAAGGCCACTTCTGCAACGTTCTTGAGGGATGTGATTCTCCCAGAACTTTGCTGAGAAGCTGTTTTGTCTCATCCACTGACCTTGACCGAGCAGTGTCAGCTTGGTACTCATGCTAGAGCAGATGTGGCTTTCAGGAGGTCCATGTTGTATTATGTTTTGTCCTCATGTGCCTTCCCACCTCCATTGGTCGTAAGTTTGCTAATTGACACTCTTGCTCTCCTTCTCAGCACTTTGATGAACTCTCTTTAGTGGTTACTACTGTATCAAACATCTTTTTGGACTGAACACAGTCTAACACAAGCATGTACATAAGGAGGAGGGGCAGAGCCATTGCCCAAATTTCTAGCTTCCAGAATGGTTTGAGTTCTGCACTATGCAGGTACAGTCTCATAGTTGTGAATGAATGGGTAATCACTCAAAGAATGAGAATTAAAGGTAAGCAACCTGGTTCTTAAAAATTTCTGTTAATGCTCCTCTGCTGCTTCTGTTCCCCTCCCCTCAGAGTTTGAATGTTACTGAAGAAATACAACAACCTGAATTAGGAACGTGCTAATTTGTTTTGTCTTCTTGGTATTTATTAGTCACCTTGAGTCCCATTATCAGGAGAAAGGTGGGATATAAATGAATGTAATAACTGCAGCAGCAACAGCAACTTAATAAATCAACTCTGTCTCTGCTAAAATCCCAATACAGTTGTTACTGACACATGTGTGTCCTCTTTCTGTTTACTTGTCCAGATGATCTAGAACTTTATCCATGTGACGCTAATTTGGATTGTTGGCAATCCTTTTTCACAGCTTAGATTTTCTGAATCCTATATCTCATGCTTGATATCTTCTAGTTAGCATAACAAACAGGATCCTGTGAGACCATCAGTCCATGTGGATGGCATCCCACGGTGTCAGGAAAGGAAAGACAGTAGGCAAGAATGTTAGCTACCTTGACAACAAACAATTGGGAAGAATAGGATTTACTAGAGGATTTAACTGACTAGACCATGGTTACAAAACTTACCGCTTGAATTTGCCAAATTTGATTGTCCATTTCAGCAGATTTATTAACAAGCACCTTAACATGTTGTTGGAAATGTTCCTAGTACATTTTCTACCAAGGCAATCTGTAGGAAAATACAGGAAAAATTAACGGTTATGCGGCACTTAGTTTCCACCCTCCCCTCAAAAAAGGTGAAGATTTACAACTAGGATGAGGCATAGGCTGTATCTTGGGAGTGAAAGCTGGCTTCAGAATATTTCATGCTGATTTCCTATTCATTCTTTGCCCATACACACCTGCATATTTTTTTTGTCATGTGTACCATCTTGTGAATGAACAACTGTTCCTAAAGATATAGGCCATTTCTGCACTACACTGTTACAGTGCTATTATTCTACCTTTAACATCCTGTGGAATTCTGGGGTTTGTAGTTTACTGAGGCCAAAGACCTCTCTGGCTGAGAATTCTAAAGGCCCCTCCCTAAACTGCAAACCCCAGGATTCCACAGGATGTTGGAAATAGAATAATAGCACTATAACAGTGTAGTGCAGAAATGGCCATAGTCTAGCAAGTTAATTCACCTAGCAGTGAGGAAGATGGTGTGTCTCACTAGTTCATAAAGTCTTCTGCTTTTGAAGTAGATGCCACGTTCCCCAAAAAATGAAGCCACTACCTGTGCAGCTGACTTGTAAGCTTCAGACTTATCTTTATAATGGGATTAATGATCCAGGATATTTATGTCACTTCCACAGTCGTAGAAATAGTTGGTGAGAGATACTTTTCTATTCAAAAGTAGCCGTTTATGTTTTTAAATCCCTTAAGGAGAAGAAAGTAAGTACTCATTTCTCATTCTCATAAAACATTTGAACTTTATTTAAAATTATGAAAATATTAAAATGAAACATTACTTGTCAAATAGGATACACCTGAGAGATCATTGCAGCTTTGGATTGGCAGAAGACATATTTTAGCTTTCAAAAGAAATTAAAGAAAGGGAAATTAACCTCTGTCTGTGTAAGCTGTCTCCTCCTTTCTTTTCTAAGTGTCAGTTTGTGGTTTTGATGAATGTCAAATGTTCCTTTTTCCCTTCCGCAAACAAGGTTCTCTGCATAATCCTATGTGATATTTTCCCTTATTTCCTCCAAAGATTATCTTGTTCATTTTTTTGCTTTTTCTCTAATCAGGAAGCCATTCTGAGATAGTGAATATACTTGATATGTTTTCCTGATGGAGTCACTCTCTGTAATAATGGAAGAAGGATGCAGACCCAGTTTGCTGTTCTCTCCCCCCACCCGCCCCCACCTCTGATTGATACTGGTAATTCTTTTTAGTGACGTGTATGGATAGAAAATTAGATTGTAAATGTTTCATATTTTGAACTGGCTACTTCCATACCTCCAGGGATTTAAAGGATGAATATAGGTTGCGTTGGTAGTTTCAAACATTTGCTTACCTTGAATGTTAGACATTGGGTCTAGCATTAGTATGTGTGGGATCAAACAGTGTCTCAGACCATTTATTGAACAAAGGTGGCTTCGTGCATGGTAACGTCTTCTGGTTTACTCCAATTTCCCCTCCCACTGACACTTGCCACATTGCATCCAGAGTCTTTCATGATGGTCTCCAAAGTTTCAAGAGAATGAAGGTACTTTGGGGACAAAGGGGCAAGGAATCTCCCTTTGCACGAGCATCTTTGTACTCACACTGCATTTGTTACAACTGAATGAGACTGCATTCAGGTTCTTGTCTCTTCTGAAAGCATCTTAGTTATGTGAATTTTTAATTGGCCTTGATTATAACTCTACTTGCTCATCTGGCATTGGCTCTCTTGTATCAACTAGTGACCCAAAGCTAGAGTATTTTTAGTCCACATAGACTAGGCTTTGTAAATGATTATTTGCCTGATTGACAGTAAAGGAGAAGAAACCAGGAAACCAGATAGAGAAGTGTTTGTAAACTTTTTTTTTTAAGTGAGCTAGTTTCTTCTTCCCACCTACCTCCATCTGTCAACCAAATAAGTATTTATAAGCTTAGCTTAGGGATTAACAGGGCCAGCAAGGGCCACTGAGTCAGGATGTTTCATCCTCTTGTAATAGGAAGAAATAGCATCAGCTAAGAGAACAAATATTTATACAAAGGAATATTCAGATTTCACATTCTCAGGAAGAGGGAACAAAACTTGAATGTGGTACATTCTTCCTTACTAGTTCTTTCACATTCTCCCAGTTTGAAGTCTCAGTGGTTGACTTTAGTGACATTGGAAGTAAATACATGGGAGGTCTACCTGATACAGAAAAGATTTTAATTTGAAAGATGTGCTATGCTAGGAAGCTTGTTTTGCCCTCCTGGAGAGTGAAAAATTTGAAATCACTTCTCAGAAAGAGAATTTCAGTTGATCAATTTAAATTTAGTAGGTAGCATTTTTAAGGCTGTGGAATAGTTTTGAGTATTCATTTAAAGCAGCAGGAGAAGCTAGTTTCTGTTAAAGTAGGGTAGGAAAGTAAATGGCACTGAGTAAAAACAATTCCAAATTAGTTAGTTTCTGTTTTATTTATAATGACAGAAAAAATAGTGGGAAACAAAATCCTGTTTGAGAACACGAAGTAAGTAGATGTGTGGGGTTGAGGGTGGAATTACATCTGAAGCAGGCATCCATTTTACTGTGGGGAACTAACTTCAGCCAGCATCCTTTGGTTTTGAGATGAAGGGGGCAGAAGAGAAAATGAAGCAATTTCTATGTGCCGTTTTGCTTTTTGGAACTTCATTATTGTCTTTATACGATTGATAGGGATCCTATGTTGAGTACCATGTGTTTTGTTTGCTTGGCTTGCTGTGCTCACTTGCTTCGGCTTTTTCTAGTCAAGTATGCTCACTGTTTGCATTTGGAAGGATGAATTTGTAGTATCATGAAAGCATTACTTATGTTAGTGTTTAACAATCCTCCTATAACTGCATTGGATGTTTGTTTTGTGAGACCGCTTTTCACTGCTTAAAACTATCACCTTTGTGACAAGCTCATTGTGTCCTCTACAGTCCAGTTGCCAAAAGTAATCTTCCTGTGCAAACTTGTGTTAAAATGAGTGGGACTCTTGCTGATACAGGTCTGTGGGGATCTGAGCTAAAACCCAGTTTTATGTAGGCAATCACTCATGTTCTAGCCTTGATGAAATACACGAAGTAATTTTTTTGGTGACTGGTACACAGTGTTGTGTAAACAAGGTGTCTTTCCTATGAAATAAAATTTGCTTTGAAAAACAAGAGCTTTAAAAAATGGGATCTGTCAGTATTCTGTCATCTTTCAGGTGACAAGATAGATATAGTCTGGCCTTTCTACCATTATACAACTTTGTTTCAAGTGTAGTTGTTCTGAAGATGAGGCAACTGATACAGTTTTATAATAGGATAAGGACAAATGTGGTCAGAAGTTGGTTTAATTTTTTTATTGATGAGCAACTTGTTCTTTATCTATCAAGAAAAAGTAAAGAACAGCCCTTATTTCCTCCAGATTCCAAAAGCATGGGATAGTAAAAGAAAAATGAGCTCACAGTCTTGCTTTCAATATATAGTGTTTTAATCCTGAAGATGAAACTTCGGCAGTAACTGATATCCATCCAAGGAAAATAAAGAGCAGTTATGTGTATTACACATTAACAAACCAGTTTGTTGTGGCCTCATTGAGACATTATGATAAACCATGCTTTGTCATAACGGGAACAAATGACAGGCCCTTAAGTTTCTATACACTCCTTCACTTCTCCATCTGCATAACTGGAAGTACAATTTGGAAGAGTTCTATTCCATTTTAATTAATTAGAGTTAATTATATCTGAACTCAGAAAAATTGTGTTTAGTCTTGGGTTCTGTCCTGGGGAGAGTGCAGGATAATAAACAAGCAAACAGACAGGCATCATGCTTTAAATCTTGGTTTCTGAAGCTGGCTTGTTTTCATTAACCATAATTAACTCAATTTAGCATGTCAACTGGACCTTAAACTGGGAGGGGGATATAAAATAAAGGTGAAAGAGAATGATTATATGTGTATGAGCCAGAGATTTGTTCCTGAAACAATATTATTATGTCCAGTGGGAACACTGAGTTTTATACCCAGCATAAGAAAGCAAATGGTTTTAGCTATTTCACAATGGCAGTTGTATCATTTATTGTGACATATCCCTCTAGCCAGGCTCGCCCTGCAGTTCCAGCTCTAGGAATCCTGCCACTCTGCCCTTGTTTCATCACTTAACTTTTCCCTGGGTTGGTTTTTTGAGCCTCCAAGTGACCCATTAAATGTGGACCTATCTATTGCTGTGTTGTTTTGTATATTCTGTAGTGATATGTGTCACTGGATTCCAATGCGGTTTGAGACAGCCAGAGGCAGTTTTAAAACAATAACAAGAATAGCTTTATTTAATGCAGTGGAACAATATATTAATCTCTAATGTTGTCTTCCTTACGCTCCCCGAAATCATAGTTCTGTCTTATATCACTTCTCTTCAAATCCAAAACACTGTCTCTATCAAAGCAAAACTCTATCTGCTTCAGAGCCAGTCTCACACTCTTAGAGACACCCTTCTGATTTTGTTACATCCTGTTCAACCACGGCCCCTCCTTCACAGCTTCCATGAGCCATGATTGACTGGTTTCAAGGTAGGTCTGCCCTGCAGCTCCCTGACATACATGAACTGTTATTTGCCTGTTTATCAAATGGTTCAACAATGGACATCATCTAGGTCAGGGGTGGAAAACATGCAACCCTCTAACAGTTCCCAGCAGCTCAAGCTGTCATAGCTAGGAATGAAGAATACTGGAACTTACAGTCCAGCACCATATGGAGGGTAACATGATTCGTACTGTGATGTAGGTCCTAGTTTTATAGGTGTACTGCCAACAAACCATATGTTAGGCTGCTGTAAGCATGGCACAGAATGGATATTAAGATATCTTTCAGGATATGTCTCTCTTTGGAACACTGGTTCTGGGAACTGTTTGATAAAGTGTGATCCGTTTTTCTTCAGCATTTCTGGTAAATATCTCTGTCAGTCCACACAGCCAGCCGTCACTCCAGTTTTAGTCTCGGGCATGGCAGAATGGGGAGCTGGCTTTCAAATGTTTGACAGAAAATTAATATATAATCATAGAAACCCTTTTTTTCTCATGTGGGATCTCAGTGAGAAAGAACTGGTGGGTATATTTGCTTATCTAAATTGATGGTGCAAGAATGACAGCTGGAGAAGATCCCGGAAGAGTAAATTTGTGCATATTCTTCATGTATTTTTGGTTTATCTAACAAATTGCATGTATTCTCAAGATTTAACTAGTTCATAATCTTGTTCATCAGAAGTAAATGAAAGAGGCTGACCTGACAAAGGAGGGGGAAGGAAACATTTTAACAGGTACATATTGTATAAATACTCCAGGTACGTTTCATACTCTTTATAAAACCTGAACACTAAGACTCTTGGTTGCAGTTCAGTTTCAAGGAGGAAGTCTCCTGTGCTTTGACTACATTTACTTCCAGATCTGCTTGAGGCAAAGGTTGAAGTGCTGACAGCTGTGACAAAGTCCAGTGTCATAATCTGTCACCAGATGAGTGAGACTATAGAGTTTGTGGCAGTCAACAATGCATGCCAGACATTATTCAAGTGTCAGTTTAAAAGACAGGAGGTGCTACCCTGAGGAGAGGAAATATCAGAAGCTGACTGTCTTCTAGACACTTAAGGTTAAATGTCTTCCTTTGAATTAAATGTATATGTTTTGTTCTATATTGATTCTTGAAATTGAAATTCAGCATTTAGCATTTTTATATGTTACTACTTGGGGATGTTTATGCAGTGGCAGAACAATTCTACAAGTTTGTAAATCTCTTTGCTATTAAAGTCCATACCATACCAGGAATATTTGTTAATGTTGACTGTCAGAGATGAGAAAAATAAATCACCTTTGTTAGAGTAACAACTGAAGTTGGTTCAGTTTATTCAATTGCATTTTTTAATCTTATTGCATTTTGTTACTTGATTCATTTGTTTCCGAAACAGTTAGCTTTACACAGAATGGCATGTGTAGGGTGTCACCATTGATACCCTCACCAAAACATTTTATTATTAGCCCCCCTCAGAAATGCTCTGTCTGTCATTTCCAAGTTGTTTTCCTCAACCTGGCGCTTTCCAGATGTGTTGATGGCTGGAGATGAGGAAGGCTGTCCTAAAGTATGAAATCTAGCAACCTGTTAAATTAAATTTCACCACTGATTTACAACTCTCTTTGTGCCATCCCCCGTGCACATGTATGCTGTTCACTCACCTTCAAGCACTGGATTGTTTGGATTTAAAAAGGTGGAAAAGGAATAATAAGATTATTTCTGTGATCCATTAAAGCATACTATCTTTTAATTGTCATTTTGCCGCTTAAGCACTCTTGCTTTAAAATAATTCATACAACAATTTAAAAATTCTGTTTCCAATTATAGGTTAATTGAAGAAATATGTAGGTCATGGATAGCTGAATGGAAGAGATCTTAAAATATTGCAAAAGCATTTCTATCCAATGTACTAGTCTCCACTGTTGAAGAATATTGATCCCAAGAAATGCATAGATGCTCTCGCAATATTTTTTTGGAGTTAGTGTTCATTGCATTTTGACATTTTCACTGGCTTTCCAGTGTCTGAAATTTTTTAAATCTTCTATTACTATTTATTTATTACATTTATAGCTTCTCCACCAAGAAACTCATAGTGGTATAAATAGTTCCTGTCAGCACATAATAATTGGGTGAAGTTGGTTTGGCTGAGAGACAGTGGCTTCCCAAAAGTTACTTAGTAAGTTTAATAGATGGATGGATATTTGAATCTCATAAGCTAATATGGTATAGTGATTTGAGTGTGGGATTGTGGCACTGAGAGATTAGGCTTTGAATCTCACTTGGTCTTGAAAACCTACTGGGTGAGTTATTTTTGCCTCAGAGGAAGGCAAAACCCCTCTGAACACATTTTGCCAAGAAAACCCCATGATAAATTCACTTTGGGGGACACTGTAAATCAGAAATGGTTTGAAGGCACACAACAACAAATTTGAAACTGTCTCCCTGGCCCTGAACCAGTACTCCAGCCATAACACACACACATACTCAGTCAAAATGACAATTACAACTATTCCCATTTCTGTAGTGGAGAACAATGAAGGAATTTTGTCTCTTTGTTTTACATTTTGTTAAAGCTTTTGTACAGATTTGACAGCTTCAGGCTTAGATCTAGATTTAATCTTGCCTGAAGCACACCCAGCTGAAATTAGCAAAAATAAAGTTAACTATGATTAAGTTTTGATGATGTCAGTATGTCTACTGTGCTATGACTAAGTCTGTATCCAACCTTTTGATTCATGCATTTCTTTTACTGACTACTGTAGTTGCCTTAGTCTGTTGGTATCTTTCCCCTGTTCTGTCGGTTGTTTTAAATTTTAAATAAATTTCCTATACTGGATACCAGCGTATATACCCGACATTGCCTGGGATTTTATTTTCTCATAGGTAATACTTGTAAGAAAGATTTGAGATCCTATTTCTCTAATTCCCCAAACTGTCTTGTCCAGTACCTGTAACTTTTCCCGATATTCCCCAATCTAATCTGTATTCAGAGGTTTTAACATACACAGGTTGGGTTCCTGAGGGAATACAGTGTCCTTCTCCTTGCTGCTAGGCCTCATCTCCATAGCAACTGGCCTGAGGTCCAAGAACTCTCTGGCTGAGAATTCTAAAGGACTCTCTCTAAACTGCAAACCTCAGGATTCCATAGAATCTTCTCAAGCAGTCAGTCATATGAGGTCTTTGCCTGACATAGACAAACAAACGTACGAACCTTGACTTCTGTATAGTAGATTTATTGCAAAGTTACTCTACTCATTATCACCATTGTCTAGGCAGTATAAAAATTTGGCACCTGGTTACGGAAAAGACGGCCTCCTCCTTTTAGATCATCTAGACACACCCTCCTGATAGTACTGCATACTCCTTTTGTCTGCTTGGCAGTGAATTGGAACAGAGCATTTAGCATGGCACATCCATATGTGGAATGCTCTTCAGTCACAACTTTTATACACTCCAGCTGTCCTTACTTTTCAGTGCATGTTAAAAACATATTTATGTAAGCAAGCCTGTTTAGTTCAATCTGACCTCTGTTTCTGGGACTTCGAAACAAATTGCGTGTTCTCTGTACAGTCGGCCCTCCACATTTGTGAGTTTGACTTTTGATTTAATTATTTATGAGTTTCTTCAGCCTCTACCCCCCACCTCAGGTGCTTCTTTCCTGGGGGAACCTTCTCTCTCAGCATTTCCAGTCAGGCTGTGCAACCCTTTAAAAACCCTCCTCTGGTCCTCCTCTTCCTCCACTAGCCATTGTCTATCCAGCTAAGAATGGTTCGAAGCCTGACGTCTCAGCATCACAAACCCTCTCTCAATGCCCTCCTACACGCAAGGAAGGAGATGGGCAAGAAAGGAAGTGTAGGACTACCATGCCAATCCACCCCCCTCACCTCTCTTTTCCCTGACCTGGTTCTCTCCACCACACCTCAGCCTCCTTCCATGCATATTTTGATATTTTTGTTTTTTCCACTTTTGTGGGGGTCCTGGGCCCCTAACTTTAGTGAATGTATAGGGCCAACTGTATTTCTGTCTTGTGTATATTTACATTTTATTGATACATACCACTTTGAAAATGTTTAGGTATAAGTAATATGTAAATATTTGCAAATAAGTAAGGAAATAAATAGCAGTATGTTGCACGGTATCCCTAGTATGCATGCTTTACCTGAACCTGTGGTTGAAGTGATTGGGAAAAAGGGCGGAAAAGTTAGCATCAGAGACAGGAGTCTGTAGTTTAACATTGTCTGGTCTTTTGTGTGCAAGAATTATTTTATTTTTATTTCTTGAAATATTTCAAACCCTCCATGCAAGCAAATGGAGCAGTAGGCTTCTGAATACAGCTGTCTGCTTAGTTAAGCTTGAAAGGAGGTCTGAGGAGTTAATTTAAGCCTATTGCTACAACCTGCGATCTGTGGGGATTTTTGACTGAGAAGAATAAAAACCAGACTCACTTTGCTACTAACAGTGGATTATATTTCAGTGTTGCCATAACTCTTTCCATCCCCTCTGCACGGCCTTCCATCGTGCATTTGGTGAACTTCACTGAAGGATTATTATGCCCTACTCTTTCAACTCAATCTACAATGTGGGATAAAAGCAACAAATGAAACTGCAGGGTTGTGTAGGATTTATTCTGGCTGCTAAACCACAACAAAATATTAAAACCCCTGAGCCTATTCAAGAAAAAACCCATACTTCTTATATGGCTTGCCCAGCTATTTAAACCAGGTCTGAAAAGTGTGACCTACCAGATGATGATGGTTGAACTGGAACCCGCAGATTTTCTCACAATTTGCTATGCTGATTAGGTCTAAGAATTGAAATCTGTCAGCTTTGGAAGGACTGCATTTTGTCCACTCTGATTCAAACCACACCCAGGATGAGTAAACCCAGTCCCCCACAGTTGGCACAGTTATCTCATAGCAGTAGTTTAAACATAGATTAGAATCTGTTCATTATGTACATTGTTGCCCAATCATTGCACCATTGCAACAACTGAAAGTGCTCCCCAAAATCTACCATATAAGCCAACGAACCCCACCAACAGAGAGAATTTCAAGGTGCCAGGGAATGCAGTGGTGAGTGAAGGACTCAGCCCTCTTCCACTTCATTCCCAGGAGAGAGCTGAACATTTCTTTGGGAAGATCCCCAAAGAAATCCATCTATTGGCAGGGCTGCTTGGCTTCTGTGGTAGGTTTGAGAGATCTCGTGATTAGATGTAGCTATGACGGTTGAGCTCCATCACCATTACTATATCTCCTGGTTTTGGATCTTAGATTTTTTCTTAGATTTTCCAGAATCATGAGAGAAAAGGACAAATGTATTACATTACATTCCAACAGGGTTCAAAGCAGGCACAACTTAACAATACTAGCAGTGGATTTGTCAAGGCAAGAGGAGTTGTGCAAAACAGTATTGACATCCTTATGTATCCTTTCACTCAGAATCCAGTAGTACCTTTGGTTACTTCAGGAACTTCAGATAATCATTTGTTCCTGCCCCCCCCACTACCAGGCTTGTATTTGTCTTATCCGAGAAGTTCACGTTTGTCCCCTTTTCTAATAATTCCTTTCGGTGATGTTTTAGATAACTCCCATTTCCAGTTAAAAACTCCCACCAACTCTCACCAGCCTTGCCATAGTGAGGAATATTCAGATTTGCAGTCCAGCAGCATCTAGATAGTTGCATGATTACCGTCCCTGTTTTATGTTGCTTTGTTCCTGTGAATAAGACCTTGTTCTTTTTATTGTTTGCATAACTCCTTGTTGCCTGTAGATGCTTGATAAATATTAAATATTAATATCAAGCAAATCAAATTTGAATGGGTGAAACAGTGCTGGGAGCATGGAAAGGCACTGTCAAGAATCGGGGCCCTTCTCCTACTCAGTACTGACTTCTGTCCTTGAATAGGAGATATAAACTTCCCAAATTCCCTTAATTAAACACTGCCACCACTCACTGAATTAAATCCTTATCTTGGCAGCACAGTGGGAAGGAAGCTGCCAGGAATGCTTTTCATAGATATCTCTATTGAATTTTAAGGGGTGGTAAGGAAGTATCAGGAATTTGTTATAGAAATGAATGCTACCCATAGAAAATGATGAAATTTAATATTAAAGTTTAGTTACAGTTGGACAGCAGTGAGGTGAGAACCTGGAAGCTCCTCTTCAAACAAAGATATTTACCCAGCTTTTTCTTATCTCCATTAATATTCTATAGTCCTGAAAACTCACATGATAATTTAACATGGAGGGGTCTATTTATTTTAATTTACATGTTTCTTTATATTGATGGTAGTTCCCAAGTATGTAGACACACCAGTATAAAAGATGCACCCCATTTATACACCGGAAAGTACTATTTGCCAGCATATAAGATGCACTGGCATATGAAATGCACCCCATTTTAAAACAGTATTTTTCAAGAAAAAAAATGAGTCTTATACACCAGCAAATACAGTATTTGTTGGTAGCCCCATTTTAATTCCAAACTAATTATCATTTGATCATCTGAATTACCTAATAAGAGTATAATTGTGCCTTTTTAATATGAAAATTCATCTTATGGTCTATATAAGAATGAGTATTGGTAGTAAATGTGGTCCTTAAAAGTGCTTGTTTATTTATTTGTCCATTCATCACCCAAAGTGACTTGTGCATGGGCTATTCTGAGAATTCTAGGAATCTTGGCTTTCATTTTAATATATATAAAATTATATAATATATAATGTATATGATGGCATATCAGATTTGACAGTTATATGAAACATGTGCCTGAATTCTAATCTAGCACCAAAGATTGTCAAGGTTTCTGAGTACTGTGTTAACCTCTGGTTTAGTTTAGTTTAGTTTAGTTTTACATTTGTCCAAAGAAATAATTTTTTTCCTGGGAAACCAGCTTATTTGGCAACCGAATTCCTAACATCAAATTCAAATTTTCTTTTTCATTTCTTTTCTAGGTGCTTGAGGATGCAGAGGCTCAGCATCTGTTTCAGTCCATTTTGCCTGATATGGTAAAGCTTGCACTCTGTCTGCCTAGCATCTGCACTCAGGTTGGTAGGCACGTCTTAAATGTTTTCTCAGTAGCGGATTAAATTGCCATATACCATAATGAATGTTTGAGGTCAAAATGCCAAGGCTCTGTTATGTGGTTCAAGCCTTGTTGAATTCAAGCCTGGGGAATAATAAGGACAACGCACATCGATAACAATATTAGAGGAGATTAAAAATTTATCTCCCATTCAGGAGCTAGGTTTGAAACATATATCAAAATGTTACATACATAGGAGAGATGTGCTACAAAACAGCCAGGAAGTTTACATTTTGAGATAGTTTACGTTGTTCTAGTCTTTCTAATTAATGAAAAGATCGTTTGCTGTGAAATCATTGCTAGTTTAAATCTAGACCTTTAATTTACTATTAGAAGTTACACCTTTCAGAGTTCTATAAAAATTCTTGATTTATCAGTTTGTTAATAACATTCAAGGTTGTGTTAATGGCATATAATTTGCCTTTTTCATGTGCAAGTAAAATATTTTGCAGTAATATTTGATCAGGTAAAAATATTATTTCCTGATGAAATTAGAAATATTGGTTACCTGACTAAGGGAAATCTGGAATCAAAGTCGCATGAGGTTTTTTGAAAGTTCATTTTTTCCAACAATAAAATGTTTGCATTAGAGTACAACAAAATTATGCATAGTTTTATGCTGACAAGGAAATTTTCATGGCAAAAAAAAAGAGAGAATTTTTGCCTCTTTGTATCACTCAGCTCTTTAGAAAGCCTTTTTGACAGCTGTAAAAAATTTTTAAATATTATCACAGTGCAGTCTGTCTGAGCTCTACAAAGAATGATGCATATTTAAGGGTATTTGTTGCCGTACAGCCCTCCTGCACTGAATGGAGGATAATATTAAAAGGCAAAGAATTTGCCTTTGAATCACTGTTCAGACTTTGTCATTGCTGACCTTAAAATACATCAGATACCAGTTTACATACCTGTCTGTAGCTAAAATTTGGAATATGTCATGCAGGAAATTTGATATAGTGCTTCTCAAAGCTTTTCATCTATACTGTTACAAGTTAATCACTATTATAAAACCAGGGCACAGATGGGTAACACATTTAGCTAGAGCAGATGTTTTTAAAAAAAGTAAAGATGCAACAGTAACCCTGTTTAGACATAAGAGTGTTGCTCCAAGAGATCATGTTTTGTTAGAATGGCTATATACTCAATTTCCTCCAACTCCACTTCCTTCCCCCTCCCACACTGAGGAATTTTCCTGCCTGTTAAATCACAGTTTCAGTTGATAATCTGACAGTCCTGATTTGCAAACCAAGATCAGACTTTAAGTTGCTCTCTTGGTTGGCATTGCTTAACTGCATGTACCTGGTTAGGATGTCACAGGAAATGGTAATTTGTTTGGAAGGCTTTGTAGAGAGGACAGGATGGCTTATAGTAGTCTATCATTTCGAGATCATAGGCAGGTCTGAAACTGCTTTGTAGTCTCCAACTTTCTCTTAAAATTAAATGGAGCATACAGTTGTATTTAAATGTGACTTAAGAAACCTGGAAGTCTTTTTGTACACTATATATATATACATATATATATATACACACACACACACACATATATACATACACGTATACATATACACTATATATATGTAGTACAAAAACTTTGGCAGCACAGTGGGAAAATCTTCATTGTTGTTGTGTGCCTTCAAATCAAAAATATATATAGATATAGATATATTTGATTTGAAGGCACACAACAACAATAAAGATTTTCCCACTGTGCTGCCAGAGTTCTTTGGCGGGAGAATTGCCTACTCTTGTTTTGGCCACTTTGCATCTACAGTTCATTTGGAAAGGGTGCCTATCAATTTGGTCATTATTTTCAGAAGTTACTTTTTCTTAGAGGCCTTCCATGTAGAGGATTTCAGCTTATAGGAATTGGTCCTAGAGAGACGGCATAACTATGGTGACAGCCCCCTTTCTCAGCAGTGATGTCATATGAATGTTCAATGCAATTTTCAGCTATCACATTTGTTCCAATCACAAGTGGAAAGTGCTGCCTGTCAATTCATAAAACCCAAAGAAGTTCACCATCTCTTGCCAAGAGAATTGGGCCTTGCCAAATAGACTGATAGGACATCACTACATATCTTCATGCTGGCAAGTGTGTGTGCTTCTGGAGCAGACACCTTTAACAAGAATGACTTTGTGTGCACTTCTGTATTTGCAGAGGCACTGGAATTTTTGCATGTTTTTCAAAATCCCAGTCATGCTTGTTTCTGAGTAACATAGAAGTGTCAGTGAATATAGCAAGAAACATGAAGGCCTTTCCATTATAGGTGTTTTCTCTGCAAGCATGGATGTCTCTGAAGGTGGGGCTCTGGACTGACATAATGTAAGGACAGGGCTACTTGGTATGACCTCATTCCTGCTCATGCAATGAATGCCTCTAATTTTTATAATGCATAAATAGGACTTTAGTGTGGTCATTGCAGTTCATGTTAATTCCTTCAAGTAGCTGTTTTGCTTAGAGGGTTTTAGAATATGTAAACAGTCTGTTTGGCATAATCATTTGGCTTGTTATAACATCATAATTTCCATTAAGGCTTACCAAGGTCTATAAAATCTCAAGTTTGTTCTTGTATACCACTTTTGACCTCTGTGAAATGCAAGTTAGTACATTCCCATAGATATATACTAATTTGTTGTCCAAACAGCTTGCTCATATATCAACTAGATCTTAGATTCTTGGTTAGGTCTAGCTTAAATAGTTATCTTGGAACAGCTCAGGGAAATAAAGCATTGCAATAAAAAAGGTTCTCATGTATGTGTCTCTTGAAATCATTTCAGATGCCATTATTTGTGTTTTAGCTGTATGTTCAAACTTTAGTAGAAAGAGCATGATTTCTCACAAGTAAGAAAAGTTCATAATAATTAACTAATTTTTCCTGCAGCTGTGAATTTCTCATTTAAAAGTTAATTTTATTTTTGAATGTTAACAATGTATTTCACGTAGTTTCAGGTCGTAACCTGGATATAGCTCATGCTGTGCATTTTCAGCACATAATTTGTAACAAGGGTAGTTGGTTAATTTTTGGTAGTATAAATTAGGTTATAAAATAACCATACAATAATAGTGGTACTTGAATGAAGTTTTGTGGGGGGGGGTTTGAACCTTTCAATTTTTTGCTTTGTTTTATGAGGGAAAGTATATTTCAGTTCCTCTTTCATAGTTGCACTGTTTTGTGTATCATCATGCTGCCTTGTTTTGCAGCTGTTAAGATGTGATTGCTGTGATTGCCCATTTTCTTCAAACTATGTGACACTGAGGCTGCAAAACACAGCTGTTACAATCTCTTAATTTTATTTTTCGTTCAGTGTTGCTCATATTCCATCTGTTCCTCCTATGGACACTTTATTTTGTTCACACTAGTGATGCTTTGTTTGCCATTCTTGTTGTTATTGATTAAAAATCTGCAATTTGTCAAAACAGGGCTCTTCCCAATCATCTCGGATAAATAGCTCTTGACTGTAACAGTGCTGCTGATTTAAAAACTCACCAGTGTTTCTAAATTACTTCTGCTCTAAATTAGTAAATGTAATTTTGCTCTCCTGTGTTCTTGTTGATGGGTGGTGTGTTTATTTTTTTGAATTGTTAACCTGATTATGTCCATTTTATGCCCTTTTGTTAGCCAATACCTCTACTGAAACAAAGAATGAACCACTCTATCACAATGTCACAGGAACAGACTGCTAGTCTGCTAGCAAATGCTTTCTTCTGCACTTTTCCCCGGCGAAATGCCAAGATGAAATCAGAATATTCCAGCTATCCAGATATTAACTTCAACAGGTATGGTGCAGGTTTTAACAGATTACATTTTTAGGGCTGTCTTACTCTAGAGCAGTGATTCTCAACCTGTGGGTCCCCAGATGTTTGTGAACTTCAGCTCCCAGAAGCCCTGAGCATTGACCATAGTGGCTGGGGCTTCTGGGAGCTGAAGTCCACAAACATCTGGGGACCCACAGGTTGAGAACCACTGCTCTAGAGGGCAAGCTTCTTAGTCTATAATGTATAACTAATTTATTTGAGAAGTACCCTAAACCAACTGATTACTGATTGATTTAAAATAAGCCTGTTAGTTAAATTTGGTAAATGTGAGAAATAATATTTGAGACTGGATTACTGTATAAGAACATTACAGAATATAAAATAAGTACAACCATAAATTATTAGTAAAGGCAAGTGTGACAAAGTTGTTTTGGGGATTAGGTATTTGGAATGCCAGAGCAACTTGATGGCTTGTTGCTAAGCACAGGAATAGTGCCTAAGAATGAAAACCAGCACAGTGGTGTGTGTGGCAGGAGTTTAAGGATAGAAGAATTCTATATAAGGCAAAGTTTGTGGTGTTTTTTATCTTAGTGAGAATAGGCAGAGAGAGGTGGTTTTTGTTTGTAATTAAGCAGCTAAGTCAAAAACACAGGAAATGGGTGATACGTAGTAGAAGCAGGAATAACAAAATCTGTCAGTAGTTTAAACTGTTAATGCATCAATACTGTACTACAACTGATCTCTAACAAGATACTTTATTTCCACTGTTACTATAATAAACCTTACAGTTTGTTTGATAGCTGTAGAGTCAGTCTGAGTTATCTCAAGTCACTTTAATAAAGAGAACACACTACCATAAATATACAGTTTGGTTCTTAGGAAGAATTAGAACTCTAACCTGGTAGCACAAATGTTGTGATGAAAGGGTGGAGCCAGCGCAAAGTGATATTGACAGGGTGTCCTATTGGACTGGAACTATCACACTAGTCTGAGGGAGAAAAAAGGGCCTGTCACAGCAAGTTTTCATTATTATTACCCCATGCTTGCATGCTTCCATTTAACATGCCGTTCCCCCCTTTTGTCCATGTAGAATATAAATATGACCAGACTGGATCAGACCAAGGGATTCACCTAGTTCAGCATATCGTTTCTAGCAGATGCTTCTAGCTAAGCCATACATCAGGATTGAAGGGAGTAAGTGTTTGCCTCCCAGTAGTTGGTATTTAAGGAAATGGAAAATAAGGGCAACATTCAACCAAAAATGAGCATGTTAGAGTCTCCTTCAAGTCTGTGTAAGGGTAGAGTACAGGCCCAACCTTCTCCTTCTCATTGTTCTTGAAGTATTCATGAGATTAGGTTGACAGTGCTTCATATTCACAGTTTACTATAATAAGACGTGATCAGTTGTGTCACTTTATATAATATTTGATCTCAACATTCCATTGTTTCTCTTCTTACATAGGAAAGCCAGATTTAAACTGATCTCCAAATAAGTTAAACTAAATAAGTTAATTGAGAGAAAGTTCTATCACTTCCCCTCTACATCTAGCCGGCCTGTGCTTGCAGAAATGCCTCTTCATGGGACCAGGAGCTCTTTTGAACAATGTGCAATGGGTTTTGGGGAGTATATGAGTAATTTAAAATTGAGTGGATAAACCTAAAATCACATCCACTGAATTAAAGCTGGCTTTTCCTATGTCAAAAGTGAACCACAGAAAACTAAACAAATTTTGAGATGAAATATTATACAGTGTAGCACAACATATGTGATTTTGGTAAGGTATGAAGGAATGAACCCTCTTTGGAGGTCAGCCGGCCACCGTGGTAGCCAGTCCCCATGCCTCAGTCCCTGGAAGATGATGTACATGATGGGAACATGTCTGTGGAAGAAAGTGGTAAGCAGGGGCCAGATTCTGCTAGAAGATAGCATTCTCTGGTCCCAGAAGGTCACAAGTAAAGGATGGCCAGTAGAAAAGCACAGCACAGTCATTGGTGCTATGCATTCTTGCTACTCTCTCTAACCAATAACTGTTGCAAAGAGATTTCCAGGATCAAGGAATGCCATCTCCTGGAGTGGTCTTCCTGTCTCCCTCATCTGGCAGAAGAGAAGTGCTAATAACCAGCAACAGTTCTACAGTAGCAATAACAATAATGCTAGCTGAATATTCATCGTAGCAAGAGTCTGCATCAAAAACAGTAAAAGTGTCATATGTGCAGAAAAGACCCCGGGGTTACTCTCAGACCCTGGTTATGGCAAGCAGCCACTCAGAAACAGTTTAGATAATATAGTGTGAACACTGTTTGCATCTGTGCCCTCTTGCATCGTCATCACCATCATGTAAATGCTGAGACTTGTTTGGAAAATTAAATCTAGCACTTTTCTCTGTTGGAGATATTCCTTCCCTCACAAAATAATCTTAAGTTATTGTGTAAGGCTTGGCCATTCTAGCTAATAAAATCAGATGACACATTTAATATGTGGACATTAAATAGAAAACTTTGTTATTTGCTGACTTGAAATTTGGCAGGGCCATCAATCAGTTCATTCAAAACAAGAGAGACTTGGTACAAAAGGTTGAGAACACTATGTATTTTATTTCACTTAAACCTTCTCAAGCACACCATTGCTTGGCATTCTTATATGCTGATGACAGCAAGCAATTTGTTTTTTTTTCCCCTTCAAACTTCCGGATTATAGCAGTTCTGGTAAATTGTATGTATTGGAGCTGGTCATTTTGTCGGAAGGTACCTGGGTGCCTCTATATAGCACCTACTCCAGCGATAGATTAAAAACCAAGGAAGTGTAATTTGAATCACTTCAAGAGGTGTCAGGCATTTAGTTTCAAAATGCTTGGCACTTGCAGACTACTTTATTTGGAAAGTCCTTTTATCTTGCTGCACCTGAACTTTGTGGTACTCCTCTCCCATCATTTAGTGAGCTCATCCTCTTTTAATTGTAAAATAAAACATTGCAAATATAGTTTTGAAAGAGGGTGAAATTATCACTTATTAAATAAGGGGCTGTGTAATGTTTTTCCAACTTACGTGGCTTGTTTTAGTAGATGCTTTAATAAAATGAACCAATTGTTGAAGGATTGTTGTAAAAACTGATGTGGGCCATGGAGTGGAGCATATGCAAACTAACCATTAATTAGGTCGTATGCGGAGGAATGATTTTTGGTGGTACCATGGTAGAGGATCACTCTCTTCCCTATATGCTGTGGCCTGCTCTTCTTTCAGGGAGGTTACGGCTACTGTGCTTAAAAACAAAAGCAGATATATTAATGGTTTTCATGTGCTTGGTGTTATATTTTGTTTTGATGTCTAGAAGGCAATTGACAAAGCTGGGTTTAAAAGGTGAATGGGTCACATATGAAAAGGTATGCTTTAACTTGCAAACCATGAAGGACTTTTTCAGGTAGGAACTAGAATTTTAAACAGAACTTAAAACATCACTGGCAGCCAATGTATTTGGTTCAGTACCATTAAATATGGGCTTCTTTTCATTCAGCTAGTGGCAACAAATAATAACAACATTCATTATAATCTCTGTTGTCATCATAGTGTCAAAGAGAAAGGTTTGCAAACCTCTCTGTGGAAAACTTGAAGGTAAGGAACATGTATGATAGTTAAGATATATGTGTTTTCATGGCATAGTCTTAAGAAAGGAAATGATCATGCTGTGTATTGCGTTTATACAGGAGAATGGAAATCAGATTCAGTTGTAATGCAATTCTCTCTTACCATAAACATCAATTTGGTAACATTAATGAGTATTCTCTGTGGAGTTAATTTTTTCATCTCTTTAAACAAATCTGATTAGAGGTAGGGCTCCATGCCATATTTATAAAAACTGACTCTGCTTGCCTTCTACACATACGTCAGCTTACATCTGACTATTTTCAGATGCCACTATGATGATGCTGGTTTTAAGACCTACCTTCTGTCTCCATGTACTCTTTGAGTTTGTCATATTCTGAAAATGGAAGTAAGGAATATCCTACAGTTCCTTAAATTCATTTATTGTGGGATAAGCTATAGCCTATATAAGCATCAGATCAGTAGAGTGCTAAGCTAGAAAAACTCATCCCACAGTGTTTTTTGTTCTTTCTTGAGGTGCCACAGGACTATTGTTTCTGAGCAGCAAAAAGATAATTCCAGGTCTTATTGGCTAGGCTTAATAGAGGTTATGAAAAAGATTTAAGACGGGCTGGTCAACTGTGGTCAAACTAGGGGCCAATTTTCTGCCTTTGAGGGCTCCACAGACAGCTGGAAGAAGAGGAGGAGGAGACGAGGAGAAATCTGGAAGTGGGCAGAAGGCTGCTTTTGGTTTTGAAATATGGATATTCTTTGTTGTGGGAGGTGGGGACACTGCAACCTATTTAAAGGGTGAACTGTTGCTCCTAGATGCTTCCAGGAGAGGCAGTTCTCTCTTTTTTGGCCAAAAGAAGTGCAGTCCAGGAGCCTAGAGAAGTCCAGAGCTGCAAAGCCAGCCTTGGTGGACTTCATGCTTTACCAGTGCTACATATCAGCCACCCCTGGTCTTAAGAGGAGTGTACCTGGAATGAGCAGGAAGGGGACACTACCACCAAGTATTTAGTGGCAGATTTAGTTCTCTGAGGACATGCAATAATTCCTAAGGATAATTTGATGTTCCTCTAGCAAAGGTTACTGGAGCACAGCGTGGTATAGTGACTACTATAAACTGATCTTGGATATATCTACCTGCTTAGCAGAAGTATTTAAGCATCCCTTGTTCTAAATCAGGATTACCTCTTCAAGATGGGCTTTGATGTGACTTTATCCCAAAGGGCTGGGTCTCAAGTGGAAGTAGGGGTGTAGGAAGGCTCAGGAAAGTTTGTTGATGGGTGATATATTCATCATTTTTACATAGGGCTTGCTTGCACACATGCATCTTTCTACATTTTCCTCTACCTCAGAATGGTTTATATCTAAGCATTAGACTCTGAGGATTACATCATGGAATATATTTACTCATACATTTACTCATACTCTTCCTCAGTGTAGCACTGGCATGCACACTAAACATCAGATCTCACTATATCTTCATAGCTTATGTGGAGTCTGTGGGATCTAACTTATATTCTACCTCATTTTACCTTTTGCTGGCTATCTTTACCCCATAATCTTCCTTGTAGAGAGTTATTATGACTTCACTCTTGTCAGATAGGATCTCTCTGTGATATCAAGGAAGTAATTGTGAGAGATTTTATTTGTTTCTCTGTGATTTTATAGCATGAGGTGCAGAAATGAATATAGTTTTATGCATGGGTTTGTGTAATGTTAGTGAAAGTGCTGCCTTTGGGAAAGGAAAGTGATAGGTTTATATCTGCAATACAGCAAGAAGTCAGCAGGTTAGGGAACAAAGCACTGTCAAAAAGCAGAAATTGTCAAAAGGTGGAACTTGCAAAAGCTGACTAAACAAAGGAAGCGGCAATTAAACTGTGGTAGTTAAAATGGACTTGTACCGCTATAATTGTGTAGTGTGACAGTGTCTGTCCACCAGTTCAGGAGCCAAAGCCAGCTCCCAAATTACCTCCAGCTGTGCTGGACGTCACTGCAGCCTGAGCTTGAGCCACTTCCTAAGGCCGTGTGGTGAGGCCACAGAATTGGCAGACCTTCCTTGGGCCTCTCTTGTCTCCTCTGCAGGCAGTGGCTAGCTTTTCTCTGACATGCCCTTGACAGCCCTGCAACCATCAAGAGGCAGGGAGGGAGCCAGCCAGCCAGCCAGCAAGGTGCAAGTGTACATGTCCAGACAGGCTGCCCTCCTGCTGCATTCTGCCAGCACCAGTGGTTTGGAGAAGCTGACTGTGCTTGCCAAGGCCTTGTGGGCACAGAGTGCCAGGGCATCTCTCCCTGCTAGGCTAACTTGGAAATCCTGCTGCATCACTGTAATGGAGCCTTGGGGTATGGCTAGCCTGAGTGTCAGGGCAGCCCTAGCAACAGGTTGCTATGTAACCAAAGTGGCTGTGTAAGAGAAGAACCCAGCCCATTCATGAGAGGGAGGGGCTGAGGTTTGTGAGGAGAAGACCTCTATATAAGGCACAAGGACATGGATTTTAGAGATTCCTTCAGTGAGATTTCCAGAGGGAGAGGGGGTTTTAAGTTATAGCTCTTTGGTCACTCAGGATGGTTGTCTGAATAAGCGTGGTTATCTTCTCAGAGGTCTATTGAGAGACAGAGAAAGGAGAAACTAAACCATTTTGTGTGACCTAGACTTGGGAATTAAGCCTTTGAACAAAAGGGAAACCAATGTGTGTGTAAAGGTATACTGAGTGAAACTACAAGAAACTGGTTAAACACCTTTTTGAAGTTCTGTATTGCTTGGAGTTTCTTATGACACCCCACACCTTTTCTCTGTTTGTTATTTTGAATAAAGATTACATTATATTTTTATAATTCTGACTCAGTAGAGTACTTTTCATTAATAACACACTGCTACAGATCAGTAAATCATTTTGAATAGCAACTGAGAGGCTTTACCCTTTATACACTAAGGTGGTGGTTTTAAAGAGAAAAGTAGGGTTGTATAAGGGGGGCAGGGTGCTTTAGCAGGCAGGAGAGTGAAGCTGCCACTCCAGTTTGGGGAGAAGGAGGCCTAGCTCCCTCCACAATCACCTCCTCCTCCACCAGAGGTGAACCTGCCTGGATTGTAGTGTGGTGTTGCTCCCCTGTGCATAGTTTCTAAGGGATTGGCCACATATCTCTTTGAAATTGTGCACAGTGCATCTCTTATACAGTATTTGCAACCAATGTTGTTTTGTTAGCATTGAGTTAATTGAGAGAAAAATCAGTACATGTTCATTTTTCAAGATCTGCCCTTTCGACCCTTTTCAGTTAGTACATGTAGTTAAAGGAGGCCAACATGTTGAATCCATGGGTTTTGGTTGCAATTGGAAAACATTCAAACAGTAGATTGTCAAAAAGCAGACTGTTGAAAAGTGGGAAACAT
Organism: Iguana delicatissima; assembly: GCA_948472985.1. Classification (NCBI taxonomy): domain Eukaryota; kingdom Metazoa; phylum Chordata; class Lepidosauria; order Squamata; family Iguanidae; genus Iguana; species Iguana delicatissima. Next base: position 292,853 of record CAOKZL010000781.1, read on the forward strand.
CTATACAAGTTTTTAAAATTATTTTGTCTTTTTTCTGAACATTTTGTCAACCCATTTTTTTGTCCCATTTGAGAATTATTACAATTATGATTATGATTATTTTATTTATATAGTGCCATCAATGTACATGGTATTTTACAAGTAAAACAAAATAAAAAACAGCCACTCCTCTCAAATGTATACAATCTCATATGTATCTCCACATACACATGTGTGTACGCATGCACATAGGGGAAGGAAAGAGTAGTACAAATTGAGATCCCAACTGGTAAAAAGATGGGATATAAATAAACATACTAGTAATATAAAAATGTGCAATATAGTTGTAAAACAAATTCTCATGAGTCTAAGTATCAAAGGTACAGTTGGGATGGCTCTGTGTGCTTAGCACCCATGCTGCTTTTTTAAAAAAATATAAATACATGGGACAGGATATTTGGGGTGTTAATATCAACTGGAAAATCACATGTGAGAAAAGCAGCTTGTGATGATACAGTGCTGGCCCATGAAGTGCTTGTGCATCTATGGTACCATCAGTGTTTCACATGACTTAATGCACATGGTGGGAAGAGAACAGTTTTGTTATGAAAAGTACATGAATAATTCACCTATAAATAAAACAATACCACTTGACATTTTGTTGGCTGGTATAAATATAAAAAGGTATTACCTGTGAGGTTAAACGGTTGAGGTGTGTTCCTTAAACTTTCAGCTGTGGGAATCTAAAACCTCTAAGCTACTTTCTATGTAAATAGAGAAACTGAAGCTCATTTACCTAATTACCTTGAAAAGACTTGCAGCCATAACTAAGGATTTGTTTTCCACAGCACCTTATGTATAACATTGTTTGAAGTTGCTTTGAGCCTTTTTTATCAGAAAGCATAAAATATAACTGAGTAGTGGAAAATTCACATATCTGTTAAATTTGTAAAAATAGGAAACTGAAAACATCCACTTTATGCTCAATCAACTTCCTAATTCACTATAGGATGTGTAATGCAGTACTTAAATGCTGGAGAAAGACCAAATACCACTACTATATTTTGCCGTTTTCCAACAGTATGGGGAACATCACCAGCCTTGTGTTTCAGCAGGGAAAAAAATGTAAGCAAATTCATCAGGGAAAAAAATACGTCAAAATGCAGAGGAGAGAGATTTTTGAAAATACTTTCTGCCTTTTCTTATTTCTTATCTTCACCAGTACAATTTTCTTACAATTCAGATTGGACAACTTAACTGTTGGAAAGGATCATGTTTAGAAAAAATACCTGTTACAAGTCCTGTTATAATAATTGTTTCATTCTCTTTCCATAAATGACATGTCGAAAGGAAATTTGGAACTGCAAATAATGTTTCAATTACTGTAATATAAAACTGGACTTGCTGAGCTTTGTCTTTACTTTCATTTTTCTATAATTAGATGAACATTTTAAAAGACTTGCTTTTCTGCTAGATTCCTGCATTAGTCAAATGATTATTTGAATTCCAATCAGGAATCGATTTGGATTGGGCTGAGGAAAGAGTTGAAACATTTATGTTCTTGCATTTAAAAAATCCATTTTAATTGCTCAGCCACTCTCTTTTAAAATTAATATGACTGTCATCTTAATTCATTCATTTTGAGTTTTATGCAAACATATTGAAGTGAGATTCTCCTCTTAAAACAATGCCTAGTGTTAATTCATTACATTGGTATCAGAGTTGTGTAGACCCACCCTGTATGACTTTTGTGTGTTAGACTTCACCTTTGCATGTCTTCTTGCTCACAATGAACTCAGTGTGCCTGGCTCTTTCCTATGTAATCTGTTCTCAGAAACATTATCCTTAATTAAAACAGAACAGTTAAAATGCAAAGTATCTTAACAATAAAGATTTTGTTACTATTTGCTCTTTGTACTTCCTAGTATAGGACATACCTTGAATCTTGTAGGGTTCATGAAATGGGTCATATTAAAACTCCTAGCTATAGAAATGCTTGAGAGTGGGACAGCATTACTGAAAGAGTAGTGATGTAAAGTTTCTACAAGAATTCTTATCGGGCCAGTCATAGCCAAAGGATAAATGGCTCCTTTACCTCAACAGTAGATTACTGTATGCCAGTCCTTAATTATATAAGATACTAGCGTATATACTCAGCATTACCCAGGATTTTATTTTCTCATAGATAATACTTTTTAGAAAGATTTGAGATCCTGTGCCTCTAATTCCCCAAACTGTCTTGTTCAGTACCTGTAACTTTTCCCCATATTCCCCAATCCAATCTGTATTCAGAGTTATTAACATACAGAGGTTGGTTTCCTGAGGGAATACACTGCCTCCTCCTTGCTGCTAGGCCTCATCTCTGTAGCAACAGGCGTATTCCAGATAGACACAGTTGACTGAGGCCGAAGAGCTCTCTGGCTGAGAATTCTAAGGGACCCTCCCTAAACTGCAAACCCCAGGATTCCATAGGGTCTTCTCTGGCAATCAAACATACAAACTTTGACTTTTATATAATAGATGAAGTGTTCAAGAGGTTTGGATTTCTCTTGTGGACGAATGGCATCGGCCCCTTCTGGCTCCTAAGAGTTCTGTTGTTCGAATGTCGGATGCATGTAAGATTTGAATGTTTGTATAACATAAAATGAACCAAAACACATTTACTTTGATTTCCATTTTCTTTAAATCAATGCAGCTGTTGATAGGATGGTAACTGTTGGCTTACATGACATATATGTAGTTTTCCAGCTTTTGACTATACAGTCATCCCTCCACATTCACTAGGGTTAGGGTTACAGGAGCCCCATGAAAGTGGAAAAACTGTGAATATCTCTAGACCCTCCCAAACCATATTTAACACAAAAAAAGTATGATCACCATATTCAACCCACCATGGATTCCTTTGAGGCATCAGGGTTCCTTCCCAAGGCAGAAGTGAGTGGCTGGTGGAGTTTACTGCCACCTCCACTGCTGCCCCACACCATTTTTAATAGGGACTTACAAGCCTTGTTTGCAGTTTCTCAGTCTCATGAGGCTTGCAGTCCCTATTAAAAACGGCATAGGGAGGCAGCAGAGGTGACAGCAAGTAATCCTTGAGTAATCAAATCTGCAAAAGTGAAACCCGCAGCTGTGGAGGGCTGACTGTACTATACCAAAAGGAGAACCACAATAGCATAATTCTTTTTCAACAGGCCATAGTTTCTGTGTATAAGGATGTTTCACTAATCATGTTGCCTTGTCTCTTGACACATTCTTTGTCAGGTTCTATACTGTGCATGTATCTTTGTCGTGTGTGTGTGTGTGTGTGTGTGTTTTAGAGACATGTGTGCCAGCCATAGGCTGTTATTGCTAGTAGGACAGCTTCTTAGTCACCTGCTGTACCTTCTGGTGCTTAACTGTATGGACAGGAATTCTTCTCTCCCCTAGAAATCCACACAGTAACAGCAGTTTTGTATAGCAAATTGCTTTATCAGATTTGGTGAGATTGAGTGCCTGGAAAGCAAACTTTTCATCCTATCTTTTAAAGCATTGGATATAATCTTAGACATAGTCCTCTACTTATTTTTAGTATGCTTAACCCTGATTTCTATAAAAATAAAAGCTTTTTTATATATTTTGAATGTGTTTTTATGTGCCTAATACAGATAGTAATCTTCAGGCTCTGCTCCAAGTGAGTGATAATTTTCAGCTAATGCTTTTGGGGTTTTTTTCCGGCATGCTTTGAATTTTCTCTGTAGAATGAACTAAGAGTGAAAATTATTGATCTTCCAGCTGCTATTGAACTGCAGCGTTCAGCAGCCCTTACCAGTTTAGCCAGTGGTGAAGAATGCTGGGAGTTGCAATTCACCAATATCTAGAGAGGTGGACAATTCCCATCCCTCAAAGAAATGCAGTGCAATTTGCAACGATGATAAAAATAAACCTTCAGTTTAAAACAGAACCATTAGCAATTGCAATAACATTTACTAAAATCCATTTCTTGCATTACAATGAAGAGCAAGATAAAGGAATTCAGCAGAAAAATAAATAAACAGAATTTTAATCCATATTAAAACCTCTGTAAAACAAAAAGGTCCTAGAGTGAAAATAATCCAAAAAATACTTGTTACCCTAAAAGATCTGTACAGTTATTTTCTGTGTCATTTAAACTGTGAGGTATCACTTTTCTTTTTTAGTTGCTGTCTTAATTGAATAAATCTTTCTATTAAATCTAATAAATCTTTTAAACTTGAATTCTTTTTCACTACACAATTTTCATGAAAGTCACTGTTTTCAGACAAGTAAAAATTAAATACACTTTCATGGTAGAAAACATGACTTCACTCATAGGTGCTTGTTCACCTAAAGGCTGTTCTGCCTTTCTACCAAATGGAATTAGCTAGATGTTGTTACATCACTTTGTATTTCCAGTTAACATTTCAGTACTTTAGGAAGGAATACTTTCATAAATGATATTGTATCCCTTCTCTGGCTTCTTTTAGTGAATATGCTGCTAGAGGCATACTGCTTCTGTAGTTTCCACATTTTCTCTTCAGGCAAATTGCTTTATATGTAACCCATAAAAATGATTTCTGTTTTATATAAAATCAAATTAACCAACATAAATGCAGGTTTCTGGAAAATGGATGGCACAGGGGGGAAAGGGGGGTTATATAAAAGAATATGTTCCTGTAGTGACTAAAAATAGATGATTTCTATTATGTCAACTCTTACGAAAGGATTCCCTTTAAGCAAGCAATAATAGACAATTTTATTGTTTGTTTGTTTTTCAAAAGCTTTAAAATGCACTGAAATAAACAAGGGTTATTTCTCATGCGTTGAGATGTCTGAAGGATACAGTCAGTTTTTCTTCTACAACGTAATCTCTGATGTGTAAATAAAAGTAATTTTTGAGGGGATATGTAGATATTCCCTAACCTATTCAAGAATTAGATTTTAAGTTCTTTACCACTAAAACCAATGCAGATATCACTATTTCTGTGTAACCGCACACATCTTTGCCGATACATATGTGGAGAGCAATTTGTGTGAGACTATGATTTCTTTGTGTGAAAAGAAGAATTACAAATTTTCCCTGACCATGGAGAGCAAAGGGGCTAAATTGCTGATTGTACTTAATTCATGAAGATAGCACACAGATGAAAATCAGTAACACCCAGCAGATATCTAACTTGCCTCTGAAGAATATTTTCATTTTTCTAGTATTAATGTCCAGCACACTAGAATGTGTTAATAAAGGTATGATGTCCAGAGTGACTTCTCTCTTCTGGAACTCATCCAAAAGATCAGTTTCTTTATGCTTTAGTACTAAAAATGGAGAATCCATAATTCACATCAACTCGAATTGTTTCCTTGCATTCATGTTTGAGTTGTTGCTACCACTAATAAATTATTTTGCTCACTATTTTTTGCATCCTGTAATTAATGACTTTCAAATAATCCTCTCATTCTTTGCTTTTCTTAGGTTATTTGAAGGACGTTCACCTAGGAAGCCTGAAAAACTGAAAACCCTTTTCTGCTACTTCAGAAAAGTCACAGAAAAAAGTAAAAGCGTCTTGTTTATCTATGCATTCTTCTATAAAAAATTCTCTTCTTCGATGGCTCTTCTGTAGGTGTATTTGACTAACAGAAAGATGTTTGTCAATGCTTCTTTCTTCAAGCTTGGAAACTCTGTTGTTGTTGTTGTTGTTGTTGTTGTTGTTGTTGTTGTTGTTGTTGTTGTTGTGTTCCTTCAGATTGTTTCTGACTTACGGTGACCCTAAAACAAACCTATCAGAGAGTTTTCTGGAGCTGAGAGTGTGTGATACACCCAAGGTCATCCAGTTCATTTTCACGGCCAAATGAGGAATTGAACTCTGATTTCCAGAGTCATACTGTAGTCCAGCTGTCAAACCACTACACCTCGCAGGCTCTTGCAGTAGGATAAAGGGTAATCTAAAAAGGAAGTTCAGATACTGGCCTGTTTAGATATTATTTGGTCCCTAGGATTCTTTCTGGGCTGAGAGGGGAATTGGCCTTCCAGTCATGCGCTCTTTGCAGGAAGAAAATGAAAAAGGAGTTGTAGGAGATTGATGTGTATTTTGAAAAGCAGGAGTTCCAATAATAGTGAGAAGTTTAGATCTTCAACATTTTGTTTTAACACAATGGAGGAGAGAACAAGAGTATCAGAAATTCTGCCATTAGTGTGCCCTTACTCTGAGAGTGAGCTTGTCTGAGTTGTTGTAATGCTTTTAGAGCAGAGGCCAGGAGCCTTTGATATAGAGAATCAAGTTGTTTCAGACTTCAGCTTACAAAAACCCCAATTGGCATAGCCAATGGTAAAGAACTAAGTGAAGTGTAATTTAAATCATTTGGAGGGCTAAAATTTCATTACCCTTTTGCATTCTGAATCATTATGAACTAAGAAGGAACCCTTTCTAGCATGTTGTCATCTTTTGTTGTTGTTGAGATATTTTAAGGATAAAATTGCTTCCTTTGGCAACAAATCAGCCAATGGAGTACCCACTGTCTGGGCGCTAAATTGTTAGATGATTTTCAGTTTGCAGAGCAGAGAAGTATGTAGAAGCCATTTGGCTGAGTCCTTTCAAACTCATATATACTTACTCATTTTGACTCGGAAGTAATAACTAGCTGAGTTTAGAGTGTGGTAAATGCCTTGTTGAACAAGGATAAAGTTCTGGGTACCTTCCATAGGAGACTTTGGTGCAACTAAATAATAATTTTAAAAAGCCCCTTTGGACCCAGAACACTTTTCAGTAACTATCAACAGGTAAATAACATTCTGTTCCTGAGCAAGACCCTCGGGTATTTGTCTGTTAATTCAGCCTATTAGATAAAGATGATTTCTAGATCAGATTTTTCATTGTGAAATTGTCTTCGTTTCCCTATGGGATAAACTCTGCTGAGAAAGAGGTGGGGAATGTGAGCCTGTTGATTCTCCTCAGTGGCTCACAGAAAAAATTGTCCAAGCTGTGAATTGTTAGCATTACTTTATAGCAATCCTAGTTGTACTTGTATGGCTGCTACCAGGAGCTTCTGGATCATTTCTAGTTTGATTCACAGGCATTTATGCTTTAGGATCTCACAGTTTCTGTCTCATCCTTCATAGTATTTAAAGTCTATGTGAAATTGCGGAATGACATCGTCTGCGGATGTAGATTGAGGGGTCGTCAAGTTGTATATGACAGTGCATTCTGTTTTCCCTTTTAATCAAACCCAAGTGAAATTGTAGAAGTGCTAAATCAACAGTCTGTTTCAGTAACAGAATGGATGAGGGCCAATAAACTGAGGCTCAATTTGAATAAGATAGCATTAATAGGTGGTTTGTTTATTCAAGCTAAATTGTGTTTTATTTTGTTCTGGATTGCTTTGTGCATCTGTGAATTAAGATTTAACAGAAGGCTGAAAAGATCTTGTAGAAAACTGCTAGTGTGCTAGCTGTGACTTTGCCTAGGCAAGGATAGCATATATTCAGTTATCTTTGCCTTATTAACCTCCTATTGGATTACCACCATGTGTTTTAAACAAGCTTGCATTTTATATTGGTTCAGTGACTTCATTTGGACCAGAAATGTGTGTGAAGTTGCTAAGAAGATGTACCTCCTATACTTTACTAGTACTTTATTGGCTTTCAGTCCATTTCTGGATTCAATTCAGAATACTGGTTTTGACTTATAATGGCCTTCATACATTGCAAGCAGCATACCCATTTTTGTATGTACTGTTGGAGATCTTTCTATGTGCTGCTGCCAGATCAGGCATAGCACATTGGTATGAGAGAAAGGGTCTTTTTGATGTTTAATACCAACACTCACTTGGTGTACCTATTTTAATATATTTTCAGTGTAAAGTAAAGACTTCTTATTTTCCTAAGCTTTTAAACCTTTTCTGTATTTTTAACCTTTGTTGTGGTATGACCCATCCTGTAATCTTTTGGTTTGGTGGGCATATAAACTTTGTACACACATGAGAAATTAATTAAATGTAGATAACTTCTTTAGTGTTTGAAAGTTAGTAATTATTACTATAATGCTGCATTGAATTACTGCTTTGTTTTCTGCATTTCCATCTTTTCATTATTTTATGCATTCAGGGAATGAGTAATATATTTTCTTATGATGTCTTGTAGGTAGCATAAAGTAGTGTTTATATCTCCACACCCCAAAAAAAGCACCTCAACAGTGAAAAACTGGATTCAAGTATAAATACTCTCAAGACAGAGTAGGCAAACTGCAGCCTTCCTGATGTTGTGAGACTATAGCAGAGCTAGTGGGGAGGAATGCTGACAGTTGCATTCCAGCAGCTTCTGGAGGGATCCAGTTTGTCCTCCTCTTCAGTGAGATCTTTAATGAGAGCCTGGAAATAGGATAGCCTTACAAGAGTTCATAAATTTCCTGTTGTTGTTGTTGTTGTTGTTTTTGTTTGATTGTTTGACTTTTTTGAGACTTAACATTTATTTTTGTTGTAATTACCTTGTTTCAAAATGGTTCATACATTTGGAGGCTCCCTACCGTGTTTCCTTCCCTTATGATTGTAGTTCAGGGAATTATATGGCCCTATATGTGTTGCGCTGAAGGTCTTGCCAGCTTTACCCAAGGTAAGCAATGGACAGAAATTCTGTAAACTGACAGTAGAACTACACTATACTGATACATTGCTGAAGTTTTGATGATACTACTGTATAGCTTGAATATCTATATTGCCATTTTTAAATAGTCATTCTCAAAAAAAGGAAAAAAATCTCTTTTTAGTTATTCATGGCAACAATAGGACAGTTAGCTCTCTGATTTAGTAATTTGTAGCCTCCTTGCAAAAAGACAAAATTGTGCTTCACTTTTCGCATAAGGAATAACATGATAGGAATTTATCTTTCCAAGTAACAGAAGTTAAATATCTTATTCACAAATGTTTTATTATAAATAGTAATTAAGTTACTTGTATTGGAAAGCACTGAAAACCAGAAGTTGTACTTTTAGAAGATAAATATTTAGTTTGTGAAATGTTAGTGTATAATATGAGAGTCCTTTTGTGGTAAAATACAAGATCAATGCAAAGAGCACTGCTTTAGAAAGAAAACAAAGGCAAAAGTTTCATCAAGGCTTTTGAATCACTTGTAACTTCTTCCAGAGTGAGAGGACTCTTATTGAATGCTTTCCATAGAGCCCTTTCTTAGAATGTTGCAGGCCCATGTTTTTCATAAAGAAGTAGTCAGCCTAATCATAACAAAGCAGACAAGATGAAACATTTCCAGGAGAATAAAAGAGTCTTAACATATGTTACCAAGTGCAGTCCTATGTACATTCACTCAGAAGGGCCACTGTGCTAAATGGTGTTTATTCTTCTCCAAAATGTGCGCAGAATTTCAGCTTTAACTTTTCACTGACAGGTTGGAATCTGGCTAATGGCTCCCACTGATGGAATTACATCTGTTAGTGGAACAGTTTTCCTCTCCCCCCAGAACTCCCTCCCATCCATCTGCTCCAGGTTTCTAAGCTGTGTTTTGTTGGCTTTCTTTTTGGATGAAATGGAATAATTAAAAAATAATTTTACAGTGAATAATGTGCATCTATTTGCATTTGTTTTTCTTGTAGAACCGACTGGACTGGTGACATTTACAAGGCAGTGTCTACAGGAATTTCCTGACTGGGAAAGGTCAGTATTAAAAAGACTCTCCTGAGGCGACTTTGCCTTGCTTTGAAAATTTTACTGGAAGTCCTGGTAATGTTATAAGTTGAGATTTTTTTTGAGTTACTTGAAAAGTATAACATACCTATTTTTAAATTCTTCTTTAGAGTTTGTGATAGAAAAGTGTATAGATGTTTGGCCAGATCTTGAAAATTTTTACATTCAAGTTTATTTATTTTAAAATGTTTCCATATTGCTTTCCAGGGTAAAGCATCTCCAAGACAGTTAATAAAGTAAAAGGCTTAAGCATTAAAATAAAAACTTTTTAAATTAAAACAACATAAAAAATTTAAAAGGAATTAGGAATTAATATCACAATAAAGGCTGAGCCTCCTTTACTTGGATATCCAAAAATCTCAGCTTTTTGCCATGAGCCACCTGTTTTTGTTTTCAAGGTGGCGGCTGCAGCGCTCCTATCCATTCAACTATCAGATCTGAGGAGGGCCACAGCTGCCACCTAGAAGGCAGAAGCAAGCGTCTGGCGACAAAAAGAGAAAGACTGAGGACCTGTAAAATGGTGGAAGGATAGATTCACACGAAAGCACTATGCTTGGATTCCTGCCATTTCACAGATCCTCAGTCTCTCTCCAGACTCATGTCGCATACACAAGTAGTGAACAAACGAGGCATGAGGTTATTCTAAAGAGGTACTGTCTTCCAAAAAATCTGAAATATGGAACACTTCTGGTTCCAAGCATTTCAGATAACTGGGGCTCAACTTGTATGATAATGAACCTCTGTTCAACTGAAATCAGCTTAAAATTAATAAATTTTGAAGGCCTGTTTACAAAGAAGGAGGGATCTGAATGGAGATTTTAATAATTAGTTTGTAAGACATGCCTTGTTAAGGGTGTGGAACAGAAACATACCAAGTTGCCTTTGTCTCAACACAATGCAACACAAGAAGCCTTCTGTAGGAAAAAGGCAGCAGCAAGGGAAAACTGGGTAACTTACCAAGATCTTTTTGAATTTGATCAAGAACAACATAGAATTAAATCAAATGAAAAATTCATGAAAAAGATTATAGTTTTCATTGTAAAGTAGAATTTGAGATGCAGTTTGGTGCAGATGATGGGCATTTGATTGGTAAGTGGTACAAACTTTTGTTAAAAATACAGGTGGAAGAAGAACAGATTAAAGATCATAAAGTGGGCACAAAAATTTGTTCGAACTGTATGTTATGTCCAGTGGTAGAATATGTAGTCAAAGGGAATGAAATTTATATTGTCTTATGACCTTAAGGAGCACTTCTACAAGACGATGTATCGTTGGTGTTTGACACTGGAAAAATTGGCCAGAATGCATAAATGTGCTTCTGATGTATGTTGCAAATGTGAGTGAAAGGTGGGATCTTTTTATCATATGTGGTGGACTTGTAGAAGGGCCAAAACATTCTGTAATCAAATACATAGTATAATGCAAAAATTTTTGAAAGTTGATGTTCAACCGAAACTTGAATTGTATCTGCTGGGACTGATAGATGAGCAATTGGAGCAGAAGCTGGAGTTATGGAGCTATGATAACATGACTACTGCAGTAGGAGTACTTTATGTGCAGCAATACCAATGAGTGCGAACTGGCTGCTGAAACTGACAGATTTAGCTGAAATTGATAAAGACCATTAATTAGAGAAAAATCACTGTCAAAAATTTTTGAAGAGTGGATCCTTTAGTAGGCTTTTTGCAAGGAAAAGAGCATAACATATTAGCTGTAGGCTTTGATAATTAGTAGATTTGGATAAGCAATAGTATATAAAAGGTGTTTAAAATTAGAAAACTTCTTTTGCATAGTTATATATAATCAGTGTTAGAGAAGTTGAAAGTCAAATATAAATTTCTTTTTCCTTCTTTTTTACTGTTTTTTCTTTTTTTTGTCTTTCTTCATTTATATAATTCTTTATCTTTTATTATATTGAAAAATGTTTAATAAAAATTAACCTTTAAAAAGAAAGAAGGATCTATGCACGTATCAAGAGCACAGCATTCAGTAGCAGCTGTCAACCCATCTTTCCAGTAGTATAGAGGTTGAGCCTCTGTGGTTGTTAATATGGACTGGGCAGATAAGTGTGGTTGTAGGTAGTCTTTGAATAGCCCAAAGTGGATAAGGATCTATGGTTATACAACATTTAATAAGATGAAGTGATGAAGTACTTTCCATGAGCCCAAAGAGATTATTGTGTTCGCGTGTATATAGTATAAGTTTGTACATGTACACAGTGTGGGTGTCTGTGTTTACCGTTTGATTCACATATTTTGGTATTGGCATAGTTACCTTTTTTTTTTTTAGTTACATCCCTTGCTTGCCTAAGATGACAAACGTGTATTTGTTTTGAAAGAAACAGCAGAATGAGAAATGTTGTACTGTGTCTTGCAAATGGCATAAAAGAAATTTCTCACTCTTGCCATTTCTCAACTGTACTCTAGTTAGTGCATGATAAATGGATAACCAAACCCTAAAGGGCATATAGAAGATGCCATTTCAGAAACCATTACTTAGTGCAAGTACTTACTCAGGAGGGAAATTGACGTTACGTTCCCTTGGTGCTCATTGCTTGAGAAATCTTCCTTATAGAGGGATGGGTTTCTAGAGATAATGATGTCACAGTCAATTTATAAAAGACTGTGTTTTTTTTCTTTTGCAAGAAAACGCTCCAGTTGTAGCACAGTTGTGGAGGTAAAGCCACAACTATGTAGCATATTGAAAAGTTCATTTCTTCAATTGATTGAAACCAAATGTAGTTTAGGAAGCTAGAAAAAAATATAATTCTGATTTATTTTAAAACAGCAACAACAGAGAAATCTCAGCTGTTTGTATTGGGCCAAGTTTTTTTGCTTTTGCAAATTTTCAAGATTAAAATTTCCTGAAAGAGAACAAAAAGGGTAGAGGTAACTTGGCTTACCTCGCTTGTTTTTCATAGATATACATGCTATCAGATTTGCATTCTATCAGCTGAAATAGCAGTTATGAAACGCAGAAGTAGAATTTAGTCCAATAGAACAGATGTTCTTAGTGTCATATATCTACTTGTATATACTGCATTTATTGAAAGAAAGTCTTACTGAATTCAGTGATACCTCCAAATAAGCATGCATAAGATTAAATCCTTAACAATGTATACGGAAACACAGTCCTCAGTGTTAGAAAGAATGCTGTCTCTAGAGCGGTGCTGCTCAAGCCAACTGGTGTACATACTGTTAGTTATCTTTTTTCTGATGTGCAAATATTAGCATCATATTTGTAGCCATTGGCTATAGTTGTTTCTTTCTTTCCTGGAAAGTTACCAGGAACCAGCAGTCTATGGCTTAGGGACTGGCACTGGCCTAGGGGGCACAACTTTATAGTTCTAGGTCTACAGGACCCAAGATTGCTGTCTTGTAGCATAGAACTTCGCTGTCCTTCAAGAATTAAACAAAGTTGTATTCAAAAGATGTTTTTCCACTTCCCTTTCCCACAGCAGCTTCCTGTAATTCCCTCCACCACTCCTGAGAGTTGTGAGATCCTGTGGATACAGATGCTATGTAGCATAGGGATCTGCTGCAAGATTGCAAAAGAAGCCTAAATAAATAAATAAAACCCCTCTTCTCCTCAGCCAATTAGCAGCAGTACCTTTCATTAGTCAAAGAGCTTCAGAGGACATAAGTGTATACACAGAGAGTGTATGTGCAAAGTTAACATTTTTCATCTTCCTAATGTCCTAATATAACAGTGTTTTATTCTAAATGCCAATAGCTCGTACAATATAACCAAATATGCATTAATAATTGGATAATTTAATGCTTCCCATTTAGCTGAATAAGATTAACCGGGCAAATGCTTTCGAAGTATAGAAGTGAAGCTTCCCTTAATATTGTGTAGTCCCTGGGAATTACCAATGTAAGTTTAAGTTAATGCTGATGCACTCCAGTTTGGGGCACAAAGTGGCTTTATGGGAACTTTTCTCTTTTTCTGTTAGTTTTGGCTTAAGTTCAAGTGCGGGTGAAAATACATGGGCTTAGGAGTAGCAGATCTGGATGTGATTAGTGCAATTTAATTTAAATTTGTCCTGTGAACTCTTTCATTTCACTATAGAATACCATGGTAATTTCAGTAACACTACTTTATATGGATTCAGAATTTCTTTCTGAATGTAAAATGAGAACTAAATAAAGAAGGTTAACATTACTGTCAGATATAAAAACCAAAAGATTGCAGTGGCATCTTGACTTTTATGAGGGTCTGGGCTGCAGAACCCCTGCAAAGGTCAAAAAATGCCCCAGTGAGCACTTCCCCCCTACCTCCTCCTGCCTTCTTTTTGCAGCCAGCCAGGGGAAAGGCAAGAGACTGCGGAGGGGAAAGACTCCCCCTCCAGTATCCTGCCTGACTCCTCAAGTGCCCTGACTTCTTTTTATGCACCTGCACAGGAACAGGCAGGGGAGTGGAGTGGAGTGGAGGGAAGGTCTTCCCCCAGCGCTCTCTTGCCTGCCACCGCCAGCATGGCCTTCCTTTTTTCTGTGCGCCTGTGTGGGTAAAAAATAGGAGAGTGGAGAGGAAGGAAGGTCTCCCTCCTGCACTTTCCTGCCTGTTGCTGCCAGGGCGGGCACCCTTCTTCCTGCTTGCCCACATGGGCAAGGGGCAGTACAGTGGAGAGGAAGGAATCTCTCCCCACCTGTACTCTCCTGCCTGCCTCTGCCAGTGTGGCCTTTCTTCATCCTATGTGCCTGTGCAGGCGAGAGGCAGGAGAATGGAGAGGAGGGAAGGTCTCCCCCCTGCACTCTCCTGCCTGCCACCACCAGCGCTGGTTTTCTTCTTCCTGTGCCCCACGTGGGCAAGAGGGTGGAAGAGAGGGAATCAGAGCTTGTGCTGTCCTGCTTGCTGCTGCCAGCACGGGCTTCCTTCTTCTTGCTCAAGTGAGGAGCAGGAGAGTGGAGGAGAGGGAAGACTGGAAAGTTAAGGGGGAAAGTCTTGTTGCCCATCAAGCTTTTCCCCTCCCCATTCGCTGCTTGCCAAGGTAGCGCAACTGGGCAAAAGGCTAGGGAATAGGAGGGGAAGAATAGTGAGGGAGGCAAGCGGGCACCTCATGAATAATTAAATTTGTAAAAGTCAAACCCATGAATGGGGGAGACCTGTACTTTTGATCTTAACAACAATGTTTATTTTTCTTTGTAAATTAGCAAAAGAGACCTAATTTGGATGAAACTCCAAAAGGCTTTATATATCCTCTTTCACCAGAAATAAATAGGCAGGATTGTTTGAATTTTAAATCTTAGGTAGCATCAATGCCAATTTTTTTTTATTCCTCACTCACAGTTTTATATGAGTGATAGTAGCCATGCTTTCTATTGACTGTTCTTTTGTAGTTCAGTAAATGGGCATTTATAGAACTACATCTGACAACACAAAAAATGAAAGAACAAAAGTTACTGTTCATTGCCTGCAAGCTGGAAATTCAGAAGTAAAAACAATGAAAAACTGTGATTACTTTCCCTCTGTCCCGCAATGATATCATTGGATTCTTGTTTTAGCTACATTTAATAAGAATGATAAAACTACACCCAGATTCATACATCTTTTGCACAGCTCTTTTTAATCTCTTTTGTTTGTGTCAGAATAGTCAGTGGTGCTCCATTTCAAGCTGACAGTTTGCAATGGGTGCAAATACATGGTTTGTATTTAGAGTGCTGAATCAACAGTAGGTGCAACCTAGTCATTGTGTTTTCTGCTCTGAGATGTGACTGAGCTGTAAAGTATTGTGACTTTGTAGAGATTGATTGGCAGCAGGCATTTTGGCTGAAATCCAAATGCTAGTCCAAATTAGAACAGATTCATTGAATCAATTACTGAATGCAAGTCAATATTTATGTTAACCTCATTGATCCGATGGGTCTCTCATGGTTAGTCCTAGCCATTGGATTTAGGCTGTAAGTATGCAATATATTTAAATAGAAATTAAAAATCCATTATCTCTTCTAAAGTACAATCATGCATTTGCATTTCTGTGTATATGTATATTTATGTGATTACAGATCTCAGAAAAAAATGTCAAGGTTGCATGTCACATATGAAGGCACTATTGAAAACAATGGGCATGGGATGTTACAGGTAAGAGTAGAATCACACACAGATTTGTGCTAAAATTCTACTGACCTTTGTTTTATTTTAGCAGAATAATATGCCTTAGATTGTGCAAAAATAGGAAGACATTATGTAGTGTAACAGACACAGCAGAATTGACAGTCTTAACATTGTCTGTTGTTTCTAGCTTACTTTGTTTTCTACATTTGTGCCCTTTTGAAAAACCTTTCGATTGACAATGATAAGACCCTGATAGCTCCAGGTTCTTCAGGTCAGACAAAGACTGAAGAGTGACAGGAGCAGGACTTTCAGGGTATGAAAGTGACAGCTTGCCCATTTTCTTTTATATTATTTTGCTTCTGGAGTGTTGTTGTTATGCCCCAGCTGGTGACCAGTTCAACAGTTCAGGAAGCTTTGACTCCTGCTAGTGGAATTGTTTTAGTTCAAGAGCTAGTCAGCTAAAACAGATTGATGAGAATCCATCTCCCCTTACCTGCAAGGCATTAAAAAAATTAAGCTAAAAAGAAGCTTGATTTCAAAATATAATATAAAGTACTGTGTCATGTTTGTTTGTTTGCTTAATAACTGTTTCCCTTTTTGGACCCAGTCTGCAAACTCATGATGCCAGAGTAGTGGGATTTACAGCAGCCTGGTTAGTTGGGGCACAATTGTCTGAAACAGTCTTCTACACAAGTCCTCATTACAACATTACAACAAATGTGAGCTGCATAAGACATGACTGTGCCTTTCTGTGGTTTCCATTTATTGTAATGCTTTGTAATGCTTTCCTGGAAGACTTTTTCCAGAAGACTATTCATATGAGCCATTCATGGGACAAAAATTGCTTACTGTGTATACTCATGTATAAGTCTAGAAATTTTAGTCAAAAAATTAATCAAAAAAACCTGGATTGACTTATTCACTGCACCTTAACCATATCAAGAAAGAAACCACTCTCTTCTCTGATTTGAGTGGCAAAAGATGAAAGCTTAGTCCATCCCAGAAGAACCTGGCACTCTTTACTCTATCTACCATGGCACTGCTTTTGGCCTTCTTGAATGCCAGGATGGGGAAATTGCTGCGGCCAGGGCTCTGAGGTGGTGCTACACTTTCCTCTCTCTGTAGAATGACCCTTGACTTATCCACAGGTCATATCAAAGTCCATAATTTTGGCCCCAGAACCTGACCTCAACTTATCCATGAGGTTGACTTGTACATGAGTATATATAATAAATCCAAATAAAATATTCAGATTCTAATGGGAGATGGTAAGGCAGCAATGTCAGGTCTTTCAATAAAACCTACGAAAATCTTGTGGCACCTGGACGAAGTGGAATGGAGTTCACAAACCGCAATGTTTATGCCAAATAAGATTTATTAGTCTTTAATAAAAGGCACAAGCCTGTGTTGTTTTTATTCTAAATTTGTATTGCTGTTTTTTATTTTGCATAAAAAGGTCAAATGTTGCAGATGTTCGTACTTTATACACTTGTTAGAATGAAACAGAACTGAATAACTTATATCAGTAATGACTGTATGATATAGAAAGGGGTTGGGAACATTGCTGCCTAAAGCATCCTGTGGAGCACAGTCGTCTATAGGCAATCTTAGAAGTAGCCTGTAAAGCTTTAGAAACTGTCAGACAATAGAGAAGGGGTAGAAATACCCATATCATATGAGGTAGCAGCCATCCTTAACTAGAGCAATCTTAAGACAGCAATTCTCTACCCTTTGGAGACAAGGCGTATTGTGAGAGCAGACTGCCTGAAAAACGTATGCACATAAGAGGAGGAGGAGGAGCAGGAGAGTCTCATGCAAACTGTGGAATCAAATGTCATCCATCCTAAAACATGAATACTGAACAGTTAAGTATAGGAAAATCCATAAATGATTTCTTTTTCACTGTTACAAAAGTACATCAATATGAGCATCAGATGTTACATTTTGACCAGATCCAAAATTAGTGGGCTGTGCATTCAGATGTTCACAGTATTGCTATGATATTGATAATAGCTAGCATAATTACATGATTTCATTATTACTTTCACTGTATTGTCTCTCCTGCTGTTTACTCATTTACTGATCTAATTCATTGGCTTATTCTCATGAATTAGATTAGTGTGATTCTGAGAAAAGAGACTGTGGCAACCTTTTGTCCTTATACAGCTCCCTATCTAATGACCCTGATTAGAGTTTCTGAACACTGCTACAGTATGAAGAATGAATGAATGAATATACTTAGTCAACAGTTAATATATTTATAGTTGATGGATAGCTGAGACAGTGGCTGTTATATAGGAGAGAAGAAGTGAGGGTCTCTTAATTAGGATACAGTTGAAAGACTTTGCAGTTTGCCACTCTCCTTCTTCTTCCATGACCTTGGGCAATCCATTTTCCGTGTACTCATCTCGAGTGAGGGTATTTCTGGCTTAAAGGCAGATACTGTCCCAGTGGCCCGAGTCATCTTGGCAATTTTTTTTCATGCTTTTTTTTTTTGAAGTATAAAACTGTTTTCCCAGTGTTAATATTTTTTCCTGAAACATGTATTAAAACCAAGATGCATTTTAAAATCACAAAGCAATATTAAATATTCTCCCAACACACTCAGAACTGTAGTCCTCGAGGGAGGGAAAATATTTTATAATGCATTTGTTGTACTGTATAAATTTGCATTGAATGCACTCAAAACAGTCTCACCTGAGAGATGTGATTGTCATTCCCATTTCAGCTACTTGGTTTTCTGATCATGCATAAGCAGAACAAATCCCTCTGCTTGAACAGTCTGAGACTAAATATTAAAAAGAGCTCTCTCCTTAGTCTTACACATATTTTGAGCAATGCTGCACCCACAGATGTCTTCTGATGTTTTCATTGTAGACTCCATTGTTTTTCAAACAATTCAGTCATTTTTGGTTAATTAATTAATAGATGTATTTCTTGGATTTCAGACCAGTTTATCAAAGCAGTGTACAAAAATCTAAATTAAAACAGCATAATGAAATACAGTAATCAGAAAAAGGTGATTAAAAATCTTACTTGATTCTAACACTATGTCGTTAAAAAAAAAATTAAAATTCTCAGAAGGTAAAAGGATCTTTTCAGGTCTCCAAAGAGATGACAACGTACCCACCAAGCCAGCATCCTTAGGGAGAGCACTCTATAGGTAACGAACCATAATCAAGAAGTTTCTCTCCTCAGTAGTAAACCACTACACCTCATTTAGCAGGGTCAACTATGGAAGAGCCTCTGAATATGACCTTAGTATAGAGGCAGGCTGATTTACTTTTCTCTTTAATCAGGCTTTTCTCTTTACTCCTCTTTTTAATCAGAGGATTAAAGGAGGAGACTCTTGGGACTCATAAAGGAGATAGAGCTTTACTGAAAACAGATAACAAGCACTGATTATATGTATGTTGGTATGCTCTTTGGTACCAAAGGCAAAGAGTGTACAGGTTGTCATTGCCGAATAATATGTCATTTACGTTGTGGATAAACATTCTCAGCTTTTTCAGATGTCTTAAGTCATAGAAATCTCTAAGGATGAAAAAGAGCTGATAGAATTCAGTTACTGAGCTAAACGTACCCCAAACCAGGTTTCTGATATATGGGGGAAAGTGGGGGAGGGGGGATTTCTTGATAATCACTGTGATGGGAATCTGTCTAATTTACACTTCCCAAGTCAATATACAAAATGAAATCCCATTATGCTTTGCCAGTTCTCCCTCACAAACATGCATATGTTAGGAGAAAGTGGACACACAAATGTATATATTAATAAGAATGAAGTATTAATTCATTATATTAGGGGAAATTCTTTCCAGAAATGTGCATATTGATAGAAATGTGTCAAAACTGCATAGATATTTTTTTTAGTCTTTAAAAATAAATATATAAACTGATGAAGAAACAGTATGAAACAAACATAGGATTGGAGAAAAGAAAAGTTGGGAGAAAATGAAATTGATAGGTTTATCTGACCCTAAACACTGTTACTTTTCTTCCCTTGCATAATTTTTGTTACCATTTTTGCCTTCTTAGGAAGCCAGTAACATGATGAATTTTCTGTCTTTTGGTTGACCCAGTAACAATGCCACCATAGTATGTACTTTGAGTATGGTAGCACTGCTTAAAAGTTAGTAGTCAGAAACCAAAAGAATTACAGCTGATAAAGAAAATTGAGTGTGTACAACATATTTAATTTATTTAAAAGGGCAGGGGTGAATGGAAGAGTGTTTCTATGCCCATAACAAGAAAAAATGTTTTTCTATCAGGTTGATTTTGCTAATCGCTTTGTTGGAGGTGGTGTCACTAGTGCAGGACTGGTACAAGAAGAAATTCGCTTCTTAATCAACCCAGAACTGATTGTATCTCGTCTTATTACCGAAGTCCTGGATCACAATGAGTGTCTAATTATCACAGGTTAGTTTTTATAAACCTCCTTCATACCTTACTTGACACCAGTGCCAAGAGACTGTAAAACTAAAATTAGTTCACAGCAACACTAACTAAGAAACAAGAATCCAGTGTATGTTTTCACTAGAACTGAGTCAGTATGGAGTAGCATTGGATAGACTAGAGTCAGGAAACTTGTTGAAATTCTTACTTATCTATCCATCAAGCTCACTGGGAGATGTTGGGTTAATAACCTGTCTGTTAGCTTAAGCTGCCTCAAAGAGTGACGTCTTTTAAATGTCATAAATAAAATTCTGTAGCTGCTTAGGTACTTTCTTGCATTGCAACCAAAAAGTTATCCAATCCATAGAATGTGGTATAAACACACAAACAGTTTTTGAATTGTATGGCCATTCAGCACAATGTTCTTACTGGATTGTCAGGAAAGAGGTGGTACTTCTGCAGACTTTGAGTGTTCTCCACGCTAGTTGATACCTTGTGTATGTAGACGGTGCCATTGAAGCTACACAGGAATAGGTACCCAGAGAATGGAATTTGGTATTAGTATATATAAACTGTTGCAGTGTTATCTTTCACATGTGTGCATTACTTGAACCTGTGACTTCGGGGGCTGAAAAATAGTTTGCATAAAAGAGAAGAGCCTTTTCTCTTGATTTGGGTCTTAATAAGTATTTCTCTTCATTTTTGAACATTTAAAAGCAGAGTTAACATGCATGAAAATTAATGGAGTATGTGGCTTCTGTATGCATACTTTAGCTTGGAGGAAGGTATGTGGGGGCTATTTAAATAGCGGTATGGTATGCATTTGAATGACAAGTCATCCCGGCCCCTGGCCTGCATGGTTAGCAGTGCATTGCTTTGCAGAGCATCTGCAAGCAAGTATGTCTCATTACAGCCCCCTAATTTGCAACAGGAGTATAATGGGAAATTACACTGTAGGGCTGTGTCTTGTCCCAGCTGCCAGTGTGGAAAGGAAAATGGTGGATAACAATGCAGGACTTTTAAGTTACTGTCCCTCTTCAGACTATCGTACAAGAGGGTTCTGATGCCTGTCTTATGTCAACATCTCAAGGCTTTGTAAATCACTTAGAATTTGGAAGGCAGTATTTAGTTTGAACCAGATTTCAGGGATGTCGTACACCACACTGCCCCAGCCATAGCCATTTTCAAAACATGGAGAATAAACTGTATTTGCTTTGGATTTGAATTAGCATAATAAATTTAGAAACATTTCATGCCATATAAAAGTTAACTACACTTATTAATTGCTGATACCTTTTGCACTGGGAGAGTGGAAACACAGGTACCCAATTCCAATTCTGTAAAATTTTTGATTTTTCCATTGATTCCCTTCCGTCCTAAGTATTTTTAAAAATTGAGTCTCAGGAAGAATCAGGGAAGACTCGTTCAGACAATGAAAAGATTATTTTCTACCATCTTATATTTATGTGATGACTCTTCTGTTGTCCTTTTCCACCAGCTCCATTCCCACCACCACCAGCACCCATTTTCTATCACTTTCCAGTAATCAATATTCAGTCACCAATGACTGGCACAGTGAAGTCCCAGCTCCCATGTAGGACAGTAAAATCTGTTCTTGTATACTCAGTTGCTGAATTGTGAGTTCTGTTATGGTCTTCCATTCCTCTCTTCTTTTCTTTCTCATCTGTCTGTCGTCCATGATCTTCCCCTTGGCTAGCACTGCAATTCAATTAAAAGCTTACAGGAAATGGTCAGTGACTTGTGGTCATAGAAGGCATCTGTCCACTGAAATGTAGGCTATTTAAGATAGGGTGTTAAAGAATGATGAGCCTGGCAGTCAAATTCCAAGCTGCCAGAGAAGTTTTCAGTGTGTACTGATTAACTGCGCTGCACAAGGTTACAAGCTGCAGATGTGTGCTGGGAAGAAACAGCTCAAGCTGCTATGTAGTTGTTTAGTCTATGCTTAGAGGCTAGTAGTTCACACGGGAATTGTACTGAGTCTTCCTGTGTGACACTCATGACGTCTACCTGTTTACCAAAGACAATATGTAAAGGGTGGGATCACTCTGTATTCGCTCTGATCTTGATTCTGCTTCTGTTCCTGTTTGGTTCCTGTCCTGTGTTTCCTTTTTTCAGGGTTTGCTTGTTTTTAAGCATGCAGCCTGCAATAAAGGTTTTTCCTGCTTTAGCCTGAAGATGTGCTGTGTGTTAATTTTCTTTCCTCCAGGCTTGGAGGTGTGGGGTCAGCTCTGTTTCGACTGTAACCCCCAGTTTTCCTGACGGGTTATGGGCCTTGCAGCAGTTTCTGCTGCGCGCCCTGGGAAGCCTTCAGGCTGATTTATGGTGTTGTTTTTTGGAGCTGCTGGTGTTTGAAGTTTTGAGAAGCCATGGCTCAAGCTCCTTTTCCTGCAGGGCAGACTTTGCCCAGGCTGACTGGAAGCAACTATTTGGCTTGGTCAGCGAAGATGCAACGGTATTTGCAAGCTGAGGGTCTTTGGGGTGCATTCACAGACCCTTTAGATCTCCCTCCGTATCCAGAGGTGGCTGCTAGAATGACTAGGAGAGCCATGTCGCTGTTTTCTCTAGCTGTGGAAGATGACCAGCTGGTTCATTTTCGTGATTTTGACATGCCTCGGGAGTGTTGGCAGGCCCTTCGGCAAGTCTATGTGAGTCTCACGACCGGGTCAAAATATGCACTCACTTTGAGACTGTATAATTCAAAGCTAATGCCAGGGGATTCTGTTCGGCGTCATCTGACAGAGTTGGCTGACCTCTTTGCTGCCCTGCATGAGAAGGGTAAAGTTTTGACTGAGTCTGATAAAGTGTTTTGCATTCTGAATTCCTTAAATGATAGTTGGCAAATGGTCGTCGCCAGCTTAGAAAGTGTTCCAGAGAGAGATTTGACTGTTTCTCTTGTAACTGCTCGTCTACTTGAAGAGGAGGAAAAAAGAGCTCGCAGGAATGTACCACAGATGCCTGTGGAGTCAAGTTACAGCAAGAAGTCTGCTCCAGCCGGTGAGTGCAAGCAGGAAGGCTTGGTGCAAGCGCATGCTGTGAAAAAGTGTTTTCACTGTGGGTCTACTTCTCATCTCAAGAGAGACTGTCCAGTCTTGAAGCAAGGTGAGAGGCCAGAGCCAGCCAGAGGCAGCGGGAGAGGCAGCTGGAAAGGTGGCGGCGGCAGAGGCAGCTGGGAGGGCGGCTTCGGAGGAGGGCGTCCACGTGTTGCCTTGGCAACAGGTGGTGAAGCTGAAGACTCTTGCAGTGCTGCTGACACCTGCTGGCTCCTGGACAGTGGCTGCAGTCAACATTTAGTTAACTCTGAGGGTTTGTTTAAGAGCCTGAACCCAGCCAGTGTTTCTACTGTGTCCTTGGCTGACGGGGCCAGGTCTGAGGTACTTGGGGAGGGCACAGCTTTTGTTCCATCTCTGAATATGTGTCTAGACAATATGTTGTTTGTTCCCTCACTTGATTTCTGTTTGCTCTCTGTGTCAGAGCGGACAGAGCATGGTTTTGAGGTGGTGTTCACCAAAAAGCTGGGTAAAGTTTCAAAGAGTGGTGCTGTGTGTGCTGTAGCTGAATTGTCAGAAGGGTTGTACCAGCTACAGCCTCACCAAAGTGTGTGTGCTGTTTTTGGCAACAAACCATTCCATAATGAGTGTGTCCATCTCCTCCATAGACGCCTCGGGCATGCTAGTTTTTCTGTGTTGAAAAAGTTAGTTGGGAGCCATAAGGGTTGCTCTCTAAAGCCCTGTGATGTGTTTCTTGACTGTACTGTGTGCAAACAGTCCAAGTCAAAGCAACAGCCTGCACCCAAGTTCAGTACCAGAGTTTCAGATGTTCCTTTTCAACTTGTGCATTGTGATATCATTGGTCCAATGAGTCAACAGTCCTTGGGGGGCGTGCAGTTCTGTCTCCTGCTCATAGACGATTTCAGCAGGTACACGTGGTGTTATTTACTTAAGCAGAAGTCTGAAGTGTGCCAAATACTCAAAAACTGGTGTGCCTATGTGGAGAGGCAGTTTGGTTGTTCAGTGAGGGCTCTGCAAACAGACAGAGGAGCAGAGTTTCTGTCTGAGAGCATGCAAAAGTGGTTTAATTCCAGGGGCATGGTTCACAGAACGTCTGCTGCGCATTCCAGTTTCCAGAATGGGGTTGCTGAGAGACATAGTGGTGTTTTGCAGACTCTCATGCACAGTTTGCTTTGTGATGCTGATTTGCCTCTGAGTTTTTGGGGAGAAGCAATACTGACTGCTTGCTACATTCACAATAGGCTGTGGAGTTCTGTGTTTCAAATGACTCCTTATGAGCGCCTGTTTGGCAAGCAGCCCTCTATTGCGCACATGAGAGTTTTTGGCAGTTATGCCTGGGTACAGATTCCTAAAAGTCAGCGAAGAAAAGGGGAGCCAAAAGCCCAGCGTTTGAGGTTCATGGGCTATGCTCCTAGCTGGAAAGGGTATCATTTATATGCAGGGGGAGCAAACTGTCTGGTGTCCAGGAATGCTTCTTTTGAAGAACATGCTAACTGGTCTCGTGTACAGGCAGCGTCTGAAATTTTTCATCCTATTCCTGGTGGGTCTCTTGCTGCTGAACAGCCTCCTGACTCTGCGCCTGGTCCGTCGGGGGTTAAAGCTGAGCCTGCCGAGGGGGAGGCACAGAGAGGGAGAGTTGTTGTCAATCAGGAGACTTCATCTCAAGTCCAGGAAGAGCAGAGATGGCCTTTGAAGAGGTCCCGCAGTGCTGATGAGAAAGGTTTGCCTGTGTGAAGAAGGTCTGAGAGGAAAACTAAAGGCAAACCACCCAAGCGTTATCCTCCTTATCCGTTTCCGTCTGTGCGTGTGTGTGATTAAGGCATTCAGCAGTTTCTCCTACTCTTCAGTCAAATACTGAATACATAAGTAGAAGCACCCTTCTTTGGTCATCATGAAGGTGACTGCTAGTGCTCAGAGGATTCCGGGAAGGAGAAGGATTGGTGGAAGTTCAGAGGGACATTGAATAGGTGTTTCTAGTGTTAGGAAGCAGTGAGATTTTTCAGTGGCTCTATTCCTTAAGTAAATAGTAGTTTCGTAAATAGTATATATGATGGTTCAGTTTCAAGTATAGATTTAGAAAATGGAACCAATTTAGAAACCTTCAGACTGATTTCCTGATCTTCAGAACTGACCCGGTATATCCCCCCCGACAAACTCACTGAATAAAATATGTAAAATGGTTACAGCACCCAGATCTCTTTAGAGCAGTGGTTCTCAACCTGTGGGTCCCCAGATGTTTGTGGACTTCAGCTCCCAGAAGCCCCAGCTACTATGGTCAATGCTCAGGGCTTCTGGGAGCTGAAGTCCACAAACATCTGGGGACCCACAGGTTGAGAACCACTGCTTTAGAGACTCCTGAAGTATGTCTCAGACCATTTCTGAGCTTTAAGTAAAGAATGTGACAAAAGAATATTATTTAATAAAAGCTGAACCCACTTATACATTTGTTTCATTTTTCCACTTCCTCAAATCAACTGGGTTGGTTTATTTAGAGGTTTGAAAATAAAGGTAAAAAAAGAAAAGATTTTAGTGCAATAAACAGAAGAAGCTGAAGATGATGAGAGTCCCTAGGATGTTGATTTCAAATTTTTGTTTATCACACTGCTGTTTTAACTGAGGAGAGGCAGTGCAGTGTCCTTATAGAATCTGTAAAATGGTGATTGCACATGTGCAGGTGTGTGAGAGAAAATGTTTAGCCTGTAGCTCACAGGAAGTTTTTCAGATCTTAGAATTTACTGTTGTCTCAACCAAAACTGGGAATAACTGATAAATTGTCTGAGCTATATGGGTTGCTTGGTGCAGGTCAAAGGTACGTTGATTGCTCTGAGCTGAATTAGGATTCTTAAAGTATAATAGGAAATAAAGAGCTGATGATACATTTGAAAGGTAAAGGGAACAGCTGCTTATGGCTTCAACTTCAGAAATGGATGCTTTTATTTCTGAGAGATGAAGACAGCATTTTTTTCCAGATTTTTTTCCAGTGCACTTTAGTTTATTACAGTGCTTTCTAATTAATATCTGTGATGCAATGTTCTTCTCCCTTAATGGAAACAGCCATTTCATCATCCTCATTTGATTCTTGGCTTGCATCCATCTCTGTGCTTAAGCGAGTCTCTGCTGTGTTCAGCTATCTGCTTGATAAATTACAATCTTTCGAGGATACATCTTGACTCATTGGGCCTAATGGATGTAACTGTGCTGCTGAAATTTGGAGAAGAGACTGAGAAATTGGAAGGAAATTAGATTTGTTGCAATTGGTCAGCATCTGCTTGAGATCACCACACTAACGAATATGAATTCAGTCATGCAAAAAACACAAGCAGAGGCGTTTTCCAACTTACCAATTACAAAGAAGGAATATTAGAAATTAGAGTTGCGTTCTGGTGTTTCGCCTTGATACTTAAATAGGTAATCTGAAAATTTATCCTGAGCCCAAGAGCTAGAGTTAATTACAGGGCTCTAAAATGAAAATTAACATAATTTACATATTTGAATATCGTACTGGTTTTTCATGGCCATGTTATATCTGTTCTGCAGTAAGACTGTACAGTGAGTTAGGTCTGTTCTATAGTAAGTCTGTACATATAGCACAGAATATTCCACATGCTCACTTTTTTAGCTCCAAAGTGTCTGCTTTTGTGAAGTGAATTTCCTCATTTTGGAGAAATCCCTTATAGCTAGAGCAGTGTAGTAGTTGTGTTCTAAATGTTATTGTTTTCCCAACAGGAGTAGATGCACTAAATCAGTGGGAACTTGAAGTCAACACCTATGTAAATTTAATGGATTCATTGGCTTTGGTATAGCTGAGACAAAAAACTGGATTTAGACCCATGACTGCTATCTTAAACCCTATCCTGGGTCCACTCTGAGTAAACATGCATAAGATGCTCAAATGCAAGCAATTTCTGGTCCAAATGTCCCATCAGCCATATGCATACAAGATGTTCTTAGGAAAGCCACCCCCTTGCTGTCCCTGATATGCAATATAAGAATAATAATTATAGAATCATAGAATCATAGAAATGTAGAGTTGGAAGAGACCACAAGGGCCATCCAGTCCAACCCCCTGCCATGCAGGAAAACCCTCAAAGCACTCCCGACAAGTGGCCATCCAGCCTCCGCTTAAAAACCTCCAACGAAGGAGACTCCGCCACACTCCGTGGCAGCACATTCCACTGCCGGACAGCCCTGACCGTCAGGAAATTCTTCCTGAGGTTCAGGTGGAATCTTCCCTCCTGCAGCTTGTATCCATTGCTCCTTGTCCTGATCTCAAGAGCAGGAGAAAACCAGCCCACTCCCTCCTCGACATGACATCCCTTCAAATATTTAAACATGGCTATCATGTCCCCTCTCCACCTTCTCTTCTGCAGACTAAACATACCCAGCTCTCTAAGTCTGTCCTCATAGGGCATGGCTTCCAGGCCCCTCACCATTTTGGTTGCCCTCCTCTGGACCTGCTCCAGCTTATCCATATCCTTCTTGAATTGGGGTGCCCAGAATTGGACGCAGTATTCAAGATGAGGTCTAACCAAAGCAGAGTAAAGTGGTACCAATACCTCCCTCGATCTAGACACCATACTCCTATTGATGCGACCAAGAATTGCATTGGCTTTCTTGGCTGCCGCATCACACTGCTGACTCATGTTCAGCTTGTAGTCTATGAAGACTCCTAGATCCCTTTCACACGTACTGCTATCCAGCCACATGTCCCCCATCCTATATTTCTGCATACCGTTTTTTCTGCCTAAGTGTAGGACCTTACATTTCTCTCTGTTGAAATTCATTTTGTTAGCCTTGGCCCAGCCCTCCAATCTGTCCAGGTCATTTTGAATTTTGATCCTGTCATCAGGCATATTAGCAACCCCTCCCAATTTGGTGTCATCTGCAAATTTGATCAGCATGCCCTCGATTCCTTCATCCAAGTCATTAATGAAGATATTGAACAGCACCGGGCCCAGGACAGAACCCTGTGGCACCCCGCTAGTCACTTCTCTCCAGGATGAGAATCTGCCATTGGTGACCACCCTTTGGGTACGGTGAGTCAACCAGTTACAAATCCACCTGACAGTAGCCCTGTCCAGTCCACATCTTACTAGCTTCTTTGCAAGAATGTCATGGGGAACTTTGTCAAAGGCCTTACTGAAATCAAGATATACTATGTCCTCAGCATTCCCTTCATCTATCAAGCAAGTAACTCTATCATAAAAAGAGATAAGATTAGTCTGGCATGACTTATTTTTGAGAAAGCCATGTTGACTTTTCCTAATTACGGCATTGTTTTCTAAGTGATTAGAAACTGACTGTTTGATGATCCACTCCAGGATCTTTCCAGGTACTGATGTCAGGCTGACTGGGCGATAATTATTTGGGTCCTCTTTTTTCCCTTCTTGAAGATGGGGACAACATTTGCCCTCCTCCAGTCTGCCGGAACTTCTCCTGTCCGCCAAGAGTTTTCAAAGATTATAGCAAGAGGTTCCACAATGACCTCTGCTAGTTCTTTTAAAATCCTAGGATGCAATTCATCTGGCCCTGGAGACTTGAATTAATCCAGTGTGGCCAGGTATTCCTGTACTACCTCTCTACTTATTCTGTGCTGCATTTCCCCCACTTCCTCACCTGCTCCCCAACCGCCAGGCTGAGTGTTTTTATCCTTTTGGGAAAAAACTGAGACGAAGAAGGTGTTGAGGAGTTCTGCCTTTTCTCTTCTTCCTGTTATTAATTCACCACCTTTCCTGCGCAGTGACCCTATTGTCTCCTTCTTTTTCCTCTTGCTGCGGACGTATTTAAAAAAGCCCTTTTTGTTGTTTTTAATGTCTCTGGCCAGCCTAAGTTCTTTCTGTGCTTTAGCCTTTCTGACCTTCTCCCCACATCTCCTGGCTACTTGCTTATAATCTTCTTTTGTGATTTCCCCCTTCTTCCATTTCCTGTACATGTTTTTCTTAACACTTAGCTCAGCTGAGAGTTCTTTAGTCAACCATTCCGGTTTCTTCAGATGCCTTCCATTTTTCCTCCTTAATGGCACAGTTTTAGCCTGTGCCTTCAGTACCTCCCTTTTAAAGAACTCCCATGCATCCTGAACTCCTTTCTCATTTACTGTTCTTGACCACGGGATTTCAGCCAGCAGCTCCTTCAGTTTACAGAAGTCTGCTTTTTTAAAATCTAAGACGAGTGCCTGGCTACACTTGTCTTCTCTTCCCCACTGAATGTCCAATTCTAATAGGGCGTGGTCACTCTCTCCTAAAGATCCAACCAGTTCTACGTCATTAACAAGGTCTTCCCTGTTGGTCAGGATCAGATCCAGAATATTTGATCCCCTTGTCGCCTCTTCCACCTTCTGGACCATGAAATTGTCTGCAAGACAAGCAAGAAACTTGCTGGACCTTGCCGCCTTTGCAGAGTTTGACTGCCAACTTATATCCGGGTAGTTGAAATCTCCCATTATTACTGTATCTCTCCTTTTTGAATGTGCAATCACTTGGTCTATGAAAGCGCCATCGAGGTCCTCAGTCTGGCTTGGAGGTCTGTAGTAAACCTCTACTATAATATCCCTATTATTTCTCGCTCCCTTAATTCTTACCCAGATGCTCTCGACCTGGCTTCCAGTGTTCAATTCATGGATCTCTTCACAGGTGAAAACATCCTTGACATATAAGGCTACTCCTCCTCCTTTCTTATTGGTCTATTTCTACAAAATAGGCTATACCCCTCTATTCCTACATTCCAATCGTGAGACTCATCCCACCAGGTCTCAGTGATGCCTATCAAATCGTATTTATTTTGTTGTACTAGGAGTTCAAATTCATCTTGTTTGTTTCCCATACTCCGTGCATTAGTGTAGAGACACTTAAGTCCCCGTGCCCTTCCTGCAAGTCCCATAGCATTGTTTCCACGCCTCCCACGATTGGATGCTATTCCTACTTGGCCAATATCATTTGGGCCTTTTTCCCCTGCAATTCTGACCTAGATTATAAGATTGTGATAAAGATTACTGAGATGTTACATGCAAAGTGCTTTGAGTACCTTAAAAGTACCTTGCTAATGCTAAGCAGAAGTACTCTTCCTGGCTTAATGACTAATGAGTCATCCACATAAGTATCTCAAATATTAACATCGGTCTATCTCTAGTACGGGACTTTGGTATAAGTGGGTTCAGAAAAGTTTCAGCATACAGCTTCCATAGATAGGAATCAACTATACTGGATCAGAGTTGTTTTGGTACAGTGCTTGAAAAGTAAGTCCTCTGTTTAAATATGTACAATGGGAGTTTGAGGGATGTGACCTATGACCATACAATTTTGACCTTGAAAAGTGCCACTATTTTTGTATCCTGTTCATAAGGCATAGATAAACCTGTGGGCCTAACAGCAACCTTCCCAGAATGAATTTGCTGGCCACCTGAGACTGAAAACTGAGATATTTGTTTATATGTTATGTGCCTTATTGCATTTTTGTCCTCTGCATTCATTCTGTTCTGCCAGCTGAGCCCCTTTGGAGCTTGCATGAAGATGCTAGAAATAATGTAGTTTTTAGTGAGGGATTTCAGCCTTGGCAAAGGAATAATGTGGCCTAGGGAGCAAGCATAGTATATAGAGAAACAAGACCTATGTAAATTAAATTAAGAGAAGAATAAGAGAGTATGTTGCATGGTTTGTTGGGGCATTATGCTTTTGCTAATAGGCAAATAATAAAAAATATTAGTTCATACCTTGTAAAGCCATTTTTTTATTAGACTTTGAAGGGCCTAAACCTGTCCTTGTTTCCATACAGTCTTCCTCTTTCTGCCATTGTTTCCCACTCTCACTCTCTTGTATTTCCTTCAGGAAGTGAATGGTATTGTGATTATTTACATTACCACAGAAACCAGAAGTGATATTGAAGTTTGTTCCAAATATCTAAACTCCTATGATTTTGGATATGGTTAATAAGTATTACATAAAGAGAGGCTTTGGAAGTATGAGAAGCGGTGTATAATACTTTGATTCATTAAACAAAACATTGTTAATTTGTGAAGGAGAACCATGGTGGTATAATGGAAACTGGACACAGAATCTGGTTTGGACCCTATTCAGCTCTTAATTTGTAAAGTGGCTTCATTTTCAGCTACTACTTTAATTTTAAAGCAAGATTAATCATCTCCCAGGGCTATACCAGTGCACACAAGTGTTAGTCACAGAAAAGAGGTATGAATGGGAAACGCATATTCCCCACTCGCTCGGCAGGATGACAGTGCTGAAGGGGGAGATCTTTCCCAGATGCTTCAGAAGCATGGCTCTAAATATGTTTACAATTCATGTTCAGAATTATGTATTATAGACCACAGATTATAAACATGATGCCAGTTTTCCCACCTAGAATTGTAGTAATTATATGTTGCAATGTGCCTTAAATGGTTTCTGACTTATGGTGACTGTAAAGTGAACCTGCCATGGAGTTTTCTTGGCAAGATTTGTTCAGAGGATGTTTGCCTTTGCCTTCCTCTGAGGCTGAGAGGGTATGACTTGCCCAAGGACACCCAGTGGATATCCATAGCTAAGTGGGGATTCAAACCCATGCCCCCAGAGTCATAGTCCAAATCACTACACCACATTGACTTTCTTTATATAATTATATATGCAATATTAATTCATGTACAAAAAGCTATCAGTTTGGTTTTGATCAATTTTTATGAACATTCTAACCTATGTCTCTTTAACTGCTATATGTTTTTTAAAAAAAAAATCAGAAGGAAACTTGCCTTTTGTGTTGTATGAAAGAACAACTGATTATTCTGAACTCATTGCAGAGTTTTCTGGCCCTGAGACAGTGCAACCTTTCCTGGCCTTCTGTACCAATCAAGCATGACAACCTCTTTTTGTTTCAACAAGGCAGTCAGTGAATTACAATATTGCTAACCAAACACTTTTCTCACATTTCCCTGCCTCCCACCTGCACACGAGAATTTTGTAAACTTGTTTCTTGCGCTCTGAATCTTGACAAGCATATTTCCAATGTGTAAGGCCTGCAGACTTCATTTTCAGTGTATATTTACAACACCAGTAAAATCAGAAATTTGTTAGGAAGAGACAGAGGAAGATGGTAGCAGAGCTTGCCAACTTTGTTCCATAGTCAAACAGACACTCCTATTTCAATCATATTTCACATCTGCATCTCAAACCATCCCAACTGTCCTGTTAGTTCTAATGAAGGCTGCACAGGTATTCTGAAGGGAAATGTCTTTATAGAGGAAAGGGATATACTCCGCTAATGAGTTGCATAATTCTGCAATTTATTTCAGGTACAGAGCAATATAGTGAATATACTGGCTATGCAGAAACGTATCGGTGGGCCAGGAGCCATGAAGATGAAACACCTAGGTAATGTTCTTGGAAAACTGTGCTTTTGATATTTTCACCAGTGAAACTTGATACTACTTCCTCAGTTCTGTACAGTACTGCAAGTTTACATGAAATGACTGAGATTCACATGAACACATTAGAAGTGAGACCTCAAACAAAACTGCTACAATATTTCCTTCTCCCTAAAGGAGGCGATCCAGTCAGCTGTTCCTTCTAGTCAGGACATTCAGGTCTTCTCTCCCTACCTTTATGTTTCATTTTTCTTTCCATCTCACACTCTGCATTCCGCAGTTGCTGAGCATTGTCAGCCTTCATTGAGCTGTCTTCTGTGTGGCTGGGGATGGACGTGCCCACTTAGTTTTCTGAAAAGTTTTTTTGTTATACTTCTGCAAACCTTGGAACTCTCCTCAGCATTCTGGTAATTCTTCCCTCTTTTTTCTTAGTGGTCCTTCGGCACTTGCACACTGTACTGGCTATTAGAAGAAATGATGCACAGAGTTCTGTTGCTTATTACGCTTTGTGTTTTGGGCTCAATTTATGCTTGTATAAAGGAACTTGAACCACTTAGACCCATATTTCCACTTTACTTTGGAAAGACCTGAGGGCACTTTTGAGGCACATCTGATGGATGCCTGAAGAGCCTGCAGACTTACATGTGGCCTGTCTCTTAGAGAAGGTGCACATGGTAAGAAAAAAAATCTGATTTTATGTCGCAGATAAGAAGGGATTTAACTAGCGTAATCATGTTCATGACTTGCATGAGTGCCCCCATGTCTATCAGAAGGAGAAGGAGTAGTAGCTTTGCTTGGTATGATTCGGTTTTCTTGATAATGGTAATGATTCTTCTGGCTTGTGAAATCTTAATATGTACAAAAATATTTGTTTCTACTCTTTAAAAAGAAGTTTTAGCTCCTGCTTATTTAATGATGTCTGTCATAGTTCTCCAAATGCAAATCTGAAATAGGGATTTTTTTTCCATTCAGAGGTTTGGAACATCATCCCTGAGAGTTATGTAATAGCAAAGAAGGCCAAAATAATTGCCAGAGATAAAGTATATTTCCTACAGAGATCACAGTGATTGGTTCATTTGACCGTATCATCTAGTTGAGAATTAAAGCTTCAAGGCCGAGTAGGAAAAGGGTGGGAGAAAGAAAGAATTGTTCTTGAAAAGTATGTTACTTTCACTATCTTGGCATAGTACAGAAAATAATTTAATTTTTATATTTTGTTCAGTTACCTAGGGAATCTTTTCAAACAATTTTTATGCATACAAATCATAATTGCATGAACTCTTGACATTCACACTGTATAACTAATGTGTTTCTAAAGCTGTAGGGAAATGTTTTGTCTCCTCCCCCTTCCACTTTTTCCCCTTTGCTGTAGTTCACCCATGATATATTACCACATTGCCTTTCCCTGACAGTATGTCTGTGTTTTTCACTACTGGTGAGGCCCTTGAGAGATGAACTCATTTTCAGTCTTGTTTATATGACCAATATTATCACAGTTAATTTTACTGCCCCCACTTTCTTTCTTACCCTCTCTTTCTGTCCCTGTATTCTTCCTCCTCCAAATGCAGGGATGAATGGCAGAGGCGTTGCACTGAAATTGTGGCTATAGATGCATTTCATTTCAGACGTTTCCTTGATCAGTTCGCTCCTGAGAAAATTAGAAGAGAACTCAACAAGGCCAGTAACTCCTTAATCCATCCTGCAGTCTAAAGACCATCATTTATTTGCAGCCATTTCATTAGTGTTTGAGTTGTGCTGTCCAATAATTTTTGCAGTGTCAACAACTCCTTGAAGGGAGATTTCCTGCTTAATTTCAGTGTCAGTTCACACAGGGTGTTACTCATATTTTCAACAGTAAGATTAAAATCGAAGCTTGCCTGTTTAAATCTAGTTGGTAAGTGATTCTCTCTTGAAATACGTTCTTTCATTTAGAAAAATGAACTCATAGTTCTGTTCTTTGAAGCTTAATCCAACTGCCCATGGGGATTTAGACTACTTCTTCAACAACACTACAGAAATGTAGCTTGCTAAATCTGTGGTGGTCTTAACACCAGAATCCTGCTTGCAGATGTTCTTTTTCTTGTCTAGTAAAAGTAGATTGTTTGAATCTGCTATAACATTCAGATGTCTTTAAAATAAGATATCTCAGTTGTGCATTTTGTAGGTTTTTTTAATTAAATCAGCTGACAAGAGTTTTTATTAGCATGCAACTTATTTAATCCTTGCAGAATAATAAACTGCAGAAAGGGTTTCACTTGTTAACCATGGAATTCTTTGGGACAGCTGTAGCAACCAAAAAAGGAATGGCACAGAACCACATTCATTTTCTGGTATTTGTAATGCAGTGCTAGTATATGAATATGTGTTATAAACCTGAAGAATTAGGATCATCAGATCCTACTGTGAATGCTTATGCATCTTCAGTTTAGTGCGACAGGCATTTCTTAAAAATTAACATTTTCCATCTGTAAAGGATTAATATTATGTTTCAGAAATGGTATAGCACATTTTAGACTAATTTTGCTTTATATAAAGGAAAGAAAAGCTAATGCTTCATATTGAAAGTAGCATCAAGTACCAACCATCACAGATGGCAATAAAATAACTTCTGCAAAAGACAGTAAATAAAATTAGTAAACTTCACTGACAGCTTAATTGGAAAACTAAATCATCTATTCCAGGCATCTGACATGAGACTTCATATATTCAATCACATTGATAGGAAAGATGCAAATCATACATTAGGAGAGATTTTATACATTTTTCTGGCATATTAAATTCTTCCTCTTTCAGTAGAGGTTGTGTTAAAGTGGTGGATTATACTTCAGGCAAGTGACATTTTACATTTCATCAACTAAAATAAGCTTAGATTTATGGGGACATTGTAAGCTATATCACCACAGACTAAAAATCTCATGGCATATTGGTTTTAGAAAGTTGCACTTCTTCCTATTGTCAATTAAATTTTAAGCCAGTTTATTCAGCATGCTTGAACAGGTATAGGCTTCACCACTGTCAGGAACTGGGGGCAGGAGCAGTACCTCCCCGCTTGTTCCTTGCTGTTTCTGAAGCCTTCCCTTACCAATTTTCACATTTGCCTACACTATTTTTCTTTGGTATCATGCAGTACAAGTGGGACTTACTACAAAATGTTTTACTGTGGAAAGTCCTATTATATATTCTAGGTTGTTTGTTCTGCCCAGCACTGTTTTTTGTTCCCCGTACCAGTCAGACA
Organism: Iguana delicatissima; assembly: GCA_948472985.1. Lineage (NCBI taxonomy): Eukaryota > Metazoa > Chordata > Lepidosauria > Squamata > Iguanidae > Iguana > Iguana delicatissima. The sequence continues at coordinate 328,572 of CAOKZL010000781.1, forward strand.
ACATTTGGTATCCACTAAAAACACTCAGACCACCATTGTGCTGTTTTTGGAGTTTCATAGTCTATGAGATTTTTTTTTTTAATTGTACTTCTACAAACTTCTTTCAGCCTGCTGCAAATTTCCAGCAAAATATGCAAAAGTGTTCACTTCTGGATACTAGGAATAGACGTAACGTACGCAGCAAGACGTAACATGGAGTCATTTGCTCTGTGGTTTCAGCCACTGCATTATTTCCCCCTCAGTTTTGCATTATTTTCCTCTATCTGAGGTTTTTACCAGGTATATTGGTTATTTGAAACACTGTCACAGGAACTGAAGCGAGGATAGTTCGGGCCTTGCACAAATGGATACAATTTTTAAAAATGCACGCAGAAGTCAAATAGGCAACAAAGAGGATTGTAGCAGCCATAAGGCATGTATTAAAAAAATTCCCTGAAGAGTTTCATTCTCATAGACAGCGTCTGTTGCCGTGACCCCTTAGCTAAAGTTTTTGTGGTGTTAATAAAAACATACACACATACCCCTAGTAAACCATTGTTACAGACTGATGTGACCTGCTTTTCTCTCATCAGGCTTATTGTGGTTTCTCTCGACCTGGTGTCCCACCACAGCACCTTTCAGCAATAGCAACGGGGAACTGGGGATGTGGTGCCTTTGGAGGAGATTCAAGATTAAAAGGTAACAGTTCTTCTAGTTATTATTAAATGTGTAGGATAAAACGAGCAACTTGCATGCCCCTGTTTTCTTTCTATGTCCTCTCAGTCATTTGTTGCTTATCCCTGTTCTTCAGAGTATAGAGAAAGAGTAGCTGAGAAGCAGATAAACAAGGAGGGTAAATAGCTGATATACATGGAGTTCCCTGAACCAGACCAGAAGTTGCCATTGTCTTGATGTAGGAATGTTTAGTTATTCAGAGTTTTGTGTTTGTTTGTTTGTTTTGAAGTTTCAGGAAGTTAAAGTCTGAAGCTTTAACTAAGCAAAAGTAGTTGAACTGATTGTGTATCTTTGCAGAAATTTTAGCATCTGTACATCTAGTACATTCTCTAACCTTAGTTTGCCCATTCTGTTTTTCTGTCATGTCTGTGCTTCAGAAACAAGTTCAGTAAAATGAATATTCTGTTACAGTAGCATGTAAGCCTGTCTTTGCCATCTTTTTACAAGTTCTGTAGGCAAGTTGCTTCCTTGTTAAGCAGAAGGACATTTTGTTGTTGTTGTTGTTGTTGTTGTTGTTGTGTGCCTTCAAGTCATTTTCAGTGTACAGCAACTTTAAGATGAACCTATCATGGGGTTTTCCAGGGGTGACAGTGTGTGACATGCCCAACATCACCCAGTGGGTTTCCATGCCTTGGTCTCCAGGGTCGTAGTCCAGTGCTCAGCCCACTACTCCACGCTGGGTCTCTTGTTATCTGTCACTAGTTTTTCTGCTGAATTTTACTAGTAGCATGTCACACGCTCCTGTTCTGAGTGATCAGTTAAATGCTTTCATAAAAACAGGTGCTTTCAGAAAAAGTGAATTACTGAAGCTTTAACAGATTCATAGCTTACTTGGTAGTTTGATTAAAACATCAGCATTTAATGGAGATTGATCTGATATGTCATGAGAACTGTTAATAATTCAGCTGTGGATTTCCAAGAGCTCCTTGATGAAATATGGTAGCATTTTCATACATTGGTACGCATAAATTGTCCCTTACTCTGAGCTGAACAATGAATGCCTAGGTCAACAACAAAATTTTCATTAAAGTGACTCCCTAAATAAAATCGGCTACTTTCTTGTTTAAATTAGAAACACATTCATTTACAAGAGTTTCCAGTGGAAAGATCAGCCATCACATCACTCTACAGAAACACATGATAGCTAGCCCCTTGTTCGGTGTGTCTGTATTGCTGCCCAATTGCAATATTACCAACATTAAGTTATTTTTACTAGAATTCTTATGTAATTAAAATGTACAACGTGATCTTTTATTGTCTTTCATGAACCTAGGAAGTAAAGTTGAATTCATTTTGTTGTCATTGTTGTCATTCAGGGAGAGACCATATGTCAGAAATAGGAACACTGTGCTAATAAAACTAGGATTGTGAAAGTCCTCAGCCACTTGTCTCATGATATTAGGTATAAAATGTCTGTCGTTCATGATATTTCACTTTGCTGTTATGTCAGTCTTTAAATGAAGGCACTGTACTGATAAGCAACAGGAAGATGAAGGATTTAACTCTGCTTTGCAGAAGGAATTTGTTCATTTGGCCTTACTGAAGGAAGACAGTAAATTTTTCTGGGAGAAACATTGGAACGTCTTAGTTTTCACTCTGTTTTCCCAGAAAAACAAGGCATCGCTGCCACAAACTGCCCTGGCCTTCTCTCATAAGGGGAAGTCAGGTTGCCTCCCCTCAAAAAAAAATATGTGTAGTCCTTTGCAACTGTGCAACTCTACCATTAACCACCATTTCCTAGTCCTGGCTTGCTCATACACACAATTTTGCTTTTGCTTTCTACAAGAAATTAAACTTGGCCACTGGACATTAACCACATATATATCAATGTAAAGCAACATAAAAGCACTATTAAACCCACAAATTTCCATATAAATTAGCATAAAACAAAATTCCTTCACAGTCCCATTCAGTCGCTATCTAAGAAGCCTTTGAGTTTATTGTTGCTTGGACAGTCTCTTATTTTCTTTTAAATTGTGTGTTGCTGCACTAACAGTTCATCTTCCTGTTGGAGTACTTGTCATTACATAATCTATGAGGAGTGGGGTAGGACTTTCAGTGCAAGTACTCAAATTAGTTGAATTGCATTCACTGTTTAATAAGTGTAGAGGTATACCTCAGTTAATGAAGTATATGTGTTCTTGTTCTTTAACAGAAGCTTTGGTACCAGTGGGAGAAATAGCTTGGGAAGAATAAGGATAGGTTCCTATCACAAAAAAAGAAGAGCAGTTGAACATGCTTCAGCAAAGTTTTTATTCAAAACCAACATTACACACATGTGGAATGAAACAACCAGTTTACATAAATAAACAAAACCATTTTGCATCTTCTAGAGACTACTTAAAAACTTCTTCTAAAAGTTCATCCCAGGATATATTTTTTTTCTTTCAACAGTCTCCATTTTTCTTAAGATTTCCATTTTGGTGGCAGGTTTTATAGATCTACGCTTTTTCAGCATGACGAGGCAGCTGGTGAGGCAGGCTAATCTGCCTTCTCCTTTTCTTTCTATTTTGCTCTTCACACATGCTCAGCAAGTGAGTCTGGTGACAGCTGTTTATCTTGCTTGTTGAACATAAGCACAGACAGCTACAGTAGGATCTCCTAGGATCATCCATTCTTTCCCAGGTCAAGTTTTAATGCTGCTGCAACTCAACACTGAACGTCTGTCTTTCTCCAGACCTCCTTCAGTGTCCTTCCAATGCCAATGCTGCAAAAATATTTCAAGCTAGACAAAAGACAAGAAAAGCGGTGGGTGCTGGGCTTGGCCCCCAGTAAAGAGACTTTGTAAAAGGGAGCTTCGTTGTCAAAGTCTTTGTTAACTGAAGCTGCCTGCACTTTGAGTGTGAAAATATTCATGCCACACTTCCTGTGTTATTGTAAACAGGGGTAAATATAATTTAGAAAACCTGCGCTTTGCAATATTGTTCTTTGGCACAGGGCTATGGGACTTTGTGTCAAATAGGATTTTAGTTCATTGATCTTTGAGTTACTCATAGTCCAGACAGTGTCAACTAAAAAGGGCTAAATGTTCAAATTTCTTTGAGTTTCTGTTGCTCCTCAGAACATAGAAGCTAGTAGGATCATGGGAGAAATTTCTGCTAACTTTTTGTAAAATTCGTCTGAACTTCGTCATTCACTATTTGCCTTTTTTCACCTCCTTTTCTAATTTTACTTTAGCCTTAATACAAATCTTGGCGGCTGCAGAGGCTGGGAGAGATGTTGTTTATTTTACCTTTGGAGATGCTGAACTGATGAGAGACATTTACAGCATGCACACTTTCCTAATTGAGAAAGAACAAACTGTTGGTAAGCATCTTGCCTCTTTGGTACTATGCATGATGGTAAACAACATAGGGTCATGTTTGCCCTCATACTATTGCCCTAAATTAAATGAAGAAGCAAATCAATCCTGTATAAACGGACTTCTTTTGATAGATCTTTTGTTTAGAAGCCTTCCTCAGATTAAACTTATAAGAAATCCTACATGTAGTGAATGTTCTGTCGGGGGGGGGGGTATCTGCCACAATGATGTTGCTTCTTTGACACTGTGAAAATGCTACTTCTATAAACCATACAGATTTGCATGGTTTCTAGGGTTTATCTAGTCTGGTCATGAGTTGCAGTATTATCCAGGGCAGTTTTTTTTCTAATCTGCTGACTTCCAAGATGTGTTGTGATATGACTACTGTTAACCACAGGTTAGGAAGGAAAAAGATGGTAGCACTTGAAAATGCTGTTATCCCATAATTCTGTCAGGAACACATTCCATTTCTTTAGAATTATCGCATTCACTGGCTGAGCTCCAGGTAGTTGTGGCAGTTTCATCACATGGGGCATATTTATAAGTGGAATCACAGAGAAATATTACCTCCTGATAGTGTTTCCCCATAATAATTGATGAAATATCCTTTACCTGAAAAGTGTTGAAAAATATATGTCTCTCTTAACACTAGAATTATGCTTATGGAAGTATTTTTCCTTATAAGCAGTGGACCCATTTGCCATCAAGTGTAGAAAGTAGATTCTGTTTATTCTTGTAAATGTGGCTAAATTTCTGTTTTAAAATGACTGATGTCTGTTTGTTTTTTCCATTTTCAAGGGGACATTTACAGGCTACTGCTAAGATACTACAATGAGGAATGCAGATGTTGCTGTACTCCAAGACCAGAAATCAAACTCTACCCTTTCATATACAGTACAGTAGAATCCTATGCAGATTCCACTGATGATGATAGAGGATTGTGCTTTGATGACTAGAATGAAAATGTGCAAAGGAAGTCTCCTCCCTGTGCAGAATGCCCATGGAACTTCTGGATGTAACATATGAGCTAGCTTAATTTAATAGTTATATCTATCTATCTATCTATGTACATAAAAACATTGCATTTGTTTTATCTGAAGACCAGTCTTGAAAAGAAGCAGGTTTTATTTCCAGTGTCAAATGTAAATCCTAATAGTCACACACAGAACATAATATTTGGTAAACGTATACCCCCACCCCCACTGCAGATTCAGGGCTGAGTTTTTGGTCTGGGTTCTTTATAGGCTTATTTAAAAACTGCAGATTTATACGTCCTGGTTTTTCTTTATATTTTTTATTGAAGTTATCATATGGAAGAAGGAAGACAAAGAGAGATTGAGAGACAGATTTCATACATAAGCCACTTCAGCATAGCTGGCAGTGGTATAATTTATGAGGCTGATATGTGGCAGGGGAGAGGAAAAGCCTGTTACTTCTCTGTGGTATTTGGTATACAATTCCATCTCCTCTCAAGGTTACTGTGCGCCTCCTTAGATTTTTAAAATTTTAGCTTTGCAAACAACACACCCCACCCCACATGCTATGTAAGATAGACAAAGAAGCCCTAGAAATAGAAGAGAATCCAGAGCATATCTTCTTTTGAACGTGGTCACAGGGGAAGAGAAAGCATGGACAGCAAAAGCAAGGTATATGGTAGATCTAGATTACAGAAAGGATCAAGACAAAAATGAGGATAGCTTTTCTATATTATGTCTTGCATTTTAAAAACATATAGCAAGGAACGTATATTTATGAAATGGTTAAACAGCTTTTTAAAAAGATTTTAAAACTGCACAGTGTTCTGTCTGGTTTGGTGATATTGCTGGGATACAGCTGGATATATCTATCTATCTATCTCTTTGTTATTTCATGTTCAGTGAAACCTAGCATATTATACCTGGATTTCACTCTATAATGTAAAGTCCATGTAAAGCATGCTTTGTTAAGTATGGACAGTGTTAGAAAAGCTAGGATATGATCTTAAGAATTAGAGCCCAATCAAGAGAAAATTTCACCCCTGAAAAAAGTGAGAATTGTGAAAGCTACAGTCATGCTTTCTTACTGTTCTTTCAGTAGGACATCAGAAAAGTTTCTATTGGATTCTTTCTTTTGTGAGAAGGTACTTGGAGAAAATGAAGCAAATGAAAATAGAAGCTACTTGTTGCTTGCCATGAATTTGGCAAAAGATGACAACAGTGATTATTCAGGAAGGGATGTAACACAAACTTTATTGTAACCAGCTCCAGAGTGGTCTGAGGAAAAGTAGGAAACTGTGTTGCTTAATGATGAATGCAGCATGATGCTGTATTGACTTCTTCTCCTGCTTTTAAAGCAAAATTGCTTAGGGTGAATAGGTTAATAAGAGCTGTATGGTCTCAGCAGCTGCTTAATTAAAGAGAAAAACTAAACTGTCTAGGATGCTCTGTCAAAGCCAAAAGGGATAATTCTAGAAAAATTAAATATTTCCCCTTTGTCATAATTTATTTGGCAGCTTCTCGGTATCTTCCTTCTTAGCCATGTGGTGTGCTTTCTCTTTTTAGTGATGATCTTGCAGTCGGAAAACTGAAAGAACTGATGGGCCAGTTATCCTTTAGGTGGGAAAGTGCCATTACAATGACTAATATGGTAGAATGCTATTCTGTCCTGACCAATCTGTATCTCAAAATTCCCCAGTGACAAAACATGCAGTTATGGTCACCTGTGACTGTATAATAATGTTATAAAGAGTTGAAGTATATCATTAATTCTTTAACTGACAGGTTGTGCATCTATTATATTTTTGATTGGGACAGTGAAGAATTGGTATGTACATTTTTTTGTAATAGAAAAAAATAAAACCAATGAACATTTTTCTCATCTTTTGCTTTTCCATCATCTTGTATACCGTATTGTGTAGTCTTATGGACACAGTTTTGGTCTCTTTGTATTCCACACAAAATAAAATAGATGTTTGCAGCCAGATAGAATGTTGACAAAAAGCAGCATATCTTTATCATACAAATTAAGCCTCCTCTCATTTTGTGCAAGTTTGGTGCCATACATTATTGTGAAAAAAGTCTTTTTCTTTCTTTCTTTCTTTTTTTTTTTTTTGCTCAGTTTATTCTGGTTGAAATGTTGGATAAGGAGAAACAGGAAAGGCAGGGAATGTCTTATGAGCCTCCCCTTTGGCTTTTAAGTTTTGAGCATCAAACTGAACATTACAGTGGGAAAATGTAAAATCTCTTGTGTATTTTTTCCAGGTGATTAACGGAACTGGGGTAGGACCCGGGAAGGGGAAGGCATTTAAAACCTGCTTAAATCTTGTGGTGTTCTCCTGATCTGAATCACATCCAGTTCCTATTTGCACCTTGGAGGCAAACCTAAATTATCTGGGGCAAATAGCAGCTCTAGCACTGCTACTATTACACTGTTTACATGTTGATTTTTATAGACTGTTCTGGGATCCCTTTTGATTAATAGCAGACTAAAAATTCTTTTAAAAGAGTTGACAAAATACCACTGTGGAAGCAGATTGCAAATGCTCCATTTTCTGTACCATCATACAGATGGTACTAAACCCTTTTAACTCTACCTCATGTGGTGATGCCACAACACAATTGCTATTTTAACCCCTCTCCTAGCCCAGCAAGGAAACCAGTCACAGATTTCGTATGGTCATCTAATCTGTCACAACTACAGCATGGTAGTTGTTACTTTGATTCATATTTATGGGTCATACCCTGTTTGATCTACAGGAGGAGAAGATGGCGGTGGCTGCGGGACTGGTTCAGAAGGTATGCCACTTCAGTACCTCTCTGGCTAGGCCAGTATCAAAACTGGTGCAGCTCCCAATTCAAGTGTATGGATTGGAAAGTCAGTATGCCACTGTACTTCACTAAGCTGCTTCTAAGCAGAAGTTGAAACATGTAGAAAAGGAGCTGACTTGGGTGTTGACACTAGTAAAGGACCCTACATTATCTGCTGTTGTCATGAATCCTCACGTAAAGGGACCAGTAAAGCAGAAACCTGTGAATGATGTTCTGCTTAAAGAGAAGCTGTCTTCTGTCACTATCAATTTTTTCAATGTGCTTACTAAAAATGGTCGTGCGAGCTACACTCCAGGTGTAATTTCTGTATTTGGTAAGATTATGAGTGCATGTCGTGGAGAAATGTTGTGTTCTGTAACTACTGCCCAGGCCTTGGATGAAGCCAGTGTTAATGAGTTGAAAACAACTCTGAATGACTTTATTGCTAAGGGAGAAGTACTGAAGCTGGAAACAAAGGCTGATCTATCCATCTTGGGAGGAATGTTTCTCAGCATTGTTGATAAATACATTGACATGTTGACAAAGACCAAGATTCAGAAGCTGAGCAAGATCGTGAAAGAGACTGACTAGTGACCACCCAGAGATTTTTTTTCCCCATGTAAATCTAGTCAACTCTGCTATGGAAATAATAAAAATGGTTCTCCTTGAACTAAAAAAAAAAAAAAGGGAAAAAAAAGAAAAATTATGGGTCATACTACTCCAGTGTCTTAAATTTAAAAGCACTGATGGAAAGAAATGCAGATGGCTACAACATAGACTTAAAGATGAAACTCCATTCATATTGTTTTTTTCAGGATATGGTAGATGTTAGAACTTGCTAGTATAATGATCGAGCATCATGTCACTGTTATTTGCATTACCCAAAGACTCAAGCATTTTTTGAATCTAGCCTTTTACTGGGTTTCTCATTTCTTTACTGGTCCCTTTTGTGTTGCCTTACCTCTCATATTTTTCTGCCGTACTCCTGTGTGTTCTGAACAACCATAATCTCAGGTCACTTGACTCTTTGATGCCTTTGTTCCCATTCTACTCATGAAGTCTTTTTGGTACTTTTCCTCATTCAAGACTTGTCCCTTTAGTGTAAACTGTAAATCTGGGGCAGTGCAATGGCTGTACCATCATACGTGGCTGGTACTTAACCCTTTTAACTCTACCCTTTTAACTCTAGCAGTTGTAAAATTAGACATGAATCCCTTGGTAATCCCAACCAGTCAATCCATTGGGTTAATAGGATTTGCATAAGTGTTGGCTCACCATTCAACAGTTCATTTAATTAGTTTTGCTTTAGTTGGAAGTTTCAGGCCTCAGGCATTATTTTCTGTTTTTATTTGACTAACAAAAGTACTTTTCAAAATGTTTTAGAAATCTGTACAACAACTTTCGAATAATTCATCTTCACAAAAGAACTTGAGTATGCAAGCTAAACAAGCAGCAGTTGTAAGGATGGGGGTGTTGGAGAATTATGCAGCTGGCATTTAGCAGATGACTAATTCATCTGGTAGTCATTTCAACTACCTTAGCTAGCTTTGAAATAACTCTGTTTTCCAACACCTGATCTTACCAGGTCACAGTGGTTGAAGCCAAATCTCAGTCCTAGTAGGGGGAAGCATCCTTTAACATACAGAGGAGCTTGGCAATTACATGATTGCTTTAGTTGACACAGGGAAAAGTCTACACAAGATGCTTGTTATACAGTCAACAGTTCAAAAGCTGGAAGAATGGATGTCATGGTCCCACGAAGTCAACAAGTCCCATAAAACAAATTCCTCTGTGGTTATCAAGAAATGTCTTCTCGGAGGCAGGAAAAAGGCTAAACCTTTGACTTCCATTTAACAACAGCACCTCCACAGTAGCTTTTTCTGTGTCTTTTTAAATTGCATTTGAGGACTCATATGTGGGAATATTCCTTACAAAACAGAGTCTGTACGAAATCAAGATGTGAGTGAGGAAGTGCTATAGGCATATTACTTCAGTGAGAATTAGAGCTCAGGCTATCTTGAGATGAGCTCTCTTTGGAAAGCGTGCTTCCCTCCTCACAGTTTATACACACCCAAAAGAACTTAACATTACAACATTAACATTTTTTTAATCCCAGTTGACCCACAGCCTTAGTTTTATCCTTTGCAGCTGAAGACATTGCAAGGAGGTCTCAAGAAAGTGTAGTGATCCCAGACAGGATAGAATGAGTCATTTCTATCAGTCAGTCTCTGGACTCTTTTACCACCAGCTGGGTCTCTTCCAGGTATACCGTGTATTGAACAACTATGTTTGAATTAAAAAGGCATAATGACTGCTAAACAGAGAAATGAGTGGGTCTTGGAGCAAATCAAGCCTGAATTCTCACTAGAAACAAAGATGACTAAACTGAAGTTGTCATGCTTCAGATGTATCGTGAGATAACATTACTCACTGGGAAAGACAGTAATGCTTGGTAAATTGAAAGCAAGTAGGAAAAGAGGGAGTTTGTACTACAGGTAGATTGATTCAATCAACAAAGCCATGACCCTGAGCTTGCAAGACCTGAGCAGGGCAGTTGATGAATGGGAATTTTGGAGGGCTCTTGTTAAGAGGGTCACCATAAGTCAAAGTTGACTTGTCATCAAATGACAATAAATAGGAAACGTGGCAAGTCTGATTTTGGGCATTTCTGCCCTACATTGTTATAGTGCTATTATTCCACTTTCAACATCCTGTGGAATTCTCTGATTTGTAGTTTACTGAGGCCAAATAGCTCTCTGGCTGAGAAATCTAAATGCCCCTCCCTAAACTGCAAACCCCAGGATTCCATAGGATGTTGAAACTGGAATAACAGCACTATAACAGTGACCCAATTCTATATGGTTTATAGTAAACTGATGGCGACTTTCCAAGGTTTCAACTGAGGAGTCTTTCCCAATTCTAAGAGAGATGCCAGGGATTAAATCTGGGACCTTCTGCATGAAAACTGTGTGTTCCACCACAAGGCTGCGGCCTATCCCTTTACTAATAAAGTTTATTAGTAAATATTTTGAGTTTGGAACCTGAAGCAGCCTGTCTTGTTTTTGCTTTCAAGTCAGCCTTCAGTTCAACACACAGGAATTGGGGCATGCTTTCTCTGCAACTGTGTTAAAAGAAGGCTAATTCCTGGGAGCTTTAGGTTTCATAGAGGTCCCCAAGGGCTAACACTCTGGGAAACTCTGACCCCCACTGGATCAGGCAAAGTAAGAGGCCTGAATGACATATCATCTTGCTCACCTATCTTAACTGTCTGTCAGTGTACATACCCAAATTAGGACTGAATGGGCTCAAAAAAAAGTTAAACATTTTAACTTTTAAAAAGTAGCTGATGCAGGGCCAGTGAGTGAGCCAGTGGCAGGTATCAGTGGATCTAGATTGCTTCAGATCAAGTTGGTATTAGTGTAATGGTGACTAAAGAAGTTAGCTTCCTACTACTTGGTAAATTATCAGTTCAAATTTTGGGCATTTCCTGGTTTCACCTTACTCCTCATGAGTTTGTATTTGTGTTCTGTGGTCATAAATATTCATGCATAGTCCTTTTCAAAAGCTCCATAATATCAGAAGCAGTTTGGAGTGTCCCCCACCCACCCTCGGTGCAGCTCTAGTGACGGCAGGATGTTGCTAATGCATGCTTTTCTCTAGAACTTCCCCCTCATCTGTCTTTCTTTGTAACCTTTTAAACCCTTGGGTGAATGTTATTACCTGAAACTAAATACACCAAATTGAACTTGGAGGAAATGCATCTTTTAGGATTTTCTAAAAATTATTAAAAGAAACACCTGCTCTTTAGAAATGTAAACTCTGTGGTGGTAGGGTTTGCTGATGGGAAACCAGCATATCAATGAAGGGCTTCATTTGCTTTTCATGTGTTGCTCCTTTCAGAAGCTCATGGGATTTTGCATAAGACTCAGATAATATTCTAACAAAGTTTCTATTACTAGGTTGATGTTGCTTTACATCATATAACCTTGGGAATGTATGATTCTGATTACCAACAGATGTAATGGGAAACCTGGCCATCTTTTATGATCATGCTTAATCAAATACTTGAATGTTCAAAAATGACCAGGGCTTGGTTTATTGTCTCTTATTAATACCGCAAATACAAGAACATATGAAAAGTCACATGGTGGATGACACAGTTGAAGGGGGAGCATTGTTCAAATTAACTGAAGCAGTTCTGCATCTCTTAATTCCCAACAACAACTGTCAACTGTAAGAGATGAGTGGGATTCAATGTGTTCTCGAAAGGGTTGCACCAAGTGCATCATTTGGAAGAGAATTGATCTATCATTAATATTAGAGATTGAATTACACATGGCGCAGAGCACCTTTTAGCAGCTTTGGACAATATTTCAGGTGTGACCCAAGCTGAGGGAAGGGTATAATCTGGCTCCAGTTACGTATGCTGCAATATCTTCCTATTCAAATTGCAGTCCTCCCTCCACATTCGTGGGTTTCACCTGTGTGAATTTGATTATTCATAAGGAACATGCTTTCCTCCCCCCACCCCAATTTTCCTCCTACCATCCCTTGCATTCCTCACCCTAGACTTGCCAGGCTTGTGTTTAAAATGGATATTTTCCTTTTTGGGTGAGCAAAGCCCGCTCCCACTGCTGAAGGCATGGCCTCTCTGCCATGTGGTTGCAGATTCTACTCTGTATTGGCTGCCGATTGGTCAGGTGCTCCTTTCTCAAGATGGCCACCAGAAGTAATTATAACTCCAGAACTCCCCTCTTCTCTGTCTGAGGGGTAAGTACCAGTAAGCTTTTTAGGTCCTTTCCCCCTGCTCAGTGCCAGGGCCAGAGGCAAAGGAATGGGAGGGAGGAAACTCCGGAGACGAATGGGAGGGGAATTGCGGGTGGTTATTTGTGGAATTTTCACTTTCGCAAAGGTTCTGTGCCCCGAACCCTCATGAATGTGGAGGGGCCACTGTACCGTAATGTTTTAATTGTAGAGGAATGCTTGTTGAAGAAGGTCCTGAACTGGCAACAAGAACTTTGACTGAGGCACAGTATCAGGACTGACATAGAAAGCATATTCATTGAACCTACTAGCTTCCAGTTCATTCCAGTCCAATTCAAAGTGCTGGTATTGAATAGTATCACTCTACTTAGCTTGAGACCACAGGCACACCTTAAGAATATAAGCAGAGCCCTGTTGGATCAGAGTAAAAATCCATCTAGTCCAGTATTCTATTTGTGTAGAGACTGACCAGGTGACTCTGGGGAGTCCAGAATTAGAGAACTAAATTTCAATACAGGTCATACCACTCCCCTCTCATGTTCACAAGCAACTGACAGAGGCCCACTATCTGTAACTATTGTTAAGTAATATATTGCGGTCTTTATGAGTAACTGTTCAGAGTCTTATCCTATGTGAATTTATCTAATTTCCTTTTCTTTCTCAAGCTGGAAGCCCCTGCCATATCTTGTGGGAGAAACAAGGGCTACCCCAGAGTCCTTTCTTGCTATCTTTTGAAAGATGAGGGACCCAGTATATTTTTGCCAACTGGGTGGGGAATGTATTAATGGAACAATTTAAATATGAAAGGATGGGTATAGATTGCTGCTATTGGTACCATTTCTTTAGCTCTTCTAAAACTGATAAAACAATAGTTATTAAAACTTTCAATTGTGTAATATTGTACCTGGACAAAGCAAGGCATTCAACTGCTGTAACATGCTGCTTTAATTTAAGTGGCAACTGGCCAAGTTTCTACATTCCCATTTTATCAGTATTGTCTGCTGCAGACAGTTGGCTCAAATATTCAGCTTTTGTTGTCCCATGCATTGCCTCCTCTTAGCTTACAGTAATGACAGACCGCAAGAAAAAGAAATTTTCCCATAGCTATTAATTTGGAAGAGCAACTTGTTAGAACACTGAGATCTTTCCTTGGACCTTAGAATGTGGTTATTGGTAAAATACCAATAACAAACAGTCATAAATGCTTTAGTGTTCAGCCCCTGGCTCACCACCCTAGTAGTTCCCTGCAGGGAATTTCCAGTATTAGAATGACTGTCTTGAAAAAGTTAAAATAGGTCTGTAAAAGAATACTGTACTAAATCTATTAAGTGTGTTTTAACAGGACAGGCATGATTCATAAAAAATGCCATCAAAATTAGTTACTGTAGCTTTTTGAAATTCCTTCAACCCAATAGCTGTATATTTATGGTCTGGCTACATACCAAGCCTAATCCTTGCTAATTTATCATAGCTTAAGTGAAAGCAACCTATGAACTGTATATGAGCCATCTCTTACTCATAGCTCCATTACAGCATTGCCATCAATTTGTGGCAAACTGAGCTGTCACCCTATGAAACAAGCTCATTTGCAATTTTGAATGAAGTAGCACTTGGAAAACAGTTAAAAGAGATCCAGTATGTTCCAGTTACTCTTGCTATATATAAATTATACATATGAATTATACAGGTAGCAAACTCATCGTGTATTCTCTTTGCACAAATTAGCAGTGAATTTTTGCATATCAATAATCATTAAGTAGCAGTTGCCCCTGTAGTTTAAATATTGAAGCTTAATAAAATGGCTCTATCCACTTCTGTGTGTTTAATGTCCTATGAGCCAGGTGCATGTGAAGCGTTGTGTAGGTCAGGCATGAACACTAAGCCACATCCTTAGAGCTTTGTTAAGAGACACATCTCACAGTCAAGCTTCCACAAGGACTCCTCCGTAACTTTTAGCTTGAATTACTCTGTGTACATGCTTGTCCCTATTCAGCTGTTCACTAAGCAAGCTGTTTAAACATGCAATGAGGAAAGGGTGTCAGCATCCTCCATCCTTACTTTGTTCATGCAAAAGTGGCATGTCCACAGAACAGAATCTCTTCTATGCATGAAGGATCTCCACATGAGGAAGAACCTTCAGTTTTCTGTATTCTTGTTTGCATGAAGACTCTACGTGTGTAAGAAAGTGCTCCTCTTGCGTGTTTAAACAACACACTTACTGAAAAACTGAACAGAACATCTACCTACTTGTCTTTCCATCTATCTGTACCCATCCATCCATCCACCCACTCATCCACCCACCCACTCACCCACTCACTACGCTTTAGGCTTTACTTAATGAAGAAGGGAAATCAAGGTATTTCTGTAGCAAACAGAAAAATGGTACATGTATCTTTAAAAGACATCCAGATACAGCATGGTACAAGACCCTGACGACGTCTGGGCCATTTTCTTTAAAAACCTGAAAATTACATGTTTTTAATTCCTTTGCCTTTAAGTTTGAATTCTGGCTCATAGCAGTGGCCAGGACTTCCACAGAAAGTTCTATAAAGACCTCTCTGGATACTGTCTTGAACATAAGTCAGGAAGTGTCCAAGGCAGCAGATTGTTGGTGTGTAGAAGCAGCTGAGTAGTCAGTCCAGTCTAGATTATCAGTAGTCAGTCACAGATTATCTGAGCAAGATGAAGGGAGAAGCATGAGAGTTGTCATAGCCAGTCCAGGAGTCATATCAGCAGGTCAGAAGTACAGTACATGAGTAACAAAGAGTGAACAGAATAGTCCATAGCCAGTCCAAGATCAAGACAAAATAGGAACATGAGAGAATACTGCCCATCAACCAGATAAGACAGTTGTCAGCACTAAGTCTGAGACATAACTGCCAGGATATTTATCAGTAGCTCCTTCAAGGCCACAGATGCTTAATTAGTGCATAATTAGGTCAGTGTCCATTATTAAATGGCAGTGGGCTTGGTGTTTTTTCTCCATCTCTCAAAGAAGGATGCGGGCGTGTTGTCTTCAGCCTCTGCCAGGTGCTGCTAGGCAGCAGGATCCCTTACTACCCCAACCCTGTCTCCTCAGACTAAGAAGAAGTTGCAACTTCTTGGCATTTTGCCTCCTCCTCCTCCTCCTCCAAGGGGTGAGTTATGATAGATTCCATATAAAAGCCATTTTATTGCATTTATTTTGGGAGCCCCAAGGTTTCCTCCATAATAAACATAATTGTGAACATGATTCCCTAAAAGACAACTTTCTTGAACAGCCACTGGAAATATTAGGTGTATTTTAGACCAGTAGTTCTCAAATTTTGGTTCTCCAGTTGTTTGGGACTTCAACTCCCTGAAACCCTAGCCCACTTAGCCAATGATGAGGGATTCTGGGAGATGAAATCTAAAACATCTGGAGGAGCATTCAGAACCACCATTTCAGAGTGCCTGTTGTGTAAATTGAGGATAGTGAAACATAGCAGGTTTAGCTAGTGCATGAACTCTGTGCATTAAAGTCCATTTCAGAATGATTTGGAAAGCTGAGGAGTACCATGGCAACATTTATTTGGCAAACGAGATGATGTGTATAGCCTTTTCTGATTGAAAACAGTCAAAAATCACCTCTCTAGAGGAGAGTATATCCTTCTGACACCCCCCTCGCCCCACCATGGGTCAGTAAGATTCCAAGACTTTCTAGTTTCAGGAAAAGTATCCACAGCCATTTGTCTGCTAGAGAATCTGTGCATGGCCAGCAGAAGTTACAAATTAGAACAATAATAAAGTACAGTTAAAACAATAGTAGATTCCATCAAGATGTTGCTAAAAGCATCAAGCATAAAATATAATGAAATACACATAAGATAAACTAGTAAGTTGAGTTAAAATTATAAGATTTAAGATTATAAGACTTAAAACTTAAAGATAACAAACCCATCTACAGGTTGTGTTGAAATTTGTTAAAATACTGATAAAAGCTTCAACCATAAAATACAATTGACATTAGCAACAAGTAGATGAAGCTAAAATTCATATATTTAAAAAACAAACATACAGCTGCCATGGGAGAAGAACAGCAAACATATCTGCAAAGAATATAAGAATTTTAACCCATTAACTGTTTTTGATGGTTAAGGCCTGCTGCGCAAAAGCTTGCCACTGTAGTTGTGACCCTGGGATTCCAGTCTGACAGTAGATAGTCTAAATAAAATTCTTCAGGCTTACCTAGGATCTTTTGTATGATTGGGGTTATATAAAAATATCTTAGATCTTAATAAAAATAGCAGTGAAGCAAGACATGATCCACTGTCTCTGCTTCTCCCGTCCCACATAGGCAAGCCTGCTTGCTGTAAGGGATCTTACTACATCTGCCACAGTTCCCCATCCTCAGTATATTTTGCAAAAGAGTCTGGGAATTCTCTGGCTGCCATCCTCTTTGCAATATCAGCAGGCATAAGTCCAACTTAAACCAGCATGTGTCTCCCTTTTTTTCTTTTTTCTTTTTTTGTAGCAATATTTGATACTGATATTTAGCAGAGTATAGTAGGGCTAGCGCAACATGAGCTTGTTGTAGAAATGATTCTGGATGCCCTTGTGAGGTAAAAAAAAGAAAATGTATATTTATTGTCACAGGAAATATATCTTAAGATAGAAAGCAGATAGGCAAAGAAGTTGAACTGATTCTAAAAGTTGGGTCTCATGGACGGGTATAACTTAGAATCCATTCTTGGGGTTGGAGCCTCACGGATGCTTCTTTCAATGAAAGGAAAACAAAGAGACCAATTTCTTGAGAGAAGGGGGAAGTGATGTCAGCAGGTAGGAAAGAAGGAAAAGACTAGAGTATACAGACCAAAGAAAGCAACAGGGGATGAAACAAAAGTGAGGTGATGAAACAAAAGTGTAGGCATTATCTAGAGTCTCTTTTTACTAGTCTCTTATGCAAGCATTGATTCTTCTTTGGTTCCAACTTTTTTTTATTTTTATTTTTTTGTTATTGCAGAATTTGAATTTCTCTTACTGCTTTACAGAATGATTAAAAGTTCCTGACAATGAACCTCCTCTTGCAGCTGCTCTCCTTCCATGGATAAGTAGTGGCTGGAAGAGAGCAGAGGATGGCTGGGAAGCATTTGGCCATAGTTATGTGGCTATACCCAGATGCATAATAATGAAAGCATCTTCTACAATATCACAGGGATCCTCTGGAGGTGCTGGGCAATTGATGCTGTTCTTGTACTTCCAGCTATAATCATATAGCCAGATAATTCTCCACTGGATGTGAGCAGCTGCAGGAGAGTGAGTTGCATTGGAGGGGAGACCTTTCATAGTTCTACCATGGTGGGATATTACACTACAATTCCCAATGAAGAATCCCCGCCTCTCTCTAGGCCACATGACTGCCTGATGTAAGCCAATGACCTTCCTTGTTGTGTTTCACCCTAGATTGCCTCCACTACCCTTCTGTGGCTTTCCACGGAAGAGGAAGCTCAGTAGTTGTGGGCAATTTGTCAGAAGGGAAGCTTGTCCACCATATTTACCCATTGAAGAATCCATAGTAAATTCCAAGGAATGGAATCCTGGGATGCTATCGAGGATACAGTAGGGGGCAAAACCCTGTATTGTTACCCTGTAAATTGGGGGTCCCAGGAGGGGTGCCCAAATAACCGAACAACAACAAACAAGATGGGGAAATCAGCTGGAGCACTCTCTTGGCTAACGAGAGGCAGGGTAACGCAGCGGAATCTTTTATCCTATGTATACCGGTTCAGGTCAGTGAGGAGTCAAGCAGTTTCAAAATGCTAACAATATTTATTAAACACAAAATAATAAAAACACAAGCACACTACTAACTAGAAAAGGAAAGAAAGAGAATTTGGGGAATGGGTAATACGTCACCAGTCCGAAGTCCTGGAGACACCAATTCAAGAGGAAGAAATCCAGCGTGGGGGCCGAGGGGAATCTGCTGGACCAAGCGGCAGCGAGGCGAGGCAGAAGATCCGATGGGAACTTCAAGTGATTTCAGCAAGTGATTTTCAGCAAGGTCTGACGAGAGTTCCAAAGAGCTCTCAGAACGGGGGATTTGTATAGGGAAAAGAACGACTGCAGGCTAGTCTGGTCTCGGGTGAGAACGATAAGTTTTGGGCTGGAGACAAAGCCTCCGAAAGGTCAGAATTTACATGATTGAATTATATGTTGATTTGACAATAGTATGACCGGTATGTAGATGCGGCTAGCTCGGCCGTTAAGTGCCTAGCTCGCCAGGGTGTTTTCTCTGGCAGAGGGTCCTTTTGTTCTGCAATTGAGGTGTTTGTGTCGGGAGGTTTCCCCCTGAAGCGGAACTGCCTACACCTGGTACTTTGATGAGAGCACAAGTATGACCCATGCCTAGCTTCGCGCTTGTTCGGCGGGGCCTCACAAACACTTGGCTGGTGGCAGATTAAGGCCGAATTGTGATATCAAAAATGATATCTTTGGTTCACCAAGGCCAGGCCAGATCGTGGTGGTAACAGTATAGTAGATAAATTACAACTTGTTTCTACTTTCGTTGGACCTGCAGAGCTTAATGAATGAAGCTGGTCACTCTAGCCACTGTAACTTTGAATACAAAGTGGAGTTAAATTAGTAAAACTGTAGTGCAAGCAAGAAGTTTTTTTTAATGTTTAAAGTGAATTGTGTTAATTAAACATTCATAACAGCAGTTTGGTGTGCTTGAAAAAAATGAAGAATTTTCTTGGAATTTCAAGCTTGACCAACAGCAGTAAATTTTCAATAAATTTTCAACATTTCTAATCCTGCAAACACCTTTTTTTGTTACAGAGCATCAATTTACAAAATTAAAAGTTAAGAAAGCTGCTTAAGAAAACTGTATTCTTCTGTTAAATGGCACAATATTTCCTTGTTCAACTAGCAATTGATTAGATTTAAAACAGGATGTCATGAAAATGAATTGGAGTAATTGCACATATTCCTTCTGTTTCGCTCTCTCCTTTTCCCTTCAACAAATGCTATTATTACATTTTGTGCTAAATCTGTCATCAAAATGGTAAGGTAATTACACTGCTGGAATTTGAAGTCATTATTTCTGCTGTTGCCTGAGGAATTTTCAGAAGAAATGGCATTCATAAGATGCCAGGAGTATGGACTTACTAACTTCATCTTTGTCATAAAGCAGAACTTACACAAACAAAATGTCATTTTCATTCATAATTACCTGACCTTTTACAAATACAGGTGTGAAAGAGTGTTTTATCATCTGTGGACATTTGTGAATGGACTGAGGAGAATGAAAGTTGGACATTCTTGAGATATATTGCAAGTTGGACTTAAAATGTATTTTATTGAGAGAAAGGGACTGATTTCTTCTCTCTCAGATGGAGGGAAGATACCAGGGAGATACCCACAAACCTTTGAGGATTACAGTGGAAGGGAATAACGTCTGTAGAAATAAGAAAAATGCCAAAGAAAGCAATAATTACTGTCAAAGGCCATTGAATATGAGCAATGAAAAGTGACAGGACATGTTTCAGGGATGGGGAGAGGAGAAGTGAATTTTACCAAGGCTGGAATTAGACAGTTAGATAACTGAAGAGGAGAAAAATGATTGAAGGAAAAGCAGAGAAGGCTAAGGAGGTATGAGCTGCTGAAAGGAAACACAAGACACCAAAGTGAAGCAGATCCACTGAAGAGAAAGGTGAAGAAAAGATGTCAGAGAGACGAAGAAAAAGAGAATCTCTGGCCAAGAAGAAATGACGACACACAGCAGCAGCGCAGTGACATTATGAAGAACTGGAAGAATGGTTCCAGGAATCCTGACAGGAACATTTCCTTTGTAATCAGTGGTGGTTAGGCCTAGCATTAATTTGTACTTGGACTGTGTGGTTCATTACTGTTGCTGCTCACTGAAGTTCAGATTCTTAAATATCATCAGATATGTAGTTTAGCTGCTAGGCAGCTGGGCATAGTCTATAAAGAGATGTTTACAAATGATTCAGACAAGCTGAAGAACCCTAGTCTGTCTTCAAAGCCTACCTGGGTTGAAAGATCTTTCCAAAAGGCTGTTCCTTCAGTCTCACCATCCTCAGAGGCATGCTTGGCGGTGGTGAAAGAGAGGGCTTCTGGATGGCAACTTTCAAAACTCCCTTCTGAGAAGCCTAGGATGCTCTCCTCCAACAGGCAAAGAAAGATTTTTTTATTCTAATGAATTTGGACTACCTGTTGTGAAGGGGGGTTTTCATGGATAGGTGTTATAATTATGCACTTCATGAGTATATGCACCTCCAAATCACCTGTCAATTTATGGCAACTTCATGAATTTAATGAGGTTTTCTTAGGAAATGAATACTCAGAGATAGTTTTGCCAGTTCCTTCATGCGAAATATAGCCTGCAACATCTGGTATTCATTGACAGTCTGTCATCCAAGTAGTAGGTGCAGCTTACCCTGCTTAGCTTCCAAAATCAGAGAGGATCTGATGTTTTTTATGTATTTAGGCACTTTTAGCATTGCTTTTAATTCAAAAGTGTTTTATACAACAATTCATCTCATTGTGCTTCAATGTTATAACTTTTTATATTTTAATCTGTACTTTTCCAAGTGAATCTTGACATATATATATATATATATATATAAAATAAATAATTCTCTCTTAATTGAGAACTTTTAATTCACACGTTAAATACCATTTCTAAAAGTTGCTGCTTAGGACAAGAGAAGATGGATTTGTAACAGATCAGTAAGGGCTAAGAAGTATATCATGTAACTTGTTATTTCAAAGGCAAATTTAAGAGCAACAAACCCCAGAACTTATAGCTCATTTGGATCTACCTGCTGACACCAAACTGCTATACAGCTGGAAATGTAGTAAGCTGTAGTAATGAGGGGCCCGGTGGAAGATTAGGATCAAATGTAGAGTTTTATGAAAAGATAAATTTCAGCTAATTTTGCATGCAAAATATATGTAACAAAAAACGCTTTACCTTGTGCTTTAATCCATGTTGCTTTACGTATGACCATGGTATTAGTACTGACTATAAAACTTGTGTACGTCTTCATGTACAAAGAACTGGATGAGAGTGGTCAGATTAGCTAGCTGGTATACAACAGCAAAAACCATTTCTAGAAAGCACTGTAACTGTTACCTTTAAAATGTAAAATGTATGAAATAATCTTTAAAAAGAACACAGTAGAATTGCCTCTTCATAGAGGAAACAATACATGTAAGTCATCATTGCGTTGTATTTCCTCAGTGTGCAATGTTTTCCCAGTATGCAATGCCCCTCATGTTTCCCCTAAAACTCTCACATAGTGTGTGCCTTTCTTTTCCTCTGATTTCTTGAGTATTCATCTCATAATCCCAATTCACTGTCATCTGCTGCAGTTTAAAGGCATCTAAAAATTTTATTATGTCTGTAAATAGCCTATGATCATCTCTACCCACACTTTCTCAGTTGCGGGTGGCGGGGTGGGGGGGACTGGTTTTCACCCAACTAATCTAGGCTTTCTAAATCAAGGTCAATCACAATATTTTTTATAATAAGCATGGGGAGTCTTTGGGCATTTCTACCCTTCACTGTTATAGGGTTATTATTCCACTTTTAACATCCTGTGGAGTTCTGGGGTTTGTAGTTTACTGAGGCCAAAGAGCTCTCTGGCTGGGAAGTCTAAAGGCCCCTCCCTAAACTGCAAACCCCAGGATTCCATAGGATGTTGAAAGTGGAATAGCAGCATCATAACAGTCTAGTGCAGAAATGGCTTTTGACTTTCTTGGTGTATTAGACGTATCAAAATCCCTTAGCACTGGCTACACTGCCAAAAGAGCAATGAGGGTTGTAGGTCAAAACCTGGAGGACCAAATATTCTTCCCACCTTCCCTGTAAGAACAAACTGGATCAGAAGGTAGTGGTAATACTTGTTCAGTTAGTATTAACAGTAAGAGTCCTTTGGCTATATAAGCTCTTCTTCAAGTTGATATGCAATGTTTAAATGTTAAAACTATTTTTATTTATTTTAAAAAAGTATTTTATTCCATTTAGTCTGAAATCTTAAAGCTTTGACCTGTATCCTATTGGTAGTTCCAATTACACTCATTGAATTAATGGAGTTTAGCTATGTGTTAACTCACAATTCAACAACTGATCCAATGGGTCTATTGTAAATTGGATTGACCAGGATTCAGACCTTAGTTTTCCATTCTGATTTTTTTCTTTCCAATCTGATGTAGAGCTCTTTTAATATAAAAGTTTGTGCACTACACTAAGAACATCTGTTGGTCCTAGAAGCATTATTTTA
Organism: Iguana delicatissima; assembly: GCA_948472985.1. Lineage (NCBI taxonomy): Eukaryota > Metazoa > Chordata > Lepidosauria > Squamata > Iguanidae > Iguana > Iguana delicatissima. Next base: position 351,401 of record CAOKZL010000781.1, read on the forward strand.
CTGATGCCATCAAAACTTCATTAATAGAAATAACCCAAGAGTTTCACTCAGCTCAGTTTTTTTACTGTTTAACAAAGTTATAGACCCTTTTAAAAAGACTTCTGTTATTCATTATACAAATACACATTCATAATGTAAAAACCAAACTTTTAACAGGCATATAACTAATATGTGCCTTGTCTTTAATACTACATTTAAATATTCTAAATATCAAATATCCAGCTGCCTCATTTTTACACTGTAACAAAAAGAGGGGTTGAATGAACTAAGTTCAACAAGAATTATTTTTGTCAGGTGGTTTACCTCTATTAATATATGTAAAGAATGGGAACCCTATGTCCGGTCTTATTTGAAACTCCCTGGAGGAACCTGTTGTTGTGAGTATGCTGTTCTGCTAATGCAGCTTTCCAAAGTTTTTCAAACCAGCACTGAACTGTGATAATAGTTGGAGACATCCAGTGGTGTGCTATCAAGAATGAAGTATAGGAGGTCTTCATGGAATATTTGTCCCTGTGTGCTATTTTGGATGGACAGTAGTGCCAATAATGAATTTGTGTTATGCAATGCATGATAAAACATCTGAAAAAAATACGAGATATTTTGAACCACAATTCATGCACTCTTGGGCATTCCCACCATATATCCATCTACATGCCTTTACTGGGGCAGCATCTTCACCAAAAGGGAAAGGGGGAAATACATACATGAAATAATTTCACAGCAGTATAATATCATAGGTGCACTACTTTGAATGTTATATCTCTAATTTTACAAGATAACATTTTAAAAGCTTCTGTTTCTATATCTTATTCCACCTTACCTCTGATATTCATTGCTGTGTGCCTTCGTTTCTGATTTATTGGCAACCCTAACTCTATCATGGGGTTTTCTTGTCAAGATTTGTTTAGAGCTGATGTTGTCTTTGCTTTCTTCTGAGGCTGAGAGAATGTGACTTGTACAAGGTCACTCAGTGGATTTTTACAGCCAATTGAAGATTCAAACCCTGGTCTCCAGAGTGATAATCCAGTGCTCAAACCACTACGTCATGCTGGATCTCACCTCTGCTATACATACAACTACATCTGCCTCCCACACTGCTTTTAAACCATAATTTCTGGTTGTAATTTTTATAAATCTAATAGAGATATGTGACAAAATCCCATTTCTTATAGCTCCTTGCAGGAAAGAGAGGTGTTTGAAGTTGCTAGTTATGCTTGATGTCCAGGTGGGGGTTTTGGGTTATAGGTTTTTGAAGAAAGGTGCCCAAGGAGCCCTTCCAAACCCACTGATTCACACAATTGGCTGCAATATTTTCATTGTAATGTGGGACCTATGAAGCAAATGTAGTGTGGAAAAGAGTGTTGGTAGACTAGTCATTTTACTATTTGTTTGAGCAGCACCCTGCTACGACTCTGAAAATAGCAATACTGTTCTGAAGGCATCTATCAGAATTTGAAATATGTTTTTTTCTCTCCACTATCATCCCAGACATGGCTTGCTGCTTGGAATCTCACAAAGAACCAATATTATCTCTTTGTTCTTGTAAGAGATTGTCTTTCAGTGTGATAAATTGATGAATATCAAATATATGGCTTCCTTGTTTTTCATGCCCCAGTGGAAACATCAACTAATGTGTTGATAGTTCATGTCACACAGTGGGTGGTAAAGAGTTGTGGGGTAAGCTTTCTTCTAACACAAAACAAAAACATTTTACTGACATACAAGAGACATTCACACACACAACTGCTCCTTTTCTCTATGCTTTTCTGCAGAGCCCTTGACTTGAATATTTTCCTTCCTGGGATAAAGAATAGTATCATTGATTATGCTACAGCAGGAGAATAAAATAATCCTGTTTTTGCAATGGCAACTCTACTCTTCTTTGTAGGCAAGCATATTACACGTTGCTGTATTTTCTGTTATCACACTTTTTACTGTTTCTTGGTACATGCATTGTTACATATTGTTAACTATGTCAAGTTAAGAGAAGTTCCAAGAATAGCACTTACTGGAAGCTGGTTTTCTATGGAAAGAGAGGACACTGGAGAATCACGGCAGGTCTGGGCTGAGTTGGTGGAGGTAGCAAAACTTGGGACCCCTCTCTTTCCCTCCCTTTTCTTTCTCTCCAGAAAAAAGCAACAAGCAACAATAGTGGCTTTGCCGCTGACTGTTGAGAAGAACGTTAACTATTTATGCCACACCTTAAGCACTCTTTTGTCCAAATCACATTGTCATTCATATCAGTTAGCAAACCAGGAACAACCTAAAATAGTGACACATGGGCCCTGTAACTACAGATATGAGGTGTCCCTGTGCTTGGCAGCCACTCCTGTTCTGGGATATTCCATTCTCACATTCTGTTTTCTGTTTCTGCCTCTCCAATGGAAATCCAGCATTCTGAGGTCTCTGAGCATGATCACTTTTCACTGGGTTGTTTTTTTTTATTTTCTTTCCTCAGCATTTCAACCCCTAAAACCTTCTTTAAATTTCTGCAACTCTTGGTGTTTCCTCAGAACTACTGATATTGTGTGTGTATGGTGCTTATTTTCACTACATAATACTGGCAATGCGAAAATGAGCTTGTTATCCCTGTTTGGATAACATAGAGTACGACATTTAAAAAATTATGTTAGAACAGTGTCCAGTAGAGGGCAATGGCACAATACGAATCATTAGTTCTGTCAATGCCCTTTGTTTTGAGTAACTGTCACTGTAGTAAATTTTTCCCCCTTTATTCCAAAGTAACTTTGAGCCTGTTTTTTTCCCCAAGAGCCAGAGTGTTGATTTGAGGTTTTGATCCCTTTAAAAAAAGTGACCATTCCTACAACACTTTGTAAATTTGCAGTTTTTGCATATTCCCATTACTTGATTCAGATCTTTGACCAATTCATATCTAAATTGGTCTCCATACCAATCTGGCAAAAATCACTGATAATTCAGGATGAAATGGAGCCAATGAATGGTCACATACTACTAAAACTGGAACTCTGGAAGCCACTACTAGTTTTAAGTCAGAGACACCCCTTTGAAGAATATGTCAACAAAGCTAATTCCTCCCATGTCTGAGAAGCCTTTCATGTTCACGTATCTTTCATTTGCAGCATTCAGATTAAAGGGACAATGCAGGTCCTCTTCATTTTATCTTCCTCACTTTCCCCAGAGTTTAAGAGCCAGACTAACACTGCATTGATACTGATAGTGGGATTGACTTCTAAGTAAACATGTGTACTATTCATATCCCACAGTTATGTTGAGAACAGAGCTAATAGCAGGTTTACTACATTAAAACAGCTGTACAAACCCATAGTGAGGAGTGGATGGTTCCATGTTAGTTGGGTAGTGAGGTTCCATGTTAGTCAGATAGTGCTCAGGGTTTGTTTTTTTTTGTTTAATTTGAACCTCAAAAGAGCTTTCCAAGATACTAACTGATCCCCACCACCACATAGGTTCAGCACCTTGGATGGATCCTTTAAGATAGATCTCTCAGCCTTCTGAACCCACCTCAAACAGCAGCCATGTCAGATAAGCACAACCACCCATTGATGAATGCTAGGCTCTTTCTTTCTTTGAGTATATGTGTTAGTAATTGTGGTAGATTGGCAATCTGGGCAGTGAAAAAGGAGTCAGTTCTTCTGTAACTGACTGATGGGTTAAATCCAACAAGTATTGACCCTTTGAAATAAATGGGATTTATGTCATTGGTGACTTAGTCCCATAAATGTTGATAGGTATATTTTAGTTTACTCTAATAATGGAGTTAGCCCTGTGTTTCCTTTCTTGGCACTTGATGTTGATTCTCATTGGCCAGAAGCTGCTAGAGGAGATGCTACTCGTGTAAAGAACAGGAGAGATTGTTAAAGCTGGAAGAATCTGCTAGGAGATGAAAAGTTATAATGCAAACAGAGTATATGGACTGGAACATGGACAGACTCGAAGCAGTCAGACAATTAAATAGAACACATATGGAAAGGTCACGAATCAAATCTCAGTTAAAGAAAAGCTGTGAATGGAAAGCTCACTGTTCAAATCAAAGTAAAAATGAAACTTAGTAGTGCGTGCGCGTGTGCGTGTGTGTGTGTGCGTGTGTGTGTGTGTACATGTGCTGGAGGGGGATATTTTCCCCCTCCAGCATATTTGCTAACTCCCTTCAGTCTTTTGATGCAATGCCCATGCCACCACTCTAGCAATACAGCTGCTGTCTAGTCAGTGATCTCAACTCTGCCTTGAAAGATTGACCCTGTCTGGAGGGAGAGTCATAATTCAGACTCCCTATTAGCTTAGATGTAAGCCAGAAAGCAATGGATGACAGACTTTGCCAGTTATGCTTGGTGGCTTTATGATATTGAATGAACTGTCAGCTTCAAACATTTCATTGTAGAGCAGGGGCTGGCTGGGAGCCACAATCCCAACACTGAGAGTTAAATGCTTTCTGCTGTGAGCCAGGATCTTCTTACTGCATCATGCAATGCGGTAAGGGGAATGCAGCTAACCCCAGGTCTCCCCAGATACTGTTTAATAGTAGTAGCAAAAATGGATAGCACTGTTTATTTAAACATTTCCTCAAACATCATCTATATTCTCAGAGTAAGGCTCTTGAATTTGGTTTGCTGGCATTGCCATATGATCCTTTCCCAACTTGAATGTACAGTTTATTTTTTCCTACTCACTGTTAATATCTTTTCCTAGCTCATGCAAGAGTTATTCTCATAGAATCATAGAACTGGAAGAGACCACAAGGGCCATCCAGTCCAACCCTCTGCCATGCATTCAAAGTACTCCTGACAGATGGTCATCCAGGCTCTGCCTCCAAAAAGGAGGAGACCCAACCACACTCAGAGGTGGCATATTCCATTGTTGAACTGCTCTTACTGTCAAGAAGCTTTTCCTAATGTTCACAGAAATATCTTTTCCTGTCGTTTGAAGCCATTGCTCTGTGTCCTAGAGTCTGAAGCAGCAAAAAACGAGGTTGCCTCATCTTCCATATGACATCCCTTTAGACTTTTAGACATGGCTATCATGTCACCTCTTAACCATTTCTTCTCTAGTGTAAATTTACCCAGCTCCCTACTCGACTCCTTATAGGGCATTGTTTCCAGGCCTTTTACGATTTCGATTGCCCTTCTGTGGACATGTTCCAGTTTATCATTATCCTTCTTGAATTGTGCTGACCAGAAAGGGACACAGTACTCCACATGAGGTCTGACCAAAGAAGGAGTGGTAGTATTACTTCGTTTGACCTAGACATTATACTGCTGTTGATGCAGCCAAGAATTGTATTGGCTTTTTAAGCTGCCAAATTACACTGTTAACTCATGTTCAGCTTGTGATCTACTAAGACACCTGGATCATGTTCTGAACACAAGTCAGCAAGTGCCTGAGGCAGCAGATTGTTGGTGTGAGAAGCAGTCAAGTAGTCAGTCCAGTCTGGATCAATCACTGGTTATCTGAGCAAGATGAAGGAGGAAGCACAAGGGTGGCCCAAATGTTGTATCAGCAGGCCAGAAGTCCAGCTACATGAGTCAGCAAAGAGTAAACAGAATAGTCCAAAAGCAGCCAGTCCAAGGTCAATACAAAACAGAAACTTGAGAAAGTACTGCCAGTCAACCAGATAAGACAGTTGTTGCACTAAGGTTGAGACAGGACTGCTAGGACATTTATAAGAGCTCCTTCAAGGCCTCAGCTGCCTCATTAGTGCCTAATTGGGTCAATGTTGGTCCCAGTGTCACTGGGAATGGTGTTTTTCTCTCAGTGAAGGAAGTGCATGTGTCATCTTCAGCATCTGCAGCCTCTGCCAATTCCTGATAGGGAGCAGGATCCCCTGCTGCCCCAGATCATCTCAGACTCAGAGAGAGCTACAGCTTCTTGGCACTCTGCCCCCCCCCCATTTGAGCCCTCCACAGGGTATGTTACAACAGATCTCTTTTACATGTACTATGGTAAAGCCAGGTGTCACCCATCCTATATCTATGCATTTTATTTTTTTCTGTCTAAGGTCATTTCCACATTACACTCTTATAGTGTTAATATTCCACCTTCAACATCCTGTGGAATTCTGGGGTTTGTAGTTTACTGAAGTCAAGGAGCTCTCTGGCTGAGAATTCTAAATGCCCCTCCCTAAACCGCAAACCCCAAGATTCTGTAGGATGTTGAAAGTGGAATAATAGCACTATAACAGAGTAGTACGGAAATGGCCTAAATGTAGTACCTTATATTTCCCCTTGTTGAAATTCATTTTGCTGGTTTTGGTCCAACTCTCTAATCTGTTAAGATCATTTTGAATTCTGATCCTGCCTTTTGGTATATTAACTACACTTCCTAATTTGGGGTTATCTGCAGATTTAATAAACATGACCTCTATTTCATCATCCAAGTCAGTTATAAATATGTTGAATAGCACTGGCCCAGGACAGAACTCTGTGGCACCCCAATAGTCACTCCTCTCCAGGATGAAGAGGAGCCATTAGTGAGCACCCTTCGGGTTTGGTTGGTGAACCTATTACAAATCCACCTAACAGTAGCATTGTCTAGCCTACATTTTAGTAACTCGTTTGCAAGGATATCATGGGGGAACTTGTGAAAGGCCTTCCTTAAATCAAGATATGCTACATCCACAGCAATCCCTTCATCTACCAAGCTTGTAACTCTATTAAAAAGAGAGATAAGATTAGCCTGTCATGACTTGCTTTTGAGAAAACCATGTTGATCATGGCATTTCTTTCTAAGTTCTTATAGATTGTCTAATTAATGATCTGCCCTAGAATTTTTCCTGGTATTGATGTCAGGCTGACTGGGCAGTAATTGCTAGGTCCTCTTTTTTCCCTTTTTGAATTGGGGGACAGCCTTTGCCCTCCTCCAATCTCCTGGGACCATACCTGTTCTTCAGGAATTCTCAAAGATTATTGCCAGTGGTTCTGGTTACTTCTGCTCATTCTTTTAATACCCTTGGATGTAGTTAATCTGGGTATTGGTATAGGTAAGGGACCAATAATATTAAAAACACTTTGCACTGGATTTAGTTTCAGGAATTTTGGAAGAGCTGTGGATTGGCACCAGAGCAGCCTGCTCAGTTCCTTTGGACCAGCCAGACTCTGAAGACTACACAATTGGTTTCCCATCCTTAGCATGAAGGCAGAAGAGATTTGTAAGATTTGAAACATGCTTATTTATTAATTTTAATTTTTTTTATTCCACTCTTGAACCAAAAAAATCTGTTAGTGTGACTTACAATAATCAATACTCTCCCTCAGTCTTACAACTGAAAAGACACAAAGCACAAGAGATGAGGATTAGGAAGGATGAAGAAAAAAATGTTGCTTTGAGAAGTGCTCCTGTTACCACTGTGAACCGGCCTGGCCTTTGGTAACCTTTAGATATAATTTTGATATCATAATTCAGCCCTGCTCTGCCACCAGCCAAGTGTTTGTGGGACTACCGAACAAGCGCAACGCTAGGCATGGCTATTAAATGCTGAATCTTTTGTGTTTACACCTAAGCAAGCCAGAAACTGCCAGATCTGCTTTAGGGGACCTCCCGAAACAAACACCCTCATTACAAATGCACGCTAACACAAAGAGACCTCTGCCCCGAGCGGGCATCCTGACGAGCTAAGTGCCTAACTGCCAAGCCAGCTGCATTTGCATACTGGCCATACTATTGTCAATTCGGACCTTAACTCAATCATGTAGATTCTGACCTTTCGGAGACATTGTCTCCAGCCCAGAACTCATTGTTTTCACCCAAGACCAGACTAGCCCACAGCCATACCTTCCCTAATAAAAACCCCAAGCTCTGAGAGCTTCCTCGGACCGCTCTGGAGAGCTATCCATCCTTGCCGTCGCTTCGTTCTGCGAGCTCCCCTCGGCTGCCACGCCGGGTTTCCTTCTCTTCAATTGGACCTCTTCAGGACTACGAGAAAGGTGGCATATCACCCACTTCCCCCCAAAAACTCTCTTTCCTATTTATAGCTAGCTGTGAGGTTGTGTTTTCTTATTAATTTCCCTGCTTGTTAATAAATATCATTGTTGCCATTTTAAACTGTTTGACTGCTCACTGCCCCGACGCTGTATACATTGGGTAAAAGATTCCCGCTAAGTTACTGTGCCTCTCACTAGCTTAAGAGACTGCTCGAGTTAATTTCCCCATCTTGCTTGTTGTTGTTTGGTTATCTGGGAGACCCTCCCGGGACCCCCAGTTCTCAGGGTAACACTCCTGTTTGGAGTCCCAAGCAGCCATCCAGCCATCCAGGCAGTTGTATTTGTTTCTAAGTTGTTATTTCACTCCTGCCACACCCTATGTTTTCCCATTCTAACATTCAGTGCAGCACCAGATGCCCACGAAGCACACATAGTCTTCACTGTATTTCTCTTTATCCCTCCTAAATTAATTTTGGGTCCCTGGCAGATATATTATGTACTGCTGCAAACCACACGTTTCTCTCAAGGATGCCAGTATCATGCTCTTCTTCACAGGGAGTTATATGGATGCTATTTTGGCTACATAAGGACAAGTGCTCTCAGAACTGAGACTGCCATCGTTACTATTAACAATGATGCTGTAATATAACACATTGAAAATTAATACAAAATGTAAAAATAAATAAGTAAGTAAGTAAGTAAGTAAAAAGTAGAAGTAAAAAGTATGCTTTTTCTGCCCTCAGTCCCAGCATTACTGTAAAGCAAGATGCAATAATCAATTAGGAGGCAAAGAAGAGGAAGGAGATCAATCATTGCAAAGTTTCCCTTGAATAACTTCACAATTTAGGCTGCTATTCCATTATTCCATTATATATCCATTCCATCAGACTCGCTGAAATAGATATGTATACTTTCTTACTAGACATACATAGAATTGCAATGATTTGGTTAAACTGACTGAAGACTGAGCCAGTGTCGTGGAGGGGTTTGAGTGTTGGACACTAAGAGACCAGGGTTTGAAACCCCACTTGGTCACAGAAACCCACTGGGTGATCTGAGACAAGTTACACTTTCTCAGCTTCAGAGGAAGGCAAATGTAAACCCCCTCTAAACAAATTCTGCCAAGATATGGTCTGATAGGGTCACTTTAGGGTCACTAAAGTCAGAAATGACTTGAAGGCACACAACAACAACAATTGAAATCTACTTTTCCTACTAATTTTTTATCAGACAGGACATTTTGTGGAAGTATGCCAATATATACAAAATGGATGGGAGGTGTCATCTTGGTTGTGTGTTAAAATTAAGACTGCACACCAGTGACATCAAACCACACAGCACAAGCAAGACTTTTAAATGGCTACTGCCACAAAACAAAGAGGGAGTGATACTTGGTAAGCGCTTGTCAATGACCCCCCACCACCCAGTCAATCTGTCTTTTTAATGGATTCAATATCTAAGCTGTGAGCTGTTTAAAAACCCTGAACGCTTTACATTGACAATGAAGGCTGATGTGGAAGGAAGGAGTTAAAAAGAAATTACAGTCCTTCTATCCATACAACAGGTTTGGAAAGTGGCTTCAAAACATTCCATTAAAAATAGATATGGTGCAAAGCAAAAGTAAACAGAATTGCTCTTTAGTTCTTGCAGAATAGCACAGTGGGGGCATTACCTCTGAAGAGAACTTTAGCTTTGAGGCACAACATGGTGTTGATTAGTGCAAATAAACCCCTAAGTGAGGCACCTTTTCAGCAACTGCAATCAGACACAGCCACTGGGGCTTCAAAATCTTCATTAGCCAAAGGGGGGGGGTTGTGGAGGGAAGTTTCCCAAAATGAGCTGCACTTTTCAAAATACCACAGGGCATGTGCTGATGGGGAGCTCTCTTTCTTTCTAAAGCACCTGGCTGTTCATCTATTGTTCTGAAATGGAAAAGCCCTAGAAAGATGTATGGTTTAAAAACAAAACAAAGCAAAACACTGGCACTTCCTCCTTAAATCTAGACGAAAATACATCAAAGACTATGCAATAAAAATAATAATAAAGAAAGCTTTTTTAAACAGGAGAGTATGTTGCATGGATGATTAACCATATAACTGAAGAAACAACAGGCTTGTTCCATATTCTTTATAAGAGAAAGAAAGAACATAAGGTATTTCTGTCACTGTCTCCCCTGTGGGTATGTATTCAAAAACAAGAGTTTTGACTAAATACAATACAATTTGACTGAATACAATTCCCAGTCACTGCAGTATAGTTATTTGAACTGTTAGTTCTTTTTTTGTTGCTGTTTTTGATTGTCTTTTGCATTGATGTCAAATCAATAAATTAGTGCAGATAATTCCTTGAGAGCAAATAATAAATGAATGCAGCTAGATTGTGGCTAGTAATATCTTATAGAAACTGTATCGTACTAGTTTAAAAGGAATTGCACCAGAGGGGAGGCATTATGGTTTTGGTTTGAATTCAAGGTATGGGTGATGACCACGAAAGTCCTTGAGAGTCAGGAACCTTGCCACTTGAAGAATATTCTGTATATATCTGCTTGAGGTCCACTGGAGAGACTCTCTCTGTGGCCCACTAGCAATACTTGTGGGAGAACATATCAGAAGGCCTTATTTTTTATTTTATTTTTTTATTTTTATTTTTTTTGTGATGGCTAGTTGTGGAATGTCCTCCCTTTGAAGGCCCTGTTGGAACCAACACTGGCTTAGTTTTGGCACCAAGTTAAAATATGATTTTCTGTTAAAGCCTTCGAAGGTCGAATGATTTTGTTCAGGTTTGTGAATGTAAATAGATTTAAACTGTTTTCATTTGTTTTTATTAGTCGTGTTTACGTGATTCCTTGTTATTTTAAAAATGTTAAATCATTTAAAAATTTGCTTTCATTGCAAAACTACCCTGGGATCTTATGACATAGGGCAGGATATAAATAAATGTATTCATTCATTCCCTGGCAACACCAAGATCAAAAATAATTTGTAAATCTTACTTTCTTGAATGATGGAAAATGGATAAAGTTGTGCAGCTTGTGTTTGATTTCTGAATGAAGAAATTAGGTTGTAGGCCAAACAAGCAAGATTGCTCTTCCTGCGGCAGGGAACATCCATAAACACCTGATAAAATGAGTAGAGCAGGAAACAAGTTGATAATGGTGGACGAAGCTCTGCTGCAGGCTTCCAAAAATCATTAAAAGGTCACATCCCCTATGTTTGAAAAGCTCAGTGTTGCGCAGTTGCAAGCTGGCTCCAGGATAGAACAAGAATGTAGACAGACCAGAGTAAAGACTACTTCACTACAGTATTTAAAATGTATCTCTTTCAGGTAGATGTCCTGTGTGCTTTCTGACTTTCCCACTCACCTATCATCTCCAGTTTGTGTAGGGTTATTTATTCTCTTTCTACTCAAGATGTCAATTAACTGCGGAGTTAGCTCAGAAGAGACTAAGGCCATTTCTGCCCTGCACTATTATAGTGTTATTATTCCACTTTCAACATCCTGTGGAATTCTGGAGTTTGTAGTTTACTGAGGCCCAAGAGCTCTCTGGCTGAGTATTCTTAAATGCCCCTCCTTAAACTGCAGATCCCAGGACTCCACAGAATGTTGAAAGTGGAATAATAGCTCTATAAGAGTGTAGGACAGAAATGGCCTAACTGCCAGTAATCGTTACGTAAGCTTTGCTGGATCAAAACAAAGGTCTACTTAATCCAATGTCCTGTTTCCCACAGTGCCCAGCCACTGACCACATGCAGATATTGCTGGACTACAACTCCCAATTTGTTTACCTAATGCTGATGAGTGATAAGAGATACAGCCCAATGACATGTGGAAGCTCACACATTCCCTACTTTGCCTACCAGCAAAGGTCTTCCTATAGATTATTTCCAGCAGTAGCAATAAGAAGTACTATAGAAAGGAACATTTCCCAAATCCAGAGAGCACAAAATTTAACGGCCTCTTTTATAATATCATTAGTTCACAAATTGGAGCTTCATATAGGAAATTTCAGTGAAATGTCTTGTAAAACCAGTGAAGACAACTATAACACATATACATTTTATAAGGTATATAAAGTTTATCTGAGAAAAGAAATCTCAGACACAGGAGAAAAAAAGGAAACCACAGGGCTTTAGAACAAAATCCAAACATCATTCTAATTTAGCTAGCTACATTTTGTCTGCCTGAGCACAGTTTGACTTTCCAAGCATGTGCAAAATTTCTTGCAGAACTGACATTCATCTTTTGCATGGTATTTTTGCTTCATTAATGTGGTTCTAAAAGGAGACAAAGGACTGGAGTCATATCGCACACGTATATAAAGCCAGTCAGCTTCCTTTCTATTCTGGAATGTAATTTGGATCAATGATGAAATAATGGCTATCTCCAACATAAGTGATCACAGTGCCCTGCCTGAGATTTACTTACAGGATAGCTCAGCTTTCTTTAATGGATCTGGATTTCCATAACAAAATTGTTAATCAATTCAGACCATTTGGGTATTGTAAAAAAGAATTAAACTGGATTGGATCTAAAACCCCAGGTATTATCCCAAAATGTAGGTGACTCAGGGGTCCAGCCGCGATGCGAGTACCTCCATGTGACAGAGTGGAATTCATTAGCTCAGAATTAGGATGCCTGGGGGAGATGGGTAACTTAACAAGATCTTTCCACCAATGCAGGAAAGAACCAGTCAGAAATTCCAAAATAAGCTAAATTGTGCTCTATTGAGGGGAATGCACTCACACATGCAAAAGATCCAAGCATTCACACACTCGCGCAAGAGCTAGCCAAAGGATAAAGGAAGGAAAGTTGTGGATAGAGGAATTTTAGGGTTTGGGTGATAATTACTGATCTGGAGAGTAGCTAGGAAAGCAGCAATATGGCTTAAGTCTGCACCTAAGGATAGTTCTCATTTGGAAATTGGAGCCACAGCATGGCGTTCAGCAAGGTGAGAGATTGCACTGAATCGCTCAAAATTGAAGGTTTTTATACCCAAAAACTACACTGTGGGTATTACTGTGAATGGCTCTCCCGGCTGACTGGACAATGGTAATTGCAACACAGACAATGGGGTCTGGACGGAATTAATGGTCTTAGTGTTTAGGTGACAAAGAAGTAATGGCTGTCATAATAGCTCTGTATTGTGGAGACGTTTGGGGGACAAAGCAGGGAGATGTCCAGATGTGAGGGAACAGGGTTGAAACAATCACTGTTTGGTGAGAACTTCCCTTTTGACCATTGTATGCAATTGTATGTTCTATATGACTGTTGTATGTTCCAGCTTCAGCTTAAGCCTATTATCTCTAGAGTTGCTTGGTAATCTGCCTGACAATGACCTCACCTACACCTAGGGGGGGTGTTGGCTGATTTGCCTCGCAATCACACATTTTCAGTCAGTAATTTTCCTCTGCCAGCTTGACCTTCCAGTTACTTCAGGTTCCATTTTATATCAATGCCAATTAATGTAGTTGCCAATTAAATAATTAAATAATATTAAAGTAATTAAATTAATTAAATAATATTTTGCGAATCACCATATTAATCTTGGGGTGTGTGGTACACAGGTACTAGTTAGCAGACACTGGACATCTTGGACATCTTGTGGGTACCAGGCTTCCTCAATTGGGTGTTCTTCAAATGAGCTGGGTTACATTTATCAAATCCACATGGGAGGCATCTTCCAGTATTGTGGTCCAACACAATGCGATGCAATTCAATCTGGAGGAAAGCTGCTATTGATTTTGATTGTCGCCAGCTTGTTACACCCTGTAAATGTTATTCAAGAGTATACTTACTGCCTTTAAAGCAGGGGTAGGCAACTGAGTGAGGCTAGGGGATCGCTTTAAAACTCAGGAGACACTGAAGAGCCAACCCTTCCTCCCTCTGCTACTAAAAACAAAAAAAAAATTTGTCTCCAAATGCCCCCAGGATGTGCAGGCATTTTCACCATGTTTTAGGCCTCCCTGGACCATTTCCTTTTTTTAAAAAAATGGTTTTAGAAAGGCTTCATCTGGGCTGAAAATGGTATGGGAGGGACATGTCAAAAATGTCCCCTGGCCTCCTAAAGGAGATTTTGAGGCACAATAAAAAAAGAAAAAAAAAGAAAAAAAAAAAGAAAGATTTGGGAAAAAACCTGACAAACATTTCTTTTTGGACTCCTGAAGGTCTCTGGGGCCACACAAACAGCTACAGTTTGCCTACTCTTGCTTTAAAGGCTATGATGTTGGTTACCATCTTAGGCCATTCTTCTTTTCCAGATCAGGCAGAAGCTGGGCTGGAATGGCTTACTGTAGCCATAAACAACAGAATATGAAAAACCCCATTCTATCATCCTGATTTTCAACGTAATAATGTGTCTGAATTGTGCTTAAGAGCTAGTGATCCTGAGCAGAGCACTGCTGTTTATATGAAACTGAAATTTAGCTTAGCCAATGGATATATGCTTATTTTTTTTTATTTGCCCAGTGCTCAATTTTATACCTCATATTAAACCAAACCTTGTAATTGAAACAGCATTTTGTGCTTTTCCTGGATTTTCTGTTTCCATTTTTGGTACATTTTCAAATGCTGCTTGTTACACACTCCCAATATAATGAATGGAATAAGTAGGGTAGTCTTAGGCTCTCACTCCAATGGATGAATTTGAATCCCCCTACTATGGTTCAACTTCTAGCTGTGACTCCTTTCTGGAATTAAAACACCATAGGTATTTGATGGAAATGATACTAGAATCAGAATTTGCTAGTTCTTCTAAACAAGTATTTCTTCCAGAGCCAATCAAAACTTTATATCAGCATGTGGTGATAAATATTTGTTCAGAGCTATGAATACAGTTATGTTTCTAGATCCAAGGCTCTGTCACCTTTCTAAAAATGGTGGATTTCTCATTAGGCCATTTATTAATTAAAAGTATTTATTGCTTTTCAGGTCCACGATGAAATAAAAGCTATTTGACACGTGCAGCACACCCTCAAAAATTTCACAGATGAAAACTGGGACATATGTGGCTAAGCAAAATTAGAATACAATCAAGATGGTGAAGATTATTAATAAGGAAGAACACATGAACTAAGAACATATCTGCTCTTATAGCGCGATGATTCCATTTTCAACCTCCTATGGAATCCTGGGGTTTGCAGTTTTGGGAGAGGCTGGCTGGCCCCTCCCGAAACTGTAAACCCCAGGATTCCATAGGAGGTTGAAAGTGGAATCATCATGCTATAAGAGCGTCGTGTGGAAATGGCCTAAGAGAGGCTGCAGCTCTTTGCTTTTGCTTGAGCCTACAAGGATGGGCAAGATTCAGCCCATTCCTCTCCTTCCTGCTAAGTTAATTGAGCAGAAACTACTTTTACATTTTGAACTCAGGCCATTTCCACACAATACTGCTATAGTGCTATTATTCCACTTTCAACATCCTATGGAATCCTGGAGTTTGCAGTTTAGGGAGAGGCATTTCGAATTCTCAGCCAGAGAGCTCTTTGGCCTCAGTGAACTGCAAACCCCAGGATTCCACAGGAGGTTGAAAGTGGAATAATAGCACTACTGTTATGTAGTTTCTAGTTCGGCCTGTGGTTTATTAAATATAACTTGATATCAAGAAATTGGCCATCACAAACCGTTCCTTTCCACATGCTTGCGAGGCCTCCGGACAAGCATGCACATGGGCACGGCCGATATAGCTCAACAATACAAGATAAATCCAGTCAGGCCAGTAATTTGCCAGAATGCAGTTTAAGGAGACCTCCAGGCAAGTGCACTTTGAGAACAGATTATGTATGCATGCAGCATACAAAAGATTCCCTGCCCCGAGCAGGCAGCTTGACGAGCTGAATAGCCAATTGTCAAGCACTCCTCGTTTGCATACTGTCTGCGCTATTGACCACTCTGTCATAATTCAATCATGCTAAATACTGACCTTTTGGAGGCTTTGTCTCCAGCCCAAAACCCATTGTTTTCCCCGGGAACGGACTAGCCTACAGGCACATTTTCCCCTATAAGACCCCCTGATTTTGAGCGCTTCTTCAGATCGCTCCTGGCTTCCTTCCCGCCCTGCTGCCGCTCCGTTTGCTGAGCCTTTCCCTCAGCTTCCACATGCTGAGAATCTCTGCTCCAACAGACTTTTCTTCTGACTACCTGGGCTACAGGATCAGGTGTAGTATTTCCCCTGAAAAATCCCTCTTAAATCCTCTATCAAACTCCTACCTTTCTTTCGCTAGGTCTGTGTGAGTGACTGCATACATATGTATTGACTGTATTTCAAAATAAAGAAAAACAATTATTATTTACTTCTGCTTGATTATTGACTCGGCCTGACCCCATAAACATTGGGTCGAAGATCTCACTAGGTTGCGCTGCCTCTTGCATTGCTACAGCTTGTGCTCTTACTAATTCCTATTCCCCATTATTTGGAGCACATTGAGGTGTCCCTCATGGGACCCCAGAAATCAGGGTAACACTACAACCGTGTAGTGCGGAAAAGGCCTCAGTTTGCAGCAACTGAAGTAAACTGAGAATGGAGGGAGAAAATGAGAAGAGGAGAAAGAAATAGAGACCTTAAGATGAGAGGAGGTTAATCAGGATTGTTCTTGCCAAACCAGGACAGTTGGAGGATATGATACAGACTTTTGTTTCACAAACAACAAACAAACACAGCAGCAGCAAAGCAGATGTTCTCTAATATACTCTGTCAGTAAATAGGTCCCATTCAGTGCAAGAGAGTTTGAAAGTCTCATTGAGGTTAGGAAATCTAAATTAATGAATACTGAGTCATTTAAGTTGTGTTGAGAGTGTTCTTCTGCCCTATGCAATTTCCACACCATTTTGCTAAATCTGAGAAGACAATGGGGGAAATGACAGAGGACAGATGCATTAAATTGGTAATTTCAATATATGTTTAAGAAAGAACACAGTTTTTCCAACATCTGTGGACCTATCAGTTTTCAGTTTGCTCTGAGACCATCCAAGTACATGAGATCACCGTCTCCAAAAGGACAAGCTGTATTAGGAAACATTTATAACTTAAATGTACTGGCGTAGGTAAGAGTAAAAAGAAAAGCTGTGGAGAAAACATAAAAGATCTCAGGGCAGAAAATTGTCATAGGAATTCCTTGTTCTTGCTAAACACCTGTCAGTTGCTGCCCTATGCAATTTGGTTCTTTGAAAGATGATGGCTTGAGCCCAGAGGGTGGGTGGGATGGATGTAAAATCAACCATTAATATCTTCTCACCCTAATGGACATCAAAGGAACTGGGACAGGTCAATGCCTTTAGCAAGTACTCTGTGTGTGTGTGTGTGTGTGTGTGTGTGTGTGTGTGTGTGTGTTGGGGGGACTGTTGTAGCAATGGAATCTGGTGTAGAAGTCACGAGAATCTCATTTGAAAAAGGCTTTTGCGGATTGCTGTTAATACAGTTTCTGGAAGGCCTATACTGAGTATATGAAGACCAGAGATTAGAATGGAAAATTGTAACATAAGAGCATATAGCAGTGAAACCATATGAATGTCAAAATGTTATAATATAATAGGAGGCCTAGAAGTTCAATAAGCAAAAAAGAAGACGTTTGGTTGATGGTAGTTCTTGACTTATAGTATCATGGAATGTTTGAAAGACATACTGTTCAGAAAGGCAGCAAAGAATTTGTAATATCTTAAAACTCTACACACATTTATCCTGGCATAAACATTTGGAAAGTATTCCGTCAAATATATGAAGTAGCAGGTACATACAATGAGCCCCTGGTACCTGCTAGAGCTTGGTTCCAGCCGCCCTACCCCATGGATACCAAAATTTGTGGATGCTAAAGTCCCATCATGTTCGATGATGTAGTAAAATGGCATCCCTTATATAAAACGGCAAAATGAAAGTTTGCTTTTGGGGATTTTAAAAAATATTTTCAAGCTGTAGTTGTCTGAATCGATTGATACAAAATCCATGGATATGGAGGGCTGACCGCATACATAATTGATAAAGAAAAAAGAAAAGAAAAAGAAAACAAAACAATGAGATCAGGGCAAAAGTAAATGGAAATTTACAGACTATGACAAATAAGGCTTAAATTTATGAAAAACATGTGTAGTGTCCATTCACAAAGCAGTGTTTACGATAACACAAACATACAAACCTTTTAATAAATAAAACAATGGCATACCCTTACTTTATAAGGCTGGCTACTAGTTTCCAATGCTAGAGTGCAATATGATGCAACAAAGGAAGAATGTATTTCTGTTCACATTGGCATTGTTAGGGTTTTGATTAGTTCAGTGGACTATTCTTAAACCATGAAGGAAATTTAAGTGCCTGGAAAACTTAACTACAATTGAGGCATTTTCTTCAATGTCTGTCTTCCAGTGAAAGAGATCCCCACAGTTTCTTTTCATTTCCACTCACTCTGAATGTTGCTAGTACAGCATGTATAAATTTGTGCCTCTCAGAACATAAGAAAGAGTTAATCTTGTTAATCTTGTTGCTGTGTTCTCTTTGTTTGTTGCAAAACTTCTAAGAGTTTATGTAAAATAGGAGGGGAGTATGTATAAAAGATTAAAATCACATGTGGATTTAACCTCAGACTTTTCTCCTCTTGCAGTTTTTGTGCTATTTTTCTGAGCATCAACTACCCATTGAACTCAATGGGAAAAGAAGATCAGGCAAAGGGTAAGTGAAGGAATGAATAAGCAGGACAGCAGCTGTCATAGACTGTGAGACTCTGTAATAAAATAGTGCATTAAGCATTATAGATGTTTGTAAAATAGCTGGGATTCAGTAGTTACGACGTTTAATTCTGCTATGCAACACAGAAAACAATGGAAAGTAACTAGAAGCCAAAATCTTAAAGAGATTTGGATTGCATTGTCATTTATTTATTCCAGTTTTAAACCACACACTAGCCAAAGTTCTCTAGAGTGATGTGCAATCTTTTTTTTTTTAATACAAGTACTTTATAAATCCAGAAACATTCTGTAATGACTTTTCCCCAGAATTAGAAATACAAATTTTATTTTTTAAAATTATTTTCAGTACAATGGTCTACGATGTACTCTTGTAATCAGCATTCTGATCTGTTAAATTATGTTACAAAGCTTTCTTTGCTATTCTAGGTTCTTCTTTATAAGTTAGTCAGTGAGGTTAGCTTGATCTTGGTAAAGCCATCTTTGTAATCCACTTCTCAACTGAATGAATTATAGTATTTTCATTTGCTTTGTTCCTTTCTAGGTCAGGTGAATGTTTTGCCTTTCTTTCCACTGCATCCCATCCTAGAAAAAAAATTGGGATACATGTTGATATTTATACAATGGGAGGTGACAATCTTAATCAGTCCTGCACGTTACAGACCTTGGTTACACAAGGCACAGCAAAAGCAACAACAAACATAATCAAAGCAAATTTGTACCTCGGGGGAAAAAAATCAAGGAAAAGAGGTGTGATAGGAAGCTAAATGAATAACTCAGTCCACATTGCAATGCTATGTTGCTGTCATTTTTTTGTATTTTCCAGCAGATAACACAGGAATACAATTCTATTATTAGTAATTGTAAGCATTTACTTTGCCAAGGTCATGGAAGCTGCAACAGTAAGCTCAAGGGTATCTTGATTTTCTTTATGCACCTCTTAGAATTTGTATGATTGCTAAATCCATTTCCATGTCTGAAAAAAATTAAAATAAAAACAATTTATAGAATCATAGAATCATAGAAATGTAGCATTGGAAGAGACCACAAGGGCCATCCAGTCCAACCTCCTGCTATGCAGGAACACCCTCAAAGCACTCCTGACAGATGGCCATCCAGCCTCTGCTTAAAAACCTCCAAAGAAGGAGACTCCACTACACTCCGAGGCAGCATATTCCACTGCCGGACAGCCCTGACTGTCAGGAAGTTCTTCCTGAGGTTCAGGTGGAATCTCCTTTCCTGCAGCTTGAATCCACTGCTCCTTGTCCTGGTCTCTGGAGCAGGAGAAAGCAAGCCCACTCCCTCCTCTGCATGACATCCCTTCAAATATTTAAACATGGCTATCATGTTCCCTCTTAACCTTCTCTTCTGCAGACTAAACAGACCCAGCTCTCTAAGTCTATCCTCATAGGGCATGGCTTCCAGGCCCCTCACCATTTTGGTCGCCCTCCTCTGGACTTGCTCCAGCTTGACCACGTCCTTCTTGATTGGGGTGCCCAGAACTGGACACAGTATGCAAGATGAGATCTAACCAAAGCAGAGTAGAGAGGTACCAGTACCTCCCTCGATCTAGACACCACCTGACAGTAGCCCTGTCCAGCCCACATTTTACCAGCTTCTTTGCAAGAATGTCATGGGGAACTTTGTCAAAGGCCTTACTGAAATCGAGATATGCTACATCCACTGCATTCCCTTCATCTATCAAGCTAGTAACTCTATCATAAAAAGAGATAAGATTAGTCTGGCATGACTTATTTTTGAGAAATCCATGTTGACTTCTTGTGATTACCGCCTTGCTTTCTAAGTGATTAGAAACTGACTGCTTAATGATCTGCTTCAGGATCTTTCCGGGTACTGATGTCAGGCTGACTGGGCGATAATTACTTAGGTCCTCTTTTTTTCCCTTCTTGAAGATAGGGACAACATTTGCCCTCCTCCAGTCTGCTGGAACTTCTCCTGTCCTCCAAGATTTCTCAAAGATTATAGCAAGAGGTTCCGCAATGACCTCTGCCAGTTCTTTTAATATCCTAGGATGCAATTCATCTGGCCCTCGAGACTTGAATTCATCCAGTGTGGCCAGGTGTTCCTATACCACCTCTCTACCTATTATGTGCTGCATTTCCCCTGCTTCCTCACCTGCTCCCCAATTGCCAGGTTGAGTGCTTGTATCCTTCTGGGAGAAAACTGAGGCAAAGAAGGTGTTAAGTAGTTCTGCCTTTTCTCTTCCCCCTGTTAGTAATTCGCCATCTTCTCTGCGCAGCGACCAACTTGTTGCTTTATCATTCCTGATTTTCTTCCATGATGTTGCCAAGACAATTGTTGCATATACTTTAATCTGATTATTGTCTAAATGCCTTTGCACTCTATTAATATGAGAAATATACTAGATAAAGGAAGGAATTTCACAAAATTGCTTTATTTAATAGTGTCTGTCAGGTCTAGACTGAAACATAAACAAAACAAAACATGTGTTGGCAATAGAAGGTTCTTGGCATGGTGCTGCTGATGGGCCCCTGACAGCTGCTGATTGTGGCTATCACTAGTTATTCCCCACTCCCTCACTATAGCAACAATCCAACATCCCCTCAGAGTAGCATACTTTTCTGCACATAGAGGTACACTATGTGAGCACTACACAACTCCCATGCAGAATAGCAACATGGAGCAACACAAGCCAATGACTATGGGCTATGAACAGTGTGCAATATACAATTAACAACCACAATGCGCAATATACAGAGTGAAACTATAACATGAAATGCACAATATGTAATTGCAATATGCAAAGACAAGGCACAGAGGAACATGCTATGCAACTCTGCTTCCATCCTTATTGATAGACTATGTCCATGTTGTGATGGTGACTTTTTGGCCCTGCATACATCATGTGACTTATGCATGCATATGTGCCTAACTGGATGCCATCCCATATGTGTTTCGCTGGAGAGTGATGAGGTTATGAAATGGATAGGAGTCATGCTACTGTTTAGCTCCAAGCTGTGCTAGGTGGCTGTCATCTGAGCTACCTCAAAATGCAGTGGCTAAGAGAAAGGGCACTCTATTGCAAACCTAAGACAGCAGCTGTTTCTTCCTGTTCAGAATGATGGGTCTTCCTGATCCTCAAGATTGTTGATGCCAAACTCTGATGCCAGGTGGTTTTTTCATAGTGTGGTACTTTTTGTGCTAATTTAGTGAGCCATTTAATTATCATAATATACAACAGCAGCAGCAACAACAATAGATAGAAGGAGAGTGTGCATGCCACATTTCCAAGATTGTGAAGTCTGGACAATTGGAAATTTGGTGTGGATATGAAAGGGCCCTTAGCTTGTTTACCTTTGATTTGTTTGGTTTTTAAAATGCATTAATTAATTTAAAGTTGTATGAGGTGTACATCCAATCCCTTGGTGGTATATTTTTCTAACTACGCTGTAACTATTGTTCAGGACAATGTATGAAAAGCTAGTTTGCCACAGCCCCCAACTTAGGCTTGTCACAGAGAGTACAGTCAACAAGGAGGTGCAACGGGGCCTCTTTTTGGAGTGTCCAATACTGTTTTTAGAAACTGTTTGCGATATTCACACTGTACACTGCTGGGTATAAACACAAACATCTTAGACACCTGCAATGGTATACGAGAAGCATCTTGAAGAAATGGAAGAAGAGGGAACAGAAAGAGAGGGAACGGGAAGGATGAGCAGAAACACAGTAAGAGAGGAGATTCAGAAACTAAAAGAAGTGAAATATAGAATCAGAGCTGGAGGGGATTATAAAGGCCGTCTATTCCAATCTCCTGCCATATAGGAATACGTAACTAATGCACTCCCAAGAGATGCCATCTAACTCCTATTTAAAAACCTCTAAAGTAGGAGAGTCCAGCACTGTCTATTTCATTGCTAAACCACTCTGACAATCAAGATGATCTTTGCAACGTTTAGGTGGAATCTCTTTTCTTGTAATTTGAATCGATAGGTTTGTGTTCTAGCCTCTGGGGCAGCAGAAAACAAGCTTTAAAGGTGGCTATCACATCTCCTCTCAATCTTCTCCAGGCTAAACACACTCAGCTCCCTAAGCCTTTCCTCACAGGGCTTGGTTTCCAGACCTTCTGGTTCCAAAAAAACCCCTGGTATTTTAAAAGTGCTAAACAGCACAGGGTCCTGCAACCTATTTAAACAGTCAGTGACTGCTTTTGGAGGCATTTAGGCATTAATTTGGCCACACTTGCTTTTTAAAGAATGTCCAGTATCAAATAACTGAAGCTACAGGTCCTTCCGGGGAACCACGCGTGATCTGAAACATGAGATCCTCCCTAAGCCTGGTATGAACATCTTGTGGCTCTTCAGATGTTGTTGGACTGCAGCTCCTAGACCTTTAGCCTGCGCAGCCAAGGGTGAGCATCCTGGGAGCTTCGTCTGGAGAGTCACATGAGGTTGTTATGGCTATTACTATTTGCATTTTTTAATGTTTTAAATGCCTTTTTTTAGTGGCGATTTTAAATTGTGCTTTTTTTATTTGTGTTTCTAAAATCAAAGTTTGTGTTTTCACTTTTGTGTGATTTTTTTTTTTTTAATGTATCGTGTTTTTAAATGTTGTACACGGTCTTGAATCCAGTGCTGGGAAAAAGGCGAAATATAAATGAATTAAAAAGAGATTACTATTGAGCTAAGTCGGCCCCCTAAGCAGGAAGCGATGGCTTCACGAGTCTTTGAAGGAAAACCCTACAAAGCCTGTTCAGGCGTTGCTTGCAGCTGGAGAAAACCCCCCTGAAACAATGGTTCACTCGAGTGGTGTAAACTTTCGAGCGGTAGGTCTGGCGTCTTTGGCGGGGCGGGATATAGACGGAAGATGCCAAGGAGAGGGGAAAAATCGGACAAAAGTGACAGCTGCTTTCCCAGGCACGGAGGCCGCCACCACCGCCGCGAATTTATAACTCGCCACGGGCTTCAGACGTTCCCTGGGACCGGCGGGCCTGGGAAGCGCGAGGAAGGGCCCTTCTCCAGTCCAGCACCGCCCCGGGCGCGGACAGCAACCTCCCTGCCGCGTGGCCCCTCCCCCGCCCCTTCGGCATTACCTCAGCGCGCGCCCAACCGGCGAAAGGGGGCGGGGCCGTTTCCCTCGTTCCCGGCGCCTTCCTTTCTTCTCGGCCGAGCATCTCTGTCAGTCTGTCTGTCTGTCTGTCTCTCTCGAGAGCGCCCCAGCCTGCGTCCCTCACGTGACCCGGCAGGTATCTCTGTTTCTCCTTCCTCGCGACCACGACCGCACCCCCCCCCCGCCGCCGCCGGCCCGCGCGACCGTTCTCGAAGCCGTCTGTGCCCCTCTCGCCTTTAGGCCGAGAGGGAAGAAATTACCACAGTCTGTCGACCTTCTGCGGCGTCGGGGAGGAGGGGGAGGGGAGCGAGGACGCCAAGAAGCGCGAGTTTCTATAGTAACAGAACATTCCCCCTCGCTCCCGTTCTCCTCCTTTCACGAGGGGGGGTGGGTGGGTGGTCTCTCGGGGTTAAAAGAACGGTTGGAATCCCGGAAGGTGGGCGTGGGGCACGGGGGACTGTGTGGAGGGGGAAAATGGAGGTCGTGAGGGGAGAAAGGCAGGGCCGTCCGTGAGGGGCGACGGCTGGGACTGGAAGGCTGGCTGAAGGGCTTGTTGAGGGAGTTGTTCCCCTCCCAGCCAGCAAAAAAGAGGTATTTTTACCTAATGCTTTAGACATCGACGTGATAGCTTATTAACTTGTGCTTGGAGGCACCCTTCCTTTCCAATAAGAAGGTCAAGCAGCTTAAAGAAAAAGGCCTAGTTACCTTGGGAAGGGACCAGTTGCAGGCGGAGATGCCCTTCAGGGTGTCCTTACAGGAGACGCAGTTGCAGCGCGTTTGGTGTGGTAGAGGGTGTTTTGTAGGGTGGTTTTTGCTTTTCGCCTGATTTAACTGGGATATTCTGTGGAGATTTGAAATTGTAAGGACGCAGCCACTTTTTCTGGGCTGCCTCTGTGCAGGCCACAGAGCTCAAGAGCTGCTATCCCTCGCTGAATGTTATTCTGAATAAGGAGGGAGTGTATTAATGGTGATGGACTTCAGTGGATGTAGCTTAGCCAGGCATGTAACCTAAGTGGATGGGGTCGTCTCTGCTTTAAAAGATACATAAATTTTGTACTAATTTAACCTGGCCAAGCTGTGTGTATCTGGTTGAATGATTCAGGGCCTTGTAGGTTTTTTTTCTGCCCCATCTGATGATAGTAGACTCACCAATACATGCTGAAAAGGAAAGAGGTAAATAGATGGGGAAGGAGGTGTATAATGGTACATCAAACAGTTTCAGATGGTAGAGAGGCAGTGCCTTTATTAGGTGACTATACAGGAATATGTATGTATGTATGTATGTATGTATGTATGTATGTATGTATGTATATGTGTGCTTTTATTCTAAGGAGATATCTGTGAATATCCTAAACAGCATTTCATGCTTTATGGTGTCCTAGTATATTAAAAAATACTAAAATATTGCTGTTAACATATATATATATATGTGCCAAATCTATTTTGGAATTAGGCACAGGAATATTATTTTATATATGTTTATTGTACAGTTTTATATCCACTGTTCTCAGAAACAGTTTACCTTAGTGTACTTACTTGGCATAATTTTACTAAGTTTTTGTTTTGAAAGGAGATAGTAGTATGTAAATGTGGGATCCTTTGGTGAATAGTATTGTGTTGCAGCTTTGCAAATAACTTCTCAAAATAGAACAGCTAACATTTTGATGTCTGGAAGTTCATGATGCAGTCTTTCCTAGTAATCCCTAAAATCAAATTCAGCTTTTTTACCAAGACAATACAAGCATGGGTATTTAAACTGAACTCTGTATTACAATCCCAAGGTCTCTTTTCTTGTCAGTGTAGATATTATCTTGCTTTTTTTTACCTTGAAATGAAACTTCCATTTAATCTCATTTGCCATTTTGTTGCTTAACAGTAAGAGCTTCTTTTAGAGCTCTTAAAAATTTCATCCTGAGTAATTTGGGGATATCTTCTGCAGTTTTACTTTCCTGATTCCAGGTCATTTATGAAGCTTCAGTAGCACTAGTCTCAACACACATTTGTTGGAAAATTCCATTGTTGTGAAAAGTGTCCTTTTTAAACTTCCTCTTCCTGTTTTTAACCAGTTACTGAGTTATAAGAGGACCTGTCTTCATGACTCTCAAGTTTATTTTTGATAAGGATTTTTAATATCTATTTTCATACAGAATTAAATTCATGTAAACTCACGGATTTTGTACGATTGAATTGCTAGTGGACTGTCGGGTTAATTTCTTAAAAATGGTCTTCGTCCATTTATTTTGGATATCTAGCCTTCCTTTTTCTGGACCTTGGATCAGGATACAAAATATAAATATGCACACATAAATCCAGTATAAGGAAACAAATACATATGTTTTATGAGTACATGCATATCACCTGTCAAAAGTGCAGCTTGGCTCATAAAAGGATATTCTTGATATCCTAGCAGGTTTAGCATTTCCTAGCGTCTGTTCAAAATTTTGTGTAGTGAAAAGTGTTATTGGCCTTCACCTGGATTCACCAGTGTAATAGAGAACATTGGGGTTTCCTCACAATGAGTGACCTAAAGGTTGCAGCAAGTGATGGTCTTGTGAATGCCCCCCTGCCCCCCCAGTCTTGTGTACCAGAGGATGAGAACGAAAGATTCGACATTTAAACTTAAGCACAGTCTGCCTCTACACCCTAATTCAGGGCACTATGCATTAGTCCTGGCTTTTTCTTTCTAACAGTTTAAGCAAAGTGTAGTTGTTTTCCCAACCATACTTGGACAAACCATAGTTCCCTGAAATTCGGACATCACAAGGAGTTCCTTTGTTTAAAAGGTGGAAGTTTTCCATGTATGGTATGTAAAGAGTAATATGGAGCATGGGAACCTTGGGCTCACATAGGTATCTTCATGTAGCCAGAAACAATGTGATTACATCTGAATCAGGGTAATAACCTTGTGCTAAAAGAACTGGAATATTTTTTTTTTGTTTCAGTACCCTGTAGCTCTGTGGAATATATCCCCCTTTTTTTTTTTTTTGGTAGAACTTATCTCACATAACATAATTTGTTTAGGCTAGCACCCTTAGAAAGGTTTTGTGTTATGTTTTAAACCCATCTCTCTGCCCTTTTCTAAAGGACTTTTATAATTCGTGGATTAATAATTAACACTAGAACTGCCAACACTAGCACAAGTCCTTTGAATAGGAGGAAAAGGAAAAAAAATTGTGGTCCCCACCCTGCCTCTTCAGTAGAGATTATTGGTGGAATGAATTCTTCCTCCCTTGCAACCTATATGTATCCACAAAATCTCTTCAAAGGTTTGGAGGATCTTAAGGAGATTATTTGGGAGCTCATGGGAGAAGAGGAAAAGAAAGGAACATCCTGTTAGACAGCCAAAATTCCATACCTTTGATGGATCCCAAATGGTGCCCATTGCCTTGCCTTGCCTGTGATCCCACCACTGCGGGGTAGTACCATGGTGAGAGTGAGGCAGCTAGCAGTGGAAATTTCCGTTTGGATTTTTTCAAACCAGAAGATAGCATACAATGAGAAAGTTGTAACCTCATTCCAACTTTAGTGAAGCTTGTTGTTTTCTGAGAACCCTCAAATTAGATCTTGCCAAGTTTTGCTATGACATTAACTGTCAGCTATAGTGGACCAACTGATATGTGTAGGATCCTGGTTTCGGGGAATTTATTGACCTGTAGTTGCTTTTGTTCCATCTGAACGCAAAAAGAATTAGATCGTTCCAAAAACTGTACTTCCTACCTGAAGGGATGTATCATAATCTTCTCCTTGAGGGGAGCTCACTAAAAAATAAGAGTTTAGATGCAAGTTATAAATTGGCAAGATAATGTGTGGCAATGGATGTCTTCTTGAGCAGAGGTTGACTGGATTATTGTAGTGCTAGGAAGCCGCAAATACACATAAGTTGCTGAGAAGTTTAACACCTTGCAGCTATTTTTCTCTACAACTAAAGTTTTTGCTAAAGACTTGCTAAAGATGTTTGGAAACATCTTAACATTTTAATTCTGCCTTCTTGTCTTGAGTCAATGCCAGACCAGAGATAAAGAAGTTGGAATTTTAGTGAATCTATGTGTCTCTTTAGATTCTTAAGTACTTTTGTTTTGAGTACCGTATTTCCGGCGTATAAGACGACTGGGCGTATAAGACGACCCCCAACTTTTCCAGTTAAAATATAGAGTTTGGGATATATTCGCCATATAAGACTACCCCTCTTCCAACGCACACCAAATAAAAAAAAAATCAGATTTGATTTCAATATGGTAATTTTAATTCAAATGCTTATGACATGCAGGTACTTAGCAGGAAAACTGTCACTTATAAACATAAGGCTGTTTGTCATCAAACATGTAAACATAAAACAGTGCAAGTGGATTAAACTTTTCCTAATTCACTCTAAAGCTGAAAGGAAGGATAAGACAATAAACCCATGGGAGCTGCCATGCTGTTTGTTTTCTAAGCTGTCAACCAAACTGGAACTGATGATGATAGGAGGAAGACAACAAACAATAGAGAGAGAGCGAGTGCCGGGCAAGTCCCTGGCCAATTAGCAAGCTACAGTATTTTTACAGGTTTTGCTGGCACGACAGCTTCCCTTTAAAAGCCTTCAAATCCTCCTGTTCGTCATCTGATGTCATAAGTACATCAATGACATCTTGTGATACATTTGTAAGGCAGTCATCGTATGGATCAAATTCCGTATCAGATGGTGTGGTCTCAGCTTCGGCTTCCTCTTCATCTTGCCACAAGTAGTCGTCCTCCATACCATCTAATGAATTTGATATGCCACACTTCTTGAAAGACTTGATTACTGTTTCTGCATCAATATCATTCCAGGCTTTTATGACAAACTTGCACAAAACATCCAACTGTGGATCACGCATGTTTCCTCCTTTTGTGAATGACTTTTCACCGCTAACCATCCATTCATTCCACTGTTCTCGAATGCGATCTTTAAATGGCTTGTTTAGGCACACATCCAGTGGCTGTACCAACGATGTCAATCCTGCAGGAATAACTGCCGCATCTGTGTTTAGTCTTGCAAGCCTTTGCTTGGTGCTGGGAGTTAAATGAGCCCTGAACATATCCCACACCAGTAGACTACGTTTTTGAATAAGTCCACCTGGTCGCCTGCTCCATACGTTATCAAGCCATAGCTTTACCCCTTCTTCATCCATCCAGCCTTTTTCATTCACATGTACAAAACAACCAACAGGGAACTTGAGTTTTGGCATTGTTTTTCTTTTAAAAATAATCATTGGTCTCAGTTTGGCACCATCAGCTGTGCATCCTAGTACCACTGTAAAACTGGACTTCTCATGTCCTGTTGTTTTAAGTAAAATTGTTTTTTCACCTTTTTGATGGACAGTTTTATTTCCAACCATGTCAAAATTCATTGGAGTTTCATCCATATTTCCAATACTGCTTAACGCATAGCCATGTTTAGTGCGCTGTTTTATTACGTATCGATGGAAACTATTTAGTTTGTTATCAAGATCTGCAGGTAATTTTTGGGCAATTTTTGTCTTTTGCCTCAGTACCATATTATGCCTTGCCATGAATCTAGTACACCAGGATACAGTGGCATTAAATTTGTTGCTGTGATCTGGGTTAGATTTGGCCCACTGAAGTGCAAACAAACGTATTTGATTTCGTGTCACTACATAACCATTTTGGCGATGCTCGTTCACCATGTCTGCTACATGTTTTTCGAGTTCTGGCCAATGTGGGGTGCCTCTTCTTAATGCACACTTACCCCTTGGCATACTCTTTAATGCTTTTTCATTTGCTTTCCAGTCCCGAACCATCTTTTCTGTTACTCCATATTGTCTTGCAGCAGCACAGTTATTATGTTCCATGGCAAAGTTTACAACTTTAAGCTTGAAATTGGCTTCATATTTCTTTCTTCTTGCTGGTGGAGCCATGATGGGGTTTTGACTGTTGGACATTTGTATACTGTACTGTATGTACTGGTGCTATACTGTATGAACAGGTACTGATACTGGTGCTGTACTGTATGTGTACCCATATACAACAACCAGCCCGATGTACCTTACTGGCAATTGGCTGGTTGTTGTATACAAAGCCTGCTTGGACTGGTCAGCTCTCCCTGCCTGCCCAGCCCTCTCTGTCTCCAAGACTATCAAAGTGATAGATCTCCCTCTCAGTGAATCTGAGAGGCAGAGAAGGAGGTATGGTAATAGGATACAAGGGCGGGCCAGATGGGTGAAAGAGGCGTGTTTTTCTGGGCACAGCGCTGCTCTATGGCCCTTTTCGCAGCGCTGGCTCCACCCCCCGTCGTCCTCTCCTCCTCCTCCTCCTCCTTCCCGGCGGTCCTCTGCCTAGCAACAGGAGCAACTCTGGCCAGCCTCCCTCCCTCCGCGGCCGCTGATAGGCTCGCCCGATCCAGGAAACTCGGATGCCCCAGTCACTGCGAATGATGTGTGAGCCTTCGCAAGCACCCCGTTGTCCAGAGGGAGGGAAAGTGGAGCTGGTGCCCTGGAACGCCTCTTGGTGGGATTTAAAATATATGTATATATATATATTATTGCGCATCTTTCATTAGGAATTCCTAAAATGAGCACATGGCAGCACAAGCCACTACTCTATACCTGTCTCTGGGTGGTAGATCCCCAAGGGTCTGGGGAAAAACAAGCAGATCTTACAAAGCCTGACGTCTCTCCATCTGCTTTAGGCAATGTTAACCAACAATCATTACCCTTCGGCTACAGAGAGAGGTATTAAGTAAATGCAAATGGCTAGAAAGGTCAGACTTTCCAAACCAGCCGTGTTCTAGCTGAAACTCTACATGTTTATCTTACAAGAGCCTGGCGAAGGAGGAAGCGGCAGAGGAATCAGAAAGGCTGCCCGGCTCCCATTCTCGGGGGGGGGCGTGCCACTGAGAACCTCTCCTCTCCTCCTCCCTTGCCGTCGCTCCGGAGGAGCCAGCAGCCAAGTGCCGGGCTCGCATCCTTGCGAAAAGGGGCAGCCTCGCCAGCCCTGGGCGCTTCCTGCCAGTCCCACTGGACTTTTGAGCAAACTTGAGCCGCTCGCTCCCTCCCTCCCCCCCTTTTAATATCCCTCTTCCTCCTCCTTTCCTGGGAGGATGTCCTCTGGGCAGCACCGGGAGGCAGCAGCAGCTGCAGCACACTAGCTGAGCGAGCCCCATCCTCCTCCACTGGCGAGGGAGGGAGGGAGCGGCACCCCCTGACCCCTCGCCCTCCTCAGCTCTCGCCCGCTTTTCCCTCGTTGGCCTCCTCCGCCTCCGCTGGGGCTGGGAAGGAAACAAAATGCCTGCCCAAGCCGCCGCAGCTGCTTCCACCAAGGTAAGCGGAGGAGGAGGAGAGGGAAGGAGGCAGTGCCCCGTGCCCGGCTCTTTAGGGCTGGGGGGGTTGGGGGGCGCTCGTGCGAGGGGGAAGAGCGGCTACACAACAAGCCTCTCCCCAAACACTGCCGCTCCCCCCCCGCGTCTTCAGGTAAGTGCGCAGCACCACCCTTGGTGCTTTCATACGGTCACCGCATACGACGGGGATGAGGCCACGGCCATTTTTGAGCTCCCCCCACCGTATGCGGCGACCGCAAAGACGACACCCGGCATATAAGACGACCCCCGACTTTTGAGAAGATTTTCTTGGGTTAAAAAGTCGTCTTATACGCTGGAAAATACGGTACTTTTATTTAGATTCCTAAGTACTTTTATTTTATTTTGAGTTCTATGCACAAGGAAAATATGAAATAATAGATTTTCATAGCAAAATAAATGTCTAGCATAAACGTCTTCATTAATAGAAAAATTATTCATTCATATAAATTGGTTATTATAGTGAATATGAATTGTTATGGTAATAAGAGTGAAACAAATCTGTTTTGACCTTGTGGGTTATACATCTTGTAAACTGATTACTGGTTAAATGGGATACTGACACTACCTTAGATTTCCAAGAGGCTCTTTGGGAAGTTGGCTGATAACCGGTAGAAAATTATTTGTGTTGTATAGCCTGTACTAAAAAACTTAGAACACTGTTAGTTTACAACAGAATAGTAATTTTGACTTAAGCCTTTAAAAAAAACCTAATTGATCTTATGCTTATAGTTTATTTTTTCTTTTATTATTTACTAGTGTATTTACCCAGTATTGCCCGGGATTTTATTTTCTCATAGGTAATATGTGTTAGAAATACCTTCGGAATTACCTTACCTTAGGAATTAGATGTGGTTGACATGATATACACAGATTTGAGACCCTGCATCTGTAATTCCCCAAACTGCCTTGTCCAATACTTATCTGTAAGTTTTCCCAATATTCGCCAGTCCAGTGTATCTGTACATCCAGGCAATCATATGAGGTCTTCTCGCCTCACACAGCCAGTCATATGAGGTCTGCGCCTGCTCGACTCAGACAAACAGACAAAATCACTCACAGACTTTGACTTTTATATAGTAGATTTTTATACTTAAATTTTTTTTTGTAAACCATGAAAAAAATAGAGATTTGCTTGACTAGTGAAATATGGTCCACAGATACCTGAATGCATAGAAATAAAACTAAAAAAACAGATATAAAACCTTATGATTTGGGTCTTAAGTGACAGAGAAGAAAGCAGTTCACAAGGGGCACTTTTCTATCTCTTCCTCCAGCACTATGCGGTTCCAGAAATAGGATTCTCAAGGGCAAGGAGACTCTTTTGAACATTGCAGGCTGTGGTACCAGCAGGTTGGGCTGCTGTAAATTGAATCGAAGGATCTTGTATGATGTTGGTTCACAGGAGGTGTCTTTGACTGATTTGGTGCAGTTCCGTCAGCAACCGCTCCATTCTAGACTGTGCTGGAGGGTTCCCGAATTCTCCTGAGACACTCTTTGGAAGCCACAAATTCCTGAAATGGAGTGAGGGTGGAGGGGATGAGATAGTTTCCATTTCCTCGATCCATGCCAATGTAATTATTTAATGACTTATACTACATTAACCATGTCAAATATCACAAATATTTTTCATATATTTGTAATACTTTATATCTGATGCTGCTTGTTTGCACCAAATGCAGTAATGAGAGATACAATTCTAATGTTATTTTGCTTCATAACAAGGTTGAACTTTTTGATTTTTATGTAAAGCCAGCTATTTTTAAAGTTAAAATATATGTTTAATTCAATCAGATTTTCAGGGTGACAGTTACTAATTCAGGTCATTTCTGCACAATTGCACCATTCCTGCATGGGAATACATTGAAGCCAGTCCACAATATGTGCCATTGCATGACGTTGTTGTGGTCCCACTCCTATCATGTCCCAGCCATTGTGATTGTGTGGTATTCCATTACCAGAAAAAATCTGCTGATGGCCTCCCTTTGCACAATGATCACACACTGGTGGCCGTGTGGGAAGGGCGGAAGTGCTATCAAGCACTTCATTCCTCAGTGCAATGCAGGAAAAGGCTGGCTGCAGTGTGGAAGAAGGAAGGAGCATGTCCCAAATGCTACCCCTCTGCCAGCAGCCAACTGGGCGCAGAGGGGAGCATTTGGGTCCTGCTCCCATCCTGGCAGTGGCACTGCCAGGATGATGCTGGGATGTCGTGGGATCAGTGTATGGTGCGGAAATGCCCTTAGTGTCAAGTCACGGCTCCTGAATTCTCAGGCCATCCTTTCAGCACTGCTCTATACTGATCTCAGTTTGTGCTTGTTTCCATTTTGAGTAATCACTTTTAATTTTTTCACTGTGAAATTTTTGATCTAATTATGTTGCCATAGGGTGATCTATGGTAGTGAAAAATTGCACGTTTTTGTGCTAGAACGGAGAAGTGGATACACTCTGTAAATAAGTAAATTTCAGTGGCTTTTATTTAAACTGCTTTTCAAGAAATATTACACACTCCTTCGATTCACCACTCTCCTGATTTGTGCCATTCTGAGGATAGTGGAAGAGCAGTCCACAACACATTGGGTCATTCCGTACCCACCAGCTGGTCAGGCAGAAATTCTTAGCTCAAAGTTCTTTTCTCTTAAATCCATTGCTCTTTCCCCTCTTCCTTCAATTTTTTGTTTCCTGCCTTGTCATCAGGTCACATTTAACATTTGTGGTGAAATCATGAAATTTCTCCATCTGTCCCTGCTTTGAAAAGTTTATCCTGGGGGATAGGAGTCCTTTTGGAATAATATAGGATGTGAAATGGCATAATGGATAAGAAGAATTGGATAAATTACAGGGTCTACCTTGTGAGAGCAGAATTTTTTTATGCCCGTGAAGAATGTTTGTTGTCATTCTAAGCTCATGCTTTTTGGGAAGAGAACCTCTGTATGTAGTTGAAGACTTGATGGACATCCTGTGGAATAGGTATATTTATTTAAATAGCAGAAGCTACCAAAATCTCAAGTGCCAGATTTATTTGGCAACTTCAAAGATTTTTCTACACTAGAGAAGGAAAGTTAATAAAGCCTACTGTAAAGATTGTTTGTGGTTAAAATCACTTAAATGCTCAGTGGAGAAGAAATCTGGGGAGAAGATACCAAGTGTCCTTTGGAAATTTTGCAGATTAGATTCATGCATCAGATTTGTATCTCCCCCCAGGAGTTCCAGCAACTGACTTCAGTTTTTCCTCAGTTGTAGCTAGAATTGATCTGGCTTTCTTTAGATTCTAGCTAGATTACATGGATTTGAAGACTATTTCCTCTGCAACCTCTGTTGGCTAGAACAACTCGGATACATGCCAAGACAAGGTAAGGTCTATAACTCAAACATGGATTTATGTAAGACTTAGTCCTTATGATCTTAAGAACTAGATTTTTGAACTTGATATTAGTCAAGACTGAGTAGCAATAGCTGGGACACAGTTTTGAATTTTGTACCCACAGATCTGGATCACCCTTGCAAGGGCACAGTATTTTGAAGCTTTCACCTTTTCTCACCTCCAGAGAGCTTTACAGAAGTCATATTCCAGTGCATGCCCTGTACATACCTTGAAGGGAGATATCTAGGTATTCCAATTAGAAAAGGAACATGAAATTTGGTTGGAATGAAATTGATGGCGTGATTTATTACTTGTAACTCTACTCTCTTTATTAAGACCCTAGACAAAGAGGTTTGTTACCTGTTGCTCAGTTATAGAAGCATACCTTGTTTTAAGGTGGTTCACTTCACAGCACTTAGTTAATATGACAGTTCACAGTTACATAGCATAGCACTATTTTGTTACCCATGGTCAGTCAGTTTACAGCATCTGTGTGCTTTGTGACTCAGTGTTGTATTCTGGTAACTTTATTTACGTTTGCATCTTGTTTTAGGCCCAGTGCTATTATGCACCTAATAAATGACAGAGTAAATATATTTTTAGGCTTTTATTTGCAATGGCAAGTAGAAAAAAAAAGGCAGTGATTTGCTTAAAGGCAATATTCACTTTATGGCGGTGATCTGGATTCTAACCTGACATATTAGTGAGGTGTGCCTGTATACAGGCTGCATAGCCCAGAAGTCGGTAGTAGTTGTTATCTGACTCTCAAAAGTGTGTCACATATTCAGTAGCCCAATTTGCATTGGCAGCTGAGAAGCTCTGTGCTTGTTTCATTAAGCAACATATTGTAGTATAATTGTTAATTTTACACTTTCTTGTTTGATGGTTTTATAGGGCTTTGTAAAATGTTTTTAAAGTAATGCCTAATATTTTCACAAGTTTATTTCTATTCTTTGATATTATATTCCATAATATAATGAAATATAATATTATAATTCCATAATTATAATTCCATTTTATAATTCCATAATTATATTTTTTCATATTTTGAGCACCTTTGGCTACATACAATAAAATTTATGACATGGCGTGTTATGAAATCACAAGTCAATTCCAGCTTTTATCTAAACTGATTTTGCAGAAGTACTAACCGTGTCTTCCATTCACGCAACATAGGTCTCCTGATTTTTGCTGATTTCCCCAACTGTTTATAGCAACTCCATTCCTAAAAGTTTGTCCTGGGAGTGCAAGGACCCTTCGAATAATATGGGATATGAAATGGAGTTACAGGAAAGGGCAACCTTGTAGGAGTAGAAGTTCTTTATGTTCATGCAGCAACATTGTCGGTTAGAAGCCAAAGAACTTTGAAAAGAGGAATGCAGGGTGGATTTGATTCAAATCAGTTTGATTTAACTCATGATTTAAATCACAATTTAAATCACTACTCAGAAAGACTCTATTTAATTGTGTGATTTTACCACCCCCCAAAAAGGGCAGTCTTCCTCACTGTAAGCTTAATTCATATTTTACACAACTCAGAGTTACTGAAGGTTCATTCTTGCTAGTATAATCTCAATATTTAGAAACAGATGAAGGTTTCATTTTTAGAAATAACAACTTTTCAGATTAGTTTTACACTTATATCAAAAAATACTGATTTGGTTATACTATTAGAAACACATCATAGATAGTTCACAATAATTTCATAATTATCTATCTCCAGTTTAATAGGTTAATCATTCATATTTGGACAACTTTTCTACTATACTTTATTGGAAGGAGAAAAATAATAGTTAACTTGATAATAACAGTATAAATAGTTAATTTAACTGAAACAGTAACATTATAGCTTATGTATCTGCTTAAACATCCATGTTTGTTAATTGATCTGGATAAACAAAAACAAAACCTCTAACCTCTTCTCATTTGGAGGCAGTTGAAAACTCTACTCCAGGTTTGCTTCCTGAGGATGTAAAAGTGTTTGCTGATATTCTCAGGATGCCCAAGGCTTTGGGGATTGGAGTCACTCCACCACCAGCACCAGTGGTGTAGCCTGTGTTTCAACTGGTCATTGCCAGTGCATCAACTCCAGCCGTGGTTCCTTTGCTGCTTGTTCTTCAAGAGCTTCTGGAACAGTCCTGGTTAAAGCCAACCTCTTCGCCACCAACATCAAAATGCATTAAAACATGTACAGAGTGCAGCCTGAAGGAACATCTTTCTTATTCATTCACCCAACACCAAATTCCATTGATTGAAGCTTCCCAATTGAGACCTGGAGAGAAAACTCATTAAACACCAATGGGTAAGGAAGGGTTCTACTTCTCTGCTGCACTGACTGTGAGGGTTGGTAAACTCCACGCTTGTATGGCAGTATACCAAAGATTCCTTTGGGACAAGATGCTGTCTTTCATACAATATCAGCATTGTGGAGCCACCCTTGGTTTTCATCCGGAAGGACATTCCTTAGCCACAAAACAAATACAGTCGTCTTGGTATTTGGTGGATTTTATGGCCCAAGAAATGTCTGGAATGGTTGTTTTAAGAAGATGTGCATGGCTGAGCGTGCTAGACTGAATGAGGACACACAACGGCACATTGAGGATTTGCCTTTTGATGGAGAAGCCCTCTTCAACAATAAAACTGATGAAGCACTTGATCACTTGTACAAGGCCAGATTAACAGCTAAGAAAATGGGTTTTGGAGTCTGAAACCCAGAACACTTTCCATTTTGTTCTTCATGGTGCTGTCGACAAGCTTTGTACTGATCAGAGTGTCAATTTGGTGATCATGCACAGCTTCACAACAGTCTTCTTCACAACAGAGAGCATAAACAATATAAGCAGCAACACCTCCCAGATATCGTCATCTAAAAAGTAATCTCACTTTACAAAATTCCCTTTTTGACACTTCTGCCAGAATGACGTCACACCTCTCTTTCATCTACTTAACTCTATAATCATCCAAGGCACCAGACCATTGCCATTATTCCATCTGGCAAAATATCGCCACAGCTTCATGGATACTTACCATTGTTCATCTGGATTATGCCATAGAGTTTTCCAGTATTCAACATGTTGGTGTTTTTTGAAGTATACCTCCTTTGACTGCTCTCCTGGAGGAAATCACCACTTTGTTGCAAAAAGATGCTATAGGGAGGCTACCCTATAGTTGCAAAAAGGATGGTTATTTATTGTGATATTTCACTGTCCTGAAGAAAGATGGGGCTCTGTGCCCAATTTTGGACCTCTGTGGTGTCAGTCATTACATCAAACTACACAAGTTGGATGGTGACCCTTTCTCCATAGTGGTGGCTGGTTCACATCCATAGAGCTGAAGACTGGTTATTTTCATATCAGAATAAGACCTCAAAAGTGCCTCAGATATGCAATGATGGGGACCACTGTTAACACAAAGACCTTCCCTTTGATCTCTCTACAATTCTAAGAGTATTCACCAAGTGCATAGCAGTGGTTGTTTGTTAACTTTTCTTAACCTTAGAACATCAG
This sequence comes from Iguana delicatissima, assembly GCA_948472985.1. Classification (NCBI taxonomy): domain Eukaryota; kingdom Metazoa; phylum Chordata; class Lepidosauria; order Squamata; family Iguanidae; genus Iguana; species Iguana delicatissima. The sequence goes on from CAOKZL010000781.1 coordinate 389,267, forward strand.
GTGTTCTGATATATCTATACCTCAACAATTGGCTGTTGGTGCCCTCCCAGATGAGATTATTCCGGAATATTCATATGACTCTCGCTTTGTTATATGACCTTGGAATCAATGTTGCTCCTATGAAATCGATTCTAGAACCAACCAGAAAAATCAGTTTCATAGGAGCAGGGGTGAACTCTTCTAAAGGGAAGGCTTAGCTGGCTTTATACAGGACTGAGACTCTCCTGTCAGTAGCAGAATACTGAAATGATGCTGGCATTCTGTTCTGATGATACAAAAATTTTAGGCCTCATGACTTCCACTACAACAGTAACATATCTGTCTTGACTCAAATCCCACCCGGTGCAAAAATTGGTCATAGACTGTTTCAACCACCTGAGAGATTGCCGTCTCCAATACACCAATCCCTGCGGTGGTATTTGTCTACTCAAAATTTGCTATTGGGCATGCCTTTCTGATTTTTAAATCCTTTGTATGTGGCAATGCTGGATGCCTCTGTGTTGGGGTGGAGAACACACATTGATGATGTAATGGTTCTTTTTCGTGGTCTCTGTGCCTCACACACTAGGAGCTTTCGCGCATGCATGGTATTGTTCAGAAAATTCTAGAGCTTAGCTTGGCGGGAACCCCTCCCCCATGCCTCTACTGGGCATGCTCAGCCCGCCGAGCAATGGTCTCCCTTCAGTTCTTTCTCGTCCGCTGTCACGTATGGAGGTTCAGAGCTTGGTTGCTGTCTTTCTTGGCTTTTTTTTTTTTTCAAGTCTCTTTCTGGTTTTTTCGACTTTGGATTTGAATATTGGACTTGTCTTTGGATTTTGGACTGGCTTTGTCGTTTTGGTGATTTGTCCCCTCTTTTCTTGGGACATCTGATCCCCGACTTACTACCCTCCCTTCATCTTCGTCTTCATCTCCGTCTCTTTAACTTGTTTTTTTCTTCTCCGTTTTTTCCAAACTTCTATGTCAGCTCCTTTTAAGCCTGGCGAGAAGTGTGATCGCAAGGTCGCTCTTTCCGACAGACACAGCCAGTATCTCCTGTGTTTGTGCGAGGCCCACAACACCAAAGCCTGCCCAATCTGCAGAGACTTCACCTCCCAGACCCTGAGGAACCGTCTGGCCCGCCTCAAGTCGTTCTGCTGGGAGCAGTCTCTGTCAGCACAGGAGTCAGCCCTGTCCATCCCGAGGATGTTGAAATCTACCTCGAGTCGTCCTGCGACCATGCTTCTATTGGAATCGGCGGCTGCTGACCCGACGACGTCGACGGTACTGGGCCCAGTACCGTTGCATAGGGCTTCTTCATCTGCTCTGCTGAGGATCCCTAAGATCTTCTCGGCCCCGTCAACTTCAGCTTCGAGGGAGGCCCCTGCGGGTCGCAGGGTGCCAAGTCATCGAAGACGCTGACAGAGGCTCAGCATAAGCTTCCTGCACCCACGGAGCAGGAAAAGGAGAAGAAGAAGAGAGGAAGAAGAAGAAGCGCGGCTCTCCGGCTAGACCGGCTCCTCCCACTCCTCCTCTGACCCAACTCCTCATCAACCCTGAGGAGGAATTGGAACCTCAGGAGGTTCTCGAGGTCTCTGATATTGAAGAGACCGCTGGCTCGGCGGGACATCTACAACTGCCTGTACTCACAGCCGCAGTACCTCCGCCCGGACGCCCTGAAATGGCGGCCCGCCCGGCGGCTGTTCCGGTATCTCCCCAGACCTCGCATCACTGAGGTTCTGAGGCTCAAAGTGCCTCTCTGATACCGGAATGAAGGGTCAAGCAGCCTTCCCCACGCCATCGGGAAGCTTATACCTGGAATGGTCTGCACCCCCCTGAGGCTTGGCCTATTCCTCCGCCTCTCTCCGTGAGGTACAGGCAGGAGTAGACTTGGAGGGAGTACCCGGCCTCATACCGGTCCTACTCGCCTTCATACCGCGACCGGTACCATCCCGATGTGAGGCAGTGGTCTCCGCATCGCCACTCCCGATCACCATCATACGGAGCCTACAGCTCATGGCGTGAGCACTCATCATCATGCTCACCTCAAAGATCACCACGTCACCATCGATCCCGTGAGCACACGCCTTACTACCGGGCGGTCTCCCCACCTCCACGGGTTACCTCTACAGTCTCCCGCCTGACTTCAGGGCCCGTTCTGGCAAAGACCACGACCGCTGCTGTCACAGTCACCCAGGCAATCCAGCACCCGGTGCCTGCGGTGATCACTCCGACGAGAGCTGCTCCACCTCCGACGACCGACACAATGCCTTCGCCGGCTAGGCATACCACCACTGCCGCTCTGACGGTCACGCTGTCGGACCGTCCCGACATGCGTTGGCTGAGAGGTCACTGGACAGATCGCCGGACCGATCCTCCATGGCATCCTCCCAGGATTATGAGTCCGACTCGGATTCCAAGGAATCGACGCCGGAGTCGCATGAGTCCCCGTCCTTGGCCTTCGGGGACCCAGCACCAGAGTCGGCGCCGGAGGATGTCAAGCTGTTCTCCTACATCCTCCTCCGAATGTCAGCAGCTCTGGGTCTCAGGTGGCGGAACCGACCCCAGCGGTGCAGGATCCAGTTTTCCATTACATGGACACCTGTCCGCCATCGACGGCCCACTTCCATTCCTGCCCGCCCTGATGGAGGCCCTGAAACATCCATGTGCCCAGCCGGCCTCCGCCCAGCCGATACCACACCGGCTCGAACACCTCTATAGGACCCAGAGGGAGGACACTCAGTTTCTATTCAACCATCCTCAGCCCAACTCTGTGGTCGTTGAGTCCGCCCAGACCAAGGGAGGCACCAGGGCACATATGACTCTGCCCGACAGAGAAGGACGCCGGCTCGACACCTTTGGGAGGAGATTCTATTCAACCTCCTCCCTGATAGCCAGGGTGTTGAATACCCAGGCCTGTCTGGTGGGGTATCTCCGGAGCCTGCTGGACAAGTTTTTCCCTCTCTTGTCCACTGTTCCAGAGGAGAGCAGGGTGAGTGCCAACCAGTTTTACACCGAGGCAGTGGCACTCGGCAATCAGCAGATCCTCTCCTCCAAGCACTCCGTCGAGGTCGCCACCCGCATCATAGTGGGTTCCATAGCCTTGCGCCGCTACGCTTGGCTACGATCCTCGGGCCTCCAGGAAGACACCTGAAAACGTATTGAAGACCTTCCCTTTGATGGCAAGGGACTCTTCAACGCGTCGACTGATGAGGCCATGGACCACATTGTCAAGGTCTGGCTAACGGCCAAGAAGATGGGGATCCTGTCAGCCTCAATAGTCCCACTGTGGCTTTGGCTCTCGACCGGTTCTGGCGCAGGTCATCATCATCAAGCTTCCAGCCATGCTCGCCTTGGTCGGCGCCATCCCGAACTTCAACTGCATCCTCCTCATGATGACCTCCGCGAAGCCGCAGACCTCTTCAAAGAAGTCATTGTCCAGGACCAAGTCCCGCTTTTGATGTGTTGCACAGGACGCCTCCACAGCCAACCTTCCATCTGCCAGCAGCCCTCAGAGATCATCCCAGCCTGACCATACACCTTGCCGAATGGCGCTCAGTCACCACGGACTCTTGGGTTCTTACCATCATCCGTCTTGGTTACACCATCGAGTTCTCAAGTATTCCACCACGAGGCGTTTTCTATTCCACCCCGGCCAGCCTGGCACTGCTGGAAGAGATCCAGTCCCTCCTGCAGAAGGGAGCGATCGAGGAGGTCCCGCCCTCAGCCACTACCACCGGCTTCTTCTCCCGGTACTTTACCGTACCGAAGTCGGATGGGACCTGTGAACCATTCTGGACCTCAGAGGGGTGAACGAAGCACCGCCCCAGGAGGTTCAAGATGTTTATGTTGTCGTCAATCCTTCCCTTCCTTTGTCGAGGGGACTGGTTCGCATCCATCGACCTGCGGGATGCCTACTTTCACATCTCCGTCTGCCCACAGCACAGGAGATACCTCCGGTTCGCTATCGACGGCACCTGCTATCAATACATGGTGCTGCCGTTCAGCCTCTCCACCGCACCGAGGGTCTTCACGAAGTGCATGGCCCCAGTGGTTTCCCATCTGCAGATGAAAGGCGTCTCCGTATTCCCCTACCTCAACGATTGGCTGTTGGTCGCATCTTGCAAACGCAAACTATATCTGGACATTCACCAGACTTTGTCACTCCTGACCCGTCTGGGTCTTCGGGTCAATCCGAAGAAGTCCCACCTCGAGCCGGCGAGAGTGCTCAACTTCATCGGAGCGACCCTGGACTCAGTCTCTGCCAAGGCCTACCTGCCCCTGGAGCGAACCTGTACCCTCCATCGGGCCGCGTCTACCGCCTTTGACGCCCTGATGACATCCGCGACGAGGATCCAGCAGCTCCTGGGGTACATGGCTTCCACCACAACTGTCACTTGCCTCTCGAGGCTGCGAGCGTGCCCGCTCCAACACTGGTTCGTCAGAGCTTTCAACCCGCTTCGGGACGACCAGGGGCTGCGACTCCGACTTCCGCCACAGGTACGCCACTCCCTGCTATGGTGGCTCTCCTACTGCCACCTCCTGTCGGGGATGCCTTTCCGGCAGCCGACTCCTTGACTCACGGTCACGACTGATGCTTCCCTATTCGGGTGGGGAGCGCATTGTGACAACCTCAGAGTCCGAAGACGCTGGACTGGCGACGAGACCGAGCTCCACATCAATGCCCTCGAGCTCCTTGCCACCTGGAAAGCTCTGAGGGCATTCGCAACCTGGTCGCTGGGCATACAGTCCTCATCTTGACGGACAACGCAATGGCCGTCTGTTACGTCAACAGACAGGGAGGGACCCACTCCACCATGCTTCTCACCATCGCCCTCCAACTCTGGGAATGGTGCATGTTGCTTTGGGTTCACCCGATTGCCGTCCATCTGACTGGCCAGGAGAACACCACAGCGGACGCCCTGAGCAGGGACACCTCCTCCCACCATGAGTGGTCCCTCTCGGACGAGGCGTTCCGGATGACACGGCACCGCTGGGGCGAGCCCATGATTGACCTCTTTGCCACCGCATCGAACACGAAGTGTTGACGGTACTGCTCGAGAGCCGACTGGGGACCGGGCTCTCTCGGTGACGCTTTCCAGTTCCGGTGGACCGACGGGCTCCTCATGCCTTCCCGCTGTTTCCTCTCCTGGGCCAAACGGTCGGCAAGATCCTGGCGGACCGAGCTGATGCTGTCCTCGTAGCCCCATACTGGCTGAGACAGCACTGGTTTGTGCCCCTGCTCGAGGCTGCTTGGGGTCGACTTCTCAGGCTACCGACAGCACCCGATCTGCTGTCCCACTCGGACGGTCGCGTTCTCAACCCCGACCTGCTGCTCCTGGCACTGCACACATGGAGGATAATGCCCCAGACAACCCTACCATACAGGACATCTTGACTACGGCCAGGAAGGAGTCGACCCGCTGTAACTACGCCTACAAGTGGCGGTGGTTCGTGACCTTTGCTGAGACGCGAGGCGAGCCGGTATTGCCTGTTGGTCTCGGTACCTTGCTCCGCTTCCTGCTCCACCTCCGACAGCAGGGACTCGCGTTTCCTTCTTTGAAGGTCTACCTCTCCGCCATCATGGCCTACCAACCTCGAGGCTCTCCATCAGCAGTGCTCTTCCGGGATGCCACCATGAAGCAGTTCATGAAGGGGCTTCAACATCTATACCCCCCGGTATCGCCACCTCTGCCTCCCTGGTCACTGTCCCTGTCCTCTCCCAGCTCATGCGACCGCCCTTCGAGCCCATGGCCACTACCGATGACAGGCTCCTGACCATGAAGACGGCCTTCCTGGTAGCTGTCACCTCTGCCAGGTGGGCCAGTGAACTGACAGCCCTGTGAGCCGATGAGCCTTTTCTGGTATTCCATCGGGACAAGGTAGTCCTTTGCCCGGACATTTCCTTCCTGCCTAAGGTGGTGTCCCACTTGCACCTTAACCAGGACATCATCTTACCGACCTTTCACCCGAACCCGACAACGCCTCTGGAGTGGTCTCTCTACTCTTTGGACATCTGTCGGGCCTTGGCTTTTTACACCCAGCGGACTGCGACCTTCAGGCAGATCCCACACCTGTTTGTCTGCTATGGTCAGCGTCGCAGAGGCCACAAGGTGTCCACCCAGTGGTTTTCTAAGTGGGTGGCCCAGACTATTTTGCTTGCCTACGAGATGGCCAAGCAGCCTCCACCAGCCTTGCTTCGGCCCCACTCCACCAGAGCTGTGGCGTTCTCAGCAGCCCTCCTGCGAGGTGTGGACCTGCAAGAACTTTGTCAAGTGGCGACCTGGTCCAGACCATCGAGCTTCGTGTGCCACTACCGACTGGACTGCCGGTCCCGGATATATGTCCGGTTTGGACGAGCGGTGCTGGCCTCCGTACTCTAGGACCTAACCCACCATCCTTCTGGTAAGCTACAAAATCTCCTAGTGTGTGAGGCACAGAGACCATGAAGAAGAAGAACAGATTGCTTACCTGTAACTGTGGTTCTTCGAGTGGTCATCTGTGCCCTCACACACGCCCACCCAGCCATCCCCTCTTTCTCAGGTCCCTTATTGGTGGACTTTAGAACTGAAGGGAGACCGTTGTTTGGCGGGCTGAGCATGCCCAGTACAGGCATGGGGGAGGGGTTCCCGTCAAGCTACTAAGCTCTAGAATTTTCCGAACGGTACCACGCATGCTCGAAAGCTCCTAGTATGTGAGGGCACAGACGACCACTCGAAGAACCACAGTTACAGGTAAGCAACCTGTTCTTCGGGGACATTGGAATGTGATGGAGGCTAACCTTCATATCAATGCATTAGAACTTCTTGCAGTGCTTAAGGCTTTTTGGGCATTCGAGAAGAAGTTGGTGGGCAGAGTCGTTCAGATGATATCGGACAATACCACTGTGGTCTGCTACGTCAACAGACAAGGAGGTGCTCACTCCGCAACTCTTTTAGATTTGTCCATGGGAATGGGAGTGGGATGTGAAGAGACGTTCATCCAATAGCAGTACACCTGGATGGCATGGACAGTGTAATTGCAGATGCTCTGAGCCATTCCTGAGTCTTACAGGACAAGTAGACTTTAACTAATGATGTGTTCCCCCTGCTGACTTTGAGGGATTTCCTGATGCAGATCTCTTTGCAATGCCTGTCACTGCAAAGTGCCATCAATTTTGCTCAAGAGGAGGGAAAGACTGACACTCTCTAAGAGATATGTTTCTAATCAAATAGTTGGGATACCTTCTGTACCTCTTTCCACAGTTTTTTCTTCTGCTGAAGATAGAGGAAAAGCTTCTAAGAGACAGACTGAATGCAGTTCTTGTCGCTTCATATTGGCCAACAGAAACATGGTTCATTCTGTTTCTCCAACTGTCCCAATATCGGTTAATCACTCTTCATCTGGTGTCAAACCTTCTGTTTCACTCGAATGGACATGTTTGACATCCCCATGCCAAAAAGCTGAAGTTGTCGCATGGAGGATTCAACCGTAACTTCACAGAGACAATCTTATTCTAACTGCTTCCCGAAAAACATCTGCCAACACTTTTTATAATTATAAATAGAAGGATTTCTTTTTGATCATATCAAACAGGTCAGAATCAGCTTCACCAATGGCAGTTCCAACTCTTCTTTACTTTCTCCTTCATCTCAGAGCAGGGCTTAGCTTTTTCATCATTAAAGGTTTACCTTGTAGATGTGGTGGCCCATCAGCCATCTACCTCTTCAACACAAATGCTGTTTTCTGATCCAGTTGTTAATTTTTCTTTTTGAAAGGGCTGGCACATCTCTATCCTCCATCAACACCTCCTGTGCCACCATGGTCACTTATATTAATTCTTTCACAGCTGATGGGTAAATCCTTTGAACCTCTTCCTATAATTGATAAGAGACTGCTCATATGAAAGGTGGCATTCTTATTAGCAATTTTATTTGGGCAGGCTTTCAGATGAATCAACAGTTCTGCGATGCAATGAGCCTTTTCTTGTATTTCATAAAGACAAAGTTGTTTTAAGTTGGGACATATTTTTTCTCCCGAAAGTGGTTTCACGGTTCCTTCTTAATCAGGACATTGTTCTCCCTACATTTTAACCTGAACCAGCTACACAAATAGAGCGTTCTCTACATTGTTTGGATGTATGTCATGTCCTAGCTTTTTATATACAATGTACAGCAGCATTTTGCTCTTCCAAGTTCATGTTTGTACGTTGTGGGTAACTGTGAAAGGGTCATGGTGTGTCTTTCCAAAGATTTTCTAAGTGGGTTGCTACCATGATTCATATAACATATGAGTTAGTCAAATGTCCAATTCATGAATTATTCAGAGCTCATTCCACGAGCGCAGTAGAGGCATCTGCAGTGTTTCTGCCATACACATCATTGCCAGACTTGTGCAAAGCTGCAACGTAGTCACAGCCATCAACATACTTTAGTGTCTAGTGTCTTGACTGTAGGGCAAGGGCAGATGCCAATTTTGGCTGTGCTGTTTTGTTTTGTTTTTTTGAGTGGAGGGCTGTGCTGTGTTTTTGACTCTTCTACAGTGACCTGACCCACCATCCTCTGGTAAGCTTCATAGTCGCCCATTGTGTGAGGCACAAAGACCATGAAGAGGAACAGGTCACTTATCTTGTAACTGTGATTCCTCGATTGATCATCTGTATCCTCACACAAACCCACCCTCCTTCCCCTCCCTCCCCTTCCCCTGTGACTTGTGCAGTGGATTTTGAAACTGAGGGAGTAGCTTGGTGGACTGGCACATGTGCTGTGTCTATGGGGGAGAGGGCAGGGCTTCCTGCTAAGCTACTCAACTCTAGAACAGTCCAAATGGAGTTGTTGCACAGGTACAAAACCCATTGTGTGAGGGCACAGGTGAAGAGCTACAGTTACAGATAAGCAACGTATTCTTTCTTTTAAGTATACAAATAAAATCAAGGAGAAAAAACAAGCAACTAAATCCATTTGAAGTTGACTCAGATTCAAAGCATAAGTCATATCACATATAGGTATGATTAATAGTAAGGATATAACTAAATTGTCTCACAGGTAAAATATTTAATCCTGGTAACTCACCAAATCTGTATTGATTCTGGCATCTGATAAAGTATAGCTTTTTTGGAAATGTCTTCATTGATTGCCTCTTTCCTTCTCATAAAATATAGATTATTAATTTTATGTATGAACCTTATGCTTTAAAATTTCGTCTTCCTGCTGCCTGCAGTATTTTCTGCTCTAGACACTTGCCAGTTCTGTCTGTGCTATAAGAATTACAGTGGAGTTATACATTACAGTATATATATACAAGAATTACAGTGCAGTTATCTTCCTACCTGATCATGTATTATTGCAGAAGAATCACAATGTTATTTTAATTGTAAATTTTATAATAATACTTGTGGTAATACACATGTAAGAGTACAAGACTGACAAATAAATCTATTATCTGTTCCCTTTTTAACTTTATGAAAAGACCAAGGGGGTAGCGTCACTAGATTTCCTTTGAATGAGAGAAATAAGGCTGGAGGCAAAAAAGGCATTTCTGTAAGGCAACAAATTTAGGTCTAGTGTAGTTCTGTCTCTACTTCACTGCTGCCTCTGTGTCTGTAAAACTGTCATTACTATTCTTCACACTTAATCTTATGAACAGATGTCTCACATCCCACCCCTGCTTTGAGCTGACCTTTCAGACATTGTTCAGACATTAAAGGAGCATTAGATCTTTTATTTAAATCTTGAACAGATCCAATGTTAATTTAAGTGAAGCCACCTTTATTCACACATTCATGTGACTCTGGCAACAAACCTGTTACAAAATGTGTCTATATTGTATTGCACTTGTGGTGGTGAACTTCTGACACCACTTGGAAATGTTCCAAAGTGTAGGATAGAACTTGGTGAGGATGTTTGTAGTCTAGTTTTTATACAGAATAGGAATACTTGACTGAGACTAAAAGGATGCGAGTGTTGAAAGGGCAGGAATGGATTTGTAAGACTCATTTGAGGGCTGAAAAGACATCTTGGGAAGCAGAATGCTGAAATGCAAGGTAGCTTGAGAAATGCCTGGGCAAAAGGGAAACAGATGGGAGGGGGGCATTCCCACAAAGGTCAAAGGTCAAAGATCCAGCCAAAGTAATATAGTAAGTATATGGTAAGATGGGATCTCAGCCAAGCATGCTGTTCTTTTCCTTGAACAAAATACTAATTTGACAAACACGAACTTGTGAGGGTAAAAGACAGCTAAGGTAAATAACCACCCCATCAGACAATACACAGAAAAAAACACAGCCACCAAACTGACATCCACTGGCTCTGTACTCACTTTCCCCTGAATTCTGCAGCAATCCCTTTTGCACTTCCAATTTCCTGGTAATTTCCCCTAGTCACTCTGAAAGTATCTGCAGTTCTCACCTTTCAGACACTGTTCCCTTGAATCTCATTATGTCCCCAAATCTTAAAGAATGTGGCCCTTTCTTCATGGGGTCATTACCACATGTTACTGCCTTGTAGTGAATTGTTTTGCATGCGGGAGCAAAGTAGCCTCACGTTATTTTCTGCTGTTCTGCATGGAATCTGCTGTTAATGGGCCACCATGTGATGGGAAAGTGTGGTATTTGAAAACCAGAAAATATCTGATTCACATTCTGACATCGGAGTAAATTTGTTTTTTTGCAGTGATGTGGAAATGTACATCCGCACCAATGCACATTGGTGGGCAGCGGAGGGTGGACTGTAAGGCCGAAAGTAGTTACGTACTATGTACCTATGTAGGTACACACAAATGGAACCAAACCAAAACAAACAAAAAACAACCCCAGCCAATCATGGCCACCGAGGCAGAGTGAAGGGAGCCAGGGGAGTGGCCAGCGGGGAGGTAGTGTGGATGCACAAACTCACAGTTCTCTGCAGGAAAACACTTAAATTGGGGAGTATGCAGAAAACAACGAAGGAAAACCTCATTATTTAAATACACAGTGAAACAGCATGAACTGCTTCTTGTGCCTTGTGTGGAAAAGACCTATTTCTGAGAATGATGTGAAACTCATGGGCATTTTTGGAAAATTACTTTTACTTTCCTTGATATTACTTTCCTCGATCTAGACACCATACTCTTATTGATTCAACCAAGAATCGTGTTGGCATTCTTGGCTGCTGCATCACACTGCTGACTCATGGTCAGCTTGTGATCTACTAAAGCAGTGGTTCTCAACCTTCCTAATGCCGTGACCCTTTAATACAGTTCCTCATGTTGTGGTGACCCCCAACCATAAAATTATTTTCGTTGCTACTTCATAACTGTAATTTTGCTACTGTTATGAATCGTAATGTAAATATCTGATATTTAGTCCACCATAAATGATATAAAGTTTGAAGATTTGGTTTCACTGCATTCAGACTGAATTAAATCCAAAAATAAATCTGGCATGGGAATAACACTAGATTTTGTAGGCTTATTCCTTATAGTTGATGCATCATTCTTGTTTTATCAATATCTGAAGTGGCACTCTCCAGACTGTCCAGTCCCAGAGTTACCAACACCTTTTTCAGCAAATTTTTAAAAGAATCTGCGGAAAATAATCTCACTTTATTATCATTTTCTGCATCCTACTCCTCGGAAATAGAACCATCTGATTTAGAGTCATTATCCCCATGAGTATCTGCCAAATCTGGTTCCTCATCGCTTTCAGATTCAGTGTTGATTTGTTCAGAGTGTGACAAAGCAGATTCCTCAACTCCAGTCACTTTGGACCTACAGGTAGACTTTTTTGGTAAACACACACCAGCATCATTTGTAACTCGTAAGTACAGTTCTCCCTGCACATTTGCCAGTTTGACTCTTGTGGATTTGATTATTTGTGAGGTGGCCGTGCCTCCTCCCAGTTCTCCTCCCCGCCATTCCCTTTTGTTTCCCTCCCATTTTCTTGCCTCTGTGCTGGCACCAAGAACTAGTGCAAGGCAAAAGGAAAGGCAGTGGGACAGCAGAAGATACACACACACACACTCTTTCCCTGTGCCCTGGAGCTCTCCTGTCCCATTTTTTTTGCCTCTGCATTGGTGCTTAGAGCTCGCCTGAGGGAAAAGGAAAGGTAATGGGGTGGCAAAAGATGCATGCACACACACTTTTCCTGTGCTTATGCAGTTCTCCCCTCCTGTTTCCTTGCCTCTGCCCCCACACTGAGAACTCACACTAGGTAAAAGGAAAGGCAGTGTGGTGGCAGAAGACATGTGCGCACACACTTTCCCGGTGCCCTCTGAGCTCTCTCTCCCATTGCTTTGCCTCTTCCCTGCACTGAGAACTTGCGCCCAGGCAAAAGGTAAAACGATTGGGGGTGCACACATGCTCCTTCCTTCTTCCCTTTGGACCTCCTCCCCCCACTCCCTTGCTTGTGACTTGAGCATGGAGAAAGAAGGCTCCTGTGCCAGAGTCCAGGAACGGAATTGGGGGAAGATCACAAAGGGGGAAGTTATTCACGATTATTCCACTTTCATGAGAGTTCTCTGCCCCAACCCTTGCGAATGTGGAAAGCTGATTGTATTTCACAGGAACTGCCTTTTTGCCATCTAAATAAGCTCTTGGGTTTTAATGTATGTTATGTTAAAAAGATCCATGAAAAGACTGCTTTTCTAATTCCTTTTTAATGTTTTTTTTTTCAGTAGAAAGGTCTATCAAAGAAGAAAGTATGAATCACTTGCAGCGGATTGCTTCTGTCCTGAAATATCGTGGCATTTGTTCATTGGTGGAGAAAAATATAAACAGAAGAGTATTTCTGCCAAGTCGGAGTTATGCTTCAACTGGAGTCACAGAACCTTTCTTGAGTGGAACTAATTCAAGTTATGTTGAAGAAATGTATTACGCGTGGCTTGAAAATCCAAAAAGTGTGCACAAGGTAATGCTGTGTGTGTGTGGAGACAGAGGAATACATGGTGTCTGTGTGTACTGTTAGATTGTTTCTATACTCAGAAATCTCAGATTTGGCATATGTAATAGCTTAGATCCCAGAATTCCTGTGTAGAATTCATAGGCTGGGGATCTTATGGTTCTTATATCTTAATCCCTCAGATTCCAAGTTTTAGTAAGTTTTCTTTGTTTCAAGAGCTTCTGTGGATACTCAGAAGAAATGCTCCCCACAAAATGACCATCTCCCTGTAAAATTAAGATGAGGAAAGAGAGAAATCTTGCCTTTTGCACGTCACAAGGGCGGCTTCCTAGCTGTAGAGAGTACTCATCTCATTTGCTGTTCTTCTTGTGCATTTGATGGAAGATGGTGTGACTCAGCCTGTGAAGGGTAAAGATCTGCTGCTGATAGTAGCAGCAGCAGCAATAATAATATGGGCATCCCTCTGTCTCGGAGAATAGGGAACTGTCAGAAAGTGGGATTTGTCAAAAAGCAGAACCCAATCTTCTTCTTTGTGGTCTTTGTGCCTCACACAATGGGTTTTCAGCATGTGCAGAGGCCCTGCTGGAATATTCCAGAGCTGAGTAGCTTGGCAGGAAGCCCCACCACCACCTATGTACTGAGCATGCTTCAGCCTACCAAGCTTCCTTCCTCTTTCTCTCTATCTGACAAAAGAGTCACGTCTTCCAGTCGTGTTCCTCTGTTGGCTAGCTGTCTTCCATAGTTTTTTAACTTTATCTCTTACTTCTTATTTCTTTTAATCTCCCTTTGTCTTCTTCCCTTCTTAAAAGAAAAAAATATCATCCTTCCTCCTTTTTTCCTCTTTCAGTCCTGTGGCCTTTACTTCCCTCTTTAAATTGTGTGTTTCATGTGGGCAGAAGATACGTCTTTTGGATGCCTACACAGAGTGTCTATACTGCTTGGGGGAGGAACATAATGTTTATCACTATAATATTTGTAAGCAGTTCATATCACGGACTTTGAAGAATCAAGCTTCTCTCTTTTGTTAGGAGAAGTCACTTGGTATCTTTGAGCAGGCCACAGCAAGCAAGGCTCTGTATACTGCTTCCTCCATTGTTTAGAAGCAGAAAGAACTGAGGAAAACTCCGTTGGCACTGGTGTCCTCCCTTATGGAACTCATGCCACAAACATTTACTTCAGTACCAACATCAGTACCGATAACTTTGGTATCAGTGTCCATGGCTGCAACTAACCAGATAGCTCTGATATCGGGGCACTCTTTGACGTTGAAGTCTAAGGATGTTGACCAGAAGAGGAAGCATCCTTCAGACGATGGAGTCCCTAAGCCTAAGAAAAAAGAAAAAGATAAAGAATACAGACTCTGCTCCAGCTCAGTCTTCAAAGCCATCTGCTTCTCTTCAGTCATTGCCTACCGTTACACAGCTGTTGGTACTGACAGCACTGCAGTATTGTACCTTCTTGTGCCTGAAGCCATTGCAGAGCTTGGTTCCTGCATTGGTATAGAAGATTCCTCCATGTATATCTCCACCTCCGGTACCTGGTTGGTGCTGCCATCACAGCTGTGACTCTTCTCCTGTCTACTGAGAGGGCTCCTGTGTTTCTATGGGACCATACTATCAAGACTATGGGCTCCAGGAGGATTCCCCATTCACATTGATATCCTATATAAATTGGTACTGTAGAGAGTATATGTGGAGGCAGCCACCAAGATCGTATCAGTCCTGCTGGATATCTTACTGTGATCACTACCATCATCAAGAATCTCAGTACTGATCCCTGAGATAGTCCATCCTGTGTCAAGGGTCCCGGTCCTGTTCTTGTTCTTGTTCTTGTTCTCCATCAGCAATGGCCTGGTCTCATTGTTTTCCATGTCAGCGTTGCTTATCTTTGCTGCCACGTCCACAGTCACTGTCATCGGTATGGTCTTGGTCTGCATCACGTGACTCTCGACAGCCCCTGGTGATTGAAGCATCTCCACCTCCAGTCCCACCTTTCTACAATTCACTGAGATACTATCCTTTTTCTCCTTCTGTCACCACCGCCACCCTGTTGCAACCACCTGAGTCTCCATCACCAGTTATGGTCTCTCTTTCTCTTTGGCTACAGTACCAATGTCAGTAATGATATACCTGGTACTGACTGTTGTCCTCCATGTTCTCAGCATCAGACATCTTTCCAGACACCACCTTCTCTTCTGCCAGCACCTCCTTCTTCCTCTTCTGATAGTGACTGTGATTCTGAACCATCCTCCCATGAGTCTCTTAGACCATCCGCACCTTCTCCTCTGATAGTTCTTCAGGATCTAGCAGCTGGGGTTCCTTTGAAGGATGTAAAATAGTTTGCAGATATCATGCACCACATAGCCAAATCCATCTGCCTGGGTGTTGTCACCCCACCAGCTCCTGTGACAAACTCAGTGTTCCAGATTATTCACAGTCGGTCTCCAACTCCAGCTATGATTCCTTTCTTGCCAGCCCTGTAAGAGGTAGTCAAACAAGCATAGACTCAACCAGTTTCCTTGCCACTCACACCTAAGTGCTTGGAACACCTCTACAAAATATACCATCAAGACATGGCATGCCTTTTCTCTCACCCCACACCCAATTCAATTGTAGTGGAGGTGTCCCAGACTACATGCTTTGAGGCATGATGCTGTCATTTGTGCCGCACTGCCCTGAAGAGCATGGACTGCTGCTCTTCAGTGCCACCAGGAATTACAGTCTCTGGCTGTAAAGCACATTTAATCTTCTTGGTGGTCAAATGCTCAGCCAAAGTTATGGTGGAGGCAGTTGTGCTGTAGAGATACGCCTGGCTCTATTCTGCAGGCCTCACTGAAGATACCGGAAGGAAGATTGAGGACCTGTCTTTCAATGGTCAAGGCCTGTTTCATGTGTCCACAGATGACTCCATGGAGCATCTCTTGAAGGCAAGGCTGACAGCTAAGAAAACAGGGTTTGCACGACAACAGCCTCAGCTGTGTAGTTGTAGTTCTCAGTAGTGTAGTCACAGTTGACCCAAGTCAACTTCCTAGAGGTCCAGATCACCATACAGACCTTCACACACATCATCCTTGCCTTCCTTTTCCACTCAGCACCTGTCCAAGCAGCACTGTCAGCAGCAGTCTAAATAGTCGTCTTCTTCCTCCAAGTCAAGCTTTTGACTGCTTCTGTAGGGTACACACGTGCCAGTGTTCCACATAACTCGGTAACATCTTTCAGACCCAAACTTGTTTTGCCATTACACCACCTAGTGGAACATCACCACAGGCTCTTGAATACTTAGCATGGTGCATTTGCGCCATGCCATAAGTTTTCAAGTATTCCTCCCATTGGCAGTTTTCAACAGGAAACAGAAGAACAGGAATTATCTCTGCCAGTGAAGGGTCATTTCCTTTGGACTTTCAACAGTTCTGAGAGTTTTCATGAAGTGTATTGCCATGATGATCTCCCAGCTGAGGATTTGCAGTGTGATAGTTTATTTATGCCTTGATGATTGGGTGCTGGTGGCATCCTGCAAGGACAAGCTCTATAAAGACTCACACCTAACCCTGTCTCTGCTACAGTGTCTAGGACACAGCATCAATTCAGTGTTGGAACCTACTTGCCATATAGACTTCATCAGAGCATTGATGGACTTCCATTGTGGAAAAGTCTTTCTCCCACTGAAAAAAGTTCAGACCTTATGTGATGCAGTAATCCATATCCTTGGCCTTATAATGGCCACTGTGACCATGACTGATTTGTTTTGCCTCAAGTTCGAGCGCTCCAGCACTGCATCATCAGGCACTTTGATCCCTTCCATGTTGATCAACACAGAAGAGTAACAGTACCATCCAAAGTCAGGAAGTTGCTTCTGTGGTGGACTTCCATGAGCAATCTGCATTCTGGCATACCATTCAAGCTGCCACAACCCACTGTGATGGTGACCATGGACACATCTTTATTGGGGTGGTGTGCACACTGCGTTTCTGCCATTGCATGGAGTCATTGGTTGCCACAAAAGAGGTATCTACACTCAGTGCACTGGAGCTGCTGGCTTCTTTAAAGCTTTAATGAATTTCAAGAGGTTGATACATTGAAGAGTGGTGCAGGTGGTCTCCAAGAACACCACAGTTTGCTACATCAATCACAAAGGGGGCATCTGCTCAGTCACTCTGCAGGACCTTGCCACCTGCCTAAGGGGTGTAGCACAAGGCATTCATTTGACAGTCATCTACCAGTGATGTATTTAAGTCTTTTACTCCAAGTCTCAAGCCAAGTCTCAAGTCACTGAAAATAACTTTCAAGTGAAGTCTCAAGTCAAGTCTCAAATCTGAGAGCCAACTGTATACCCCAACCCATATTCCAGAATTTCTGGACAGAGTTGAATAAAGTCAGTTTTAATGATTTAAGCAGAGTCAGTCCTCCACATGTGCAATTTTGTCGTCTGCAGCTTTGGAAGTGAGGAATAGGATCCTATCTTATTTCCACTTCCTGAAGCTGGAGGCTTTTGTGTCAATGGGCATAAAAGAGTCTGCAGCTTCAGAAGTGGGGAGTAGGATCCTTCTTACTTTCCATTTCCAAAGCTTAGAGGATTTTTCAGAAGGGAATAGGATCTTTCTTACTATCCATTACTGAAGCTTCAGAAACTTTAGAAAGAAGGATCCTTCCTCCTCAAGCCCACTGCCAAACATGTTTGCTGTTCCCCTTTGAAAAATGCACCCTGCACTCTGGGGATGAGTTTTATCTTCTGCTCTTATGAAAATTTTTTAGAAGGCTCCTCCAATATGCAGCAGGGACAGGCTGCTGAGCAAACCTCAAACCTGTCTCAAGCCCATTGCCTAACCCATTTGGAGTTCTGCTTTGAGAAATGCACCCACACTTTGGGCTTAAACCAAAATGTCATGTGATCAGTAGGCAAAAAGACATGGAGGCGTTGTTCAAAGTTGTATGGTTTCTAGATGAATGTGTTATGTTACTGTACTAAGGGCAGCAAGTCAGTCGCTAAAAGTATCAAGTCTCAACTCAGACTAGTGCATCATTCGTTCCTGAGTCGAGTCCGAGTCCAGTCACTGAAGTGAATTAAGTCTGACTTGGGTCTGAGTCAGTCGACTCGAGTCTATACCACTGCCATCTACCTTACAGGGACAAGCAATGCTTTAGCAGACACACTCAGTCACAGCAAGGTTCTGCAACATGAGTGGGTCTTATGTCATAAGGTCTTTCTCAACATTATAGATCATTGGGGAACTCCCCAGATAGAGCTTTTCATGACAGGGCACAACACCAAATGCCATCAGTGCTGCTCCAGGGCAGGAACAGCCAGAGACTGGTCAGAGGGCATGTTCCTTTTTAAATGGACAAGCTGTCTGTTCCCTTTCCGTTATTACGGAAGGTGATAGTGAAACTAGCACTGGACCATTCAGATGCCATCCTGACAGCCCCATTTTGGCCCAGGCAGCCATGATTTGGACTGTTCCTGGACATGTGCAGAGGTCACTAAATCTCTATCTGTCCAAAGAGATCTCCTCTCCCAGTCCAGTCGCCAGATCCTCCAGACATTCCACTACTTCACCTGTCTGCCTGGAGTATAATCCACTGAGCTCCACAAGGCTATGGATGGTCTGTAAAGCCTCCCATAAAGATTCCACTAAGACATGTTACCTCTACAAATGGAGGAAGTTCTGTGAATTCACCACTAGCAGATCTGAACCAACATCTGCAAGGGTACCCAGTGTACTTGTCACTGAGAGAACAAGGTCTATCTCCTCCCTCCAGGTCTCTCTCTCAGTAATAGTAGGTCATCAGCCATCTGATGGTGCTTCCACAACATTCTTCAAGAACTCTACTGTTAAGAGATTTCTGAAGGGACTGCTAAGGCAGCCTAAGACAGCCTGCCTCGTAGAGAAATCGGTGACAATTCTTCACATCTTTAGTATGGGTTCAAGCTACTGTTAAAAAAAATGTTAGGTTACTATTAATAATTATAGTAATGTGCTAAATTTGTTTCCCTGTATCTTTATTTTAAAATTTGTTTTGTTATTATAGATTCACTTAGGTTTTTTGTGACTGGTAATTAACAAGTACTCAACATATTCACTCAACATAAAACAGCTAAATAATGAGTATTAGTGCTGCAAAATACAGTTGATCCTCCACATTTACTGGTTTCCCGTTCTCAGGTTTGATAATTTGTGGATTTGATTAATCTGTTCTGTCTAAGAATATCGGGTTCTCCAGTAAATTCTGTGGTCAGCTTCTGCCAGAAACTGACCATAGAGTCTCTCTGGAAGACCGAGAGGTTCAAAGAGGGAATACTTTCCTAGGAATATCTAGGTCGTCCTGCACAATTCCATGGTCAGTGTCCACAGGAAGTGTTTTCTCAGGTTAAAAAAAAAGTGTTTGCAATTTTTATTTATATTCACGGTTGTCCCACTTTTGCAGGGTCTTGTTCCCGTAGCCCCTGCAAAAGTGGAGGGCTGACTGTGTATACAAGATGATAGAGATACAAATCTTTGCTTCATTCTAAGTCATCAGAAACAAGGTTTGTAACCAGAGCCTCAGGGAAAAGCAGTGTTTTGCCACCAATACTAGTTTACTACGTTCATTGAAATAGATACTATAGAATCATAGAATCATAGAAATGTAGAGTTGGAAGAGACCACACGGGCCATCCAGTCCAACCCCCTGCCATGCAGGCACACCCTCAAAGCACTCCCAACAGATGGCTTCCAACCTCTGGTTAAAAACCTCCAAAGAAGGAGATTCCACCACACTCCAAGGCAGCATATTCCACTGCCGGACAGCCCTGACCATCAGGAAGTTCTTTCTGAAGTTCAGGTGGAATCTCCTTTCCTGCAGCTTGAAAATTGCTCCTTGTCCTGGTCTCTGGAGCAGCGGTAAACAAGCCCTCTCCTCCTCTATATGGCTTCCGTTCAAATATTTAAACATGGCTATCATGTCCCCCCTTAACCTTCTCTTCTGCAGACTATCTTGCCCTCCTGGTCAAAAGACATCTATATATGAAGCCAAGTAACAGTACAGCTCTGTAATAGATGACAGAATATGGTACTGCTATGGATGGTTTAAAATAAATAAGTCAAAGTATAACATAAATCCAGCTTAAATGTGTTAGTAAATTTTTTTTAATAGAATTTAATTGTAATTTTAATAAGCAAATTTGTTGTTGCTCGTTTCAGTTCTAGTTCTAGTTCTGTTTTTTAAGCTCATAAAATGGTAGAATTTCCACTTAAGAAAACTGCAGTTCCTAGCATTCTACCAGGAAGTAAATCCAACATATTTAGGATTGGTCTGTAATCTTTTGGATTAAATATTCCTTAAGATACTCTTTGTTTTCTTTACTCATTCCTGGTAATCCTTTGCTCCACTAGTGCAAAGTAGCATCTGAAATAGCTGTGGGAATGAAATGATACAAGCTCTTAGAAAAGTGTCATTATTTTTGCTCTTACAGTGGTGTCAGGGCTATAGATCATAGGGAGGAGATTTGACAAGGCTCCTTTATTGCTATCAAAAGATTAATTGAAAAAACTGGTTGGTTACCTGTTCAGTATATAATAGTTGTCATGTTGTCTGGTATGCAACCACTCTACCATGATTGTGTAATGACTTCCTTCATTTTGTTTGCTTGTAGATGAAGGTTATTTTTCCTTTCTTTTTTAAATATATACTGTCTAACCATGATAATGGGCAGGAACTGGCACTAAGGATAACAGTGTTTGGTTGTCACGCCATGTGGTGGGGAAAAGAATATACACAAGACAACTTTTGAGTTGGGCTGTTCATATCACTGAGTTTTGTAATAATATCTTTTATGTTTAATCATATATATGAATATACATGAATATGTATTGGATTAATGTGTACTGTTGCATTAGCATGCATCATTCTTAGTACTGGATTTTTTAAAAAATAAACTAAATCACTGTCTTTTGGGGGGTTTTTTAAATCACTGACGTGTATTAA
This sequence comes from Iguana delicatissima, assembly GCA_948472985.1. Classification (NCBI taxonomy): domain Eukaryota; kingdom Metazoa; phylum Chordata; class Lepidosauria; order Squamata; family Iguanidae; genus Iguana; species Iguana delicatissima. Next base: position 410,057 of record CAOKZL010000781.1, read on the forward strand.
TATGTCACTCAAATTTAAGAGCCAATTTTTCCCTTTAAAAGGTATGAATTATTCTCCCAACACATTCTTTTACTAATTGCTCACTTTATAGTCTGTTGTTCACTTTTTTGACGTTTATACATGTACAGTAATAAAGCTGAGTAGATTTGATCAAAATCATGGATTATAGCAAATATAAACTTAACAGTATGCTGAAACTCTTTGACAGCACAGTTTTTTTGTCAGAGTTTTATAATGATGGTTTAGCCATGAGTCTTTTGAGGCTTCTGGGACTTCCATGTAACTTTAGACTTCAGCATGGGACCTTTTAACCTCCATTTAACATCCCTCCCCCTGAAACCCACAGTAGAACATTGCAGTGTCTTCCAGCCCTCTAAAACAAGTTGACAGGAATGTGGCGAGCGTGAAGCAGGAGTCTTGTGGTATTGTCCCACCAAATTGGGATTATCACTACAGAGGACCAACTGAGGGCCTACTTTTGGGGAATATTCCAACTGCACACATTGCAGTATAATATCGCATTAGCTGCTGGGGCTCCATCTTCTGGAGCCCTTGGATTTGTAATTTGATGAGATGCTTAGACTTCTTTGTATATAAGTGTAGTCCAGTCTCCTGAACTATACACTAGAACTTAGAATTTTTTTGCTGGAGAGTGCTAGTGCTGTAGTTCAAGAAGTAGATTAGAGTTATCTGGCAGAGAATTCTAAATTCCTTGCTTCTCTAGACTGCAAATCACAGAATTCCTTAGACTGGAGCCATGGCAATTAAAATTAAAATATACCCCTTCTTATTGGTACTATTTTGCAGGTGGTCTGCCTCCCTGATTATTAGTAGGAATTATACTTCAACTACAGTTAGCCCTCCATATTTGCTAGGGTTAGGTGTACAGGACCCTTGTGAAAGTGGAAAAAAATGCAAATATCAAAATATGTGTGTGTCTGTGGGAAGGGAGTTAAGACATATTGGTGAGAGTGGGCAGCAAGATCCAAACCAGATCAGAGAAAGGAGAGGGAGAGGAGGTAGGTCAATATGATGTCCTTATACTTCTTTTCTCTTGTCTATCTCCTTCCTTGGGTGTGTGTAAGGCATTGAGAGAAGGTTTGTGGTGCTGAGAAATTGGGCCGTGAGCTGGCCAGGCAGTGACTGGCGGAGGAGGAAGAGGACCATAGATTTTTTTAAAAGGGCTGCACAGTCTGATTGGAGCTGCTACAGGGAAGCTTCCCTGGAAAAAAGCACTAGAGGTGGAGGGGGGCAGGGGTTGGAAAAACTTACAAATAGTCAGATCCCTGAAGGTGAAACAGACAAATGTGGAGGGCTGACTGTATATGTAAAATATGTACATTTTGGTAAGCATAATAGAAAATATTTCTTGTGTTTGTCCTACAAATATCTAAGAGTATCATAACTCAAAATAAAAATATTGAATTGGAGCTAGACTAACAATACAGTCCTAAAATTAAAACATTCCTACAAGAGAGTAAGCCCTGTTGAACAGAGAAGGCCAGGCATATGATTGCATTGGCTAGCCGCAGTTCCCATTGAAATCAGGGAGACCTGGATCGTACTTAACCTCTTCTTTAATTGTTACTTTAATGAAATGATTCCCAAACTCTATTCCTCCAGGTGTTTTGGACTTCAGTTCTCAGAAGTTCCATCTACCTTGGCCAACGGTCAGAAATTCTGCGAGCTGAAGTCCAAAACAGCTAGAACACCAGAGTTGCTTTAATGGAACCTGAGTAGAGCTAACTTAGTCTAGATCCAACTCACTGACTTGGTGTTTATTGACATAAGTACCATGTCCAAGAAAAATATCTAAAACATGCCATAGGTAAACTAACAAAGCAACCTAATGCATATTCTAGTTTGGTTATTTTCTTTTATGGTTTTCTATAGTCAAGGGTTATAATTTTCAGTCGTACAATGTAGGACCAACATTTTTGCAGTTGAGTTGGTACAATAATAATACAGTAGAGTTGCTTATGTTCTTGGTAGGAAGATTGGGTTGAAGGTAGGGGAAGTGTTGTGAAAGAGTACAAATGTGTGGTTGGTGCAGCATAATATAATGCTAGTTAATGTAATGGGTCAGGAATTGGTAATGGAATCATGTTGTCCTTCCTCTCTTCACTTTGTTTACTGTACCTTGATATTACATCAGACTGTAGTTAGACTAACCCAGACACACTTTAAATCCACTTTTGAAGTTAGCATTATTGGAATTGGGCTAAGCAGTGCTATGAGCATTGGCAACCGAGAGATACAGTAAAGAGAAGGGGAAACTTGGATTTGAGAAGTGAGAGACTGGGAAAAGGGTGTACATAGTCCCAGCTTCTGATCCCAGTCCCTTAATCCCAATAGAACATGATATCTAATTACCTTGGAATGACAGCTTCAGTAGTAATGAATGGGAGTAATTCAGAATAAGGGACAGAGTGATATACTTTTGTCGTGTGGTTTGTACGTTTTTTAAAAAATCCGTTTAACTTAAGAATGTATTTTTCCCTTCTTCTCCCTCACTTATTTCCTTTTCCCTCATTGGCTGCCATCATATCTAGTCTTGGGATTTATTTTTCCGAAATGCTACTTCTGGAGCTCTTCCTGGACAAGCCTATCAAACACCTTTACCAAATCTTTCACAAAGTAAAACTTCACTTATCCAAAGCCATGGGCTTACTAAGTCACCAGGTAAAGCAGAAAAACTGGTTGAAGATCATCTGGCTGTCCAGTCATTGATCCGAGCATATCAAGTAAGTGTTTGTATATTTTTTGTTTGCTTGCTTGTTTATTTATTTATTTACAGATGTGTACATTCTCCCCAAAATAGTTCTCAGAGGCACTTTCATAATGTGTCATCTACACAGGGTATTTTCCTATAAATAATAAAAGTAGTGTGAATAGGAAGCATTTAACTAGCAGTACCTCAGGGAACTACCATCCCCATGTTTCTCTAGAACAGGGATAGGCAATTGCCGAAGGGTAGGATTTTTTATTTTGTTTTGGGGTTTTTGGGCCCTCAAATGCTCTGTAGGAGGCGTAGGGCAAAGGATATAGAAGCTTCCCAGCTCAGGTCACCATCTTTCCCAGCATAGGCCTCCGCTGCTCTGTCGAGGCTCCTCTGGAGTTGGTGCAGGAAAGAGAGGCATTGGTACTGATTTTGGTGCATTCCCATTACTCATTTCTTCATCAGGAGAACAAAGGAAGGCCTCCCAGGGAGGAATCTCTACAGGTGGTGCAGGTTGGCATTCTTCTGAAGGAAAAATAGTTGAATCTCCTTCTGCAGAGCTGCAAATATCCTGTAAACCACCATGTTCATACCCTATAGTCCATTCTTCCTTGCTGGCACCTCCTTGGGGTAAGATTCATCTTCTCCTTTTCCACCACCTCATCTATCTGTTTGACATTGTTACTTGACTTCTTTGGTGTTGGTTAAGATGATTACAGCCAAAGGGTGGCAATATTCTCAAGAAGACAATTGGATCCAATAAGTTCTTTATGCTGTGAAGACTTTTGCAAGTTCTTAAATTTTTGTGAATGGGCAAAGAAGGAAAATGCAGAATTATCTGGATGTGAATTAAGGCCTTTCTCATGGTGAGAGTCTTCTCATGGTGAGATTGCTTTAGGTCAGTTCTAAAGTTTTCATATCTGTTATCTCACTCTGTTAGAGTCCTGTGAAGACAGAAATAAATAGCCTATTTTCATGTTTACAGGCATTGTTATTCTGTCATTATTACATTTTTGTTTATATTTAAGTACATAAAAATATCAGTGGTTACTGTTGAGCATAATCACAAAGAAAAAATAATAATTCCTTGAGTAGTTGAAAATGGTAGTAATGCTGTTGAATATAAATTTTGCTATTACTGTAACTGTAAAATATGAGAACATGATGATAGAGAACATGTGAGTTCTTAGCTGTTAGGAAAACCCATCAGCCCACCCCATATAAACTTCTTATGTGTAGTACTAATAGTACATTTACCATGGTTGAGAACCACTGCTTTAGATAATTATATTTTGTCACAAGACATAGGAAGACATCAATTAAAACAAACAAGGATTTCAAATAGAGGAGATTTCTCCTTTTCTTATTGTTAGGAGAAAGTCATGAGTGGACTGAAAATTACCATGTTTATTTGAACTTTGGACCATGGTGATAGAATAGATCCCATTAAAAAATCAGAGGCCTGTTCCTGATCTCACCTTAAGAGATATTCTGGAGCCTGTGTAATGGCTGCATTGAAATGTCACGTGAATAAGCAGTACTAAACCTTGGTCTTGATTGCTCCCATACTGTTCCCTTCAGTGTGGCTGCAAGGTTAAGGTGGTAAGATTTTGCTTTTCTTTTTGCTTAACCACAGCTGAAGCATCAAATCATTATTAATGCCTGTTTAAAATAAGCCAGCTTTAAACAATATTAGGCCATTTTCAGTTTCTATGTTTGTGAAAACTTTCTGAAAAGAAAAAAGCTTCTCATTAGATCAATCTTTCGTTTATTTGAAATCTTCACTTGATGAAATAGAGATATCTCTGCAGTTTGTAGGTACCTGTTAGGTGGCAAAACATGATTATCTGAAGTAATGAGCTGTTCTTATAGCATTTTAACCTCTTCTAAGACCTAGTGTTGAAGGGATGGCATCTGTTTTATAAGTCATTTTCAGATGTTGATGATATACAGTTACAACGTTTGAATTTTTTTGCATCTACTGCTTGTGTTTGTTTCTGCAGAATACAGTATAGCCCAACCAAATGGGGGCAATAGAATGAGTGGATTTCTCGGTTTTTAAAATGAAGGCTTGTTATGTACTCTGATCAATCATGTGGCATGATACAGAAGGAGCATATTAAGATTAATTCAAAGATAGATAAGTATTGTACAAAAATTGATGAATTATTAATATTTTATGAGACTTTGAGTTAATAATTTCTCTTTGAAAATATTATTCTTTTAACTTTTTAAATTAGATTGTGTGCTCAAGTGGCACTGAAAAGCTCTCTTGGTATGCTTTCAAGGCCAGGAATGAAGTAGACAAGTTCTAAAAAACAAGCATGAACCTTCTCTAAAACTGGTAGAGGGAATGAAAGAGTGGAATTGTTATGTTATCCTTGATCAGTAGAATGCATGAAGGGAGAACAGAGCACATTTAGCTTAAGCTTCATGATCTTAGTACTTAGCTGACTGTCAGAGCACTGACTGAGGACACCCAGCTTGCTTCCTCCTTACCTTCTCCATTCAGGCGGTGCTGAAGGGATGAGGGCTCCCTGGCTGAAGCACTGATTAAAAAGTTCTACACCACATTTTGGCAGAGGAGATAGTGATATTGTAGTATGTTTCCATGCCCTGGTATCCTTGGGACTACTGGGGCATCAGCTGGAGGGAAAGCAACACCCAACCAAATCTTGCTTCCATCCTTCATGTATAATCGAGGTCCTCAAGTGACTTTCTTTTGGTTAGTAACTTTATTTCTGTAGCATTTGTGACACTTACTGTTTTCAGGTTAAAATGGATTTTTCAGTCCTTTTGATGGACTTGAATTAAGCAGTGTTTTATGTGCCAGAAATATGGACAGATGTGCATCAATAGAGGTATGAACTCTGTCTTTTAGATGTTATCAAGCTTGTCTTCACTTTTAGCAAACAGAGTGACTTGATAGAGATATAAATGTTTGATGTAAAATTTGTGGTGGCTATAAGATTTCTTTGGGAATGATGGCTGCTTATGGACTGTGTAAGCTGATTGGTTTATGTTTTAAAAATTCTGAGTGTTTGGTCAGATCTGAAATTAATTGGCTCGTGTCTCAGGTCGGTTTAATAACACAGCAAAAAAATAAGTTAGGAGGAGGAATCCGTTAGTTCTGATATCAAGCAGAGTAGGAAAAAAAATCATTCTTATGTTATGGAAGTCTGTCCTTTCCTAGTAGAATAATCACACTTGGGGAATTTGCAGACTAGGAAAAGTAAGCAACCAGCTTAGTTATCTCATTAAGTTAGAGATGAATGCTCTAAATTCCTATGAATGCTAAAAATTGTTCTTGGCATTTAAGCAAAAGAAGATGATAGGACTGTATCTGACAGCATGAAAACATATTTGAAAAACTCTTTCTTAACTCTTCAGCTATTACAGTGCATAACTAGAAGTGAGTGACTTTCAAGTGAGTGTTAATATGTATGCGGTAAAAAAACTTACTGTATGATATTTATTCTGATAAATTCACTGTTAATTTCCACCCTTATATTGCTAAGTGAGTGATGTGTGTAAGCCCCCTGACTAATGTTTTAAAAAGAAAATAATTGATCTCATTTGTCAGCTATTGTGCAGTATTCTGAATTATAAATCACTTTGGTGCAGAACTCTCTATTAACTGATTGGTTTTTTAAATAAATAAGTGGAAATAGAAATACAGTGAGGTCTCTTTACCTGTGGTCTCTGGCAGTGCGAATTTGAGTGTCTGCAACTATGTTGCTTCCTGTACCTAAAATGGTGGTAGCGACATGCATGCACACATGCTGAGGCGTCCAGACACACATCACCACTATTGAATATAATGGAATGTGAACCTATGCAAAATTTTCAACATTTGCAGGGGTTCCTGGAATGGAACCTCTGCATATACTGAGGGCACACTATAGATACATACACACACACGTGCGCACGCACACACACACGCACATATTTGATGTCGTTATGCATACAAACTGGAGAGATTTGGGTACATGGTAGCTTTTGCATTAATTATAAAGCACAGACAAAACAAATGACCTGATCTGTCATTTGGGGATTAGCTATTAAAAAGATTAATTGTCATGAGATCATTGGAAATGTTACAATATATAAGGAATTATTCTTTTTCCTTTGCTTTACTTGTTGTCCTCTGTCTTTTTTGCTTGGTCAAGATAAAAGGTGATAGAAGATTAAAGTTTTACGGTCAGTGTCTGTCCCATTCCAAATTTCTTTTTTAAAGATCTTATCTTTCCCAGTCCTCTGGTATGGCTGGTTTTAGGAATCCTACTTAGAAAATAAGGAAAGAGAAGGAACCCTCTGCAGAAAATCCATGGAGGAGGTCCACTCCCAGAGGCCTTCATAGCAGGGACAACAGATAGTGGCAAAAACCTCCATTGCCCTCTACAACTGTACTGTGGTAATAAGGAGAGGACAAGGCATGTAAATTGTTGGCAGATTGGTGGAAGTTTGGATTCTGCATAATCCAGAGCCCTATTGTTACCCTGACATACCTGCAAAGCAGCCCAGAAACTATTATTTTTTAAAAAAAAGAGCCATGGAAGTGAAGTGGGCCTCAAACACAGTAGAATCCATACTTTAGATCCTTCTCTTTATCCTCTATATGATTGTTCTACAACAAGTTCAACACTTTATTTTCTCTTGGAATTCTTGTGAATGTTTTATAAGAACTCAGTAGTTTGCATGCATCTTCCTGATGTTATTCAGGTTTTAAGGAAATATGAAGGCACTGAAAATTCTTAATATACAAATTTTAACTAGCTTAAACATCTTGGAATATAAATGTGTATGTACAGCTAGTGATATCATCTGAAACTTTGACTTCTACATTTGATTGGTGTATGCAATGCTCAGTTTGATCTGCATGTATTCCATATTATATAATTCAGCGACTCCTAAGCCATCCCTACAACCTAAAAATAATTATTTTGGTAGAAATCAACTGTTTGGAGCTCAAGTTATTTAACTTCTCAGCTTCGGCCTCTGTAAACCAGATGGAGCTCCTGCACTCTCCTCACCCTAGACAGCTTGTGATTGAGGCTGAGATATATCCTATCAATAATGGGAACCTATCTTCACTTGTTCCTGGCTTAATCGATCTGTCTGACTCTAGCAAAACCTTGTGTGTCTAAAAACCTCTGTAAATGGCTGCATTGTATCTAAGACCAATAGTCCCATTGAATTGGCCAGCCCAGAAGCCTAATGAGGGATTACCCAGGAGAACCTCGATCACAGAGTAATCTCCTGGAACATTGTAGGATGGGCCAACAAAGGCGGAGACATTTCCTTCTTTCAGTTTATTAGACAGTACAATATTATTCTATTACAAGAAACCTGGCTTACTGGGAATATTATTCTTGAAGGATTTACTCCTATCACTCTAGAAGCTTCCCAGTTAAACAAGAAGGGACGGCCAAGTGGTGGTCTAGCAATTTTGATCTCCAATGATACAGCAGCAAAGATCGTCTCTATAGAGAGATGTGAGAACTTAGCATGGGGGATACTTTTCTATTTACCGTCTTTTAATTTTATTTTAATGACAATTTATATCCCTCCACTCAGCTGTAAAGTTTTAATAGAGGGTATTTGGGCTAAAATTGAAAATTTTATTTTTTCTTTGATTGTTAAACATCCTATGGTTTCCTTTTATATTCTTGGGGACTTAAATGCCAGGTCTGGCCACAATGATACCAAAGTGGAAACAAAATTCCCAACTCTTACTGAGCTAAAAGATGATAGGTATTTCCCATCCAGGTTTTCTAAAGATAAGATTTCAAATTTCTCAAGTTTTTGCTTAGCACAACTTGTGTATAGGCTAGATTTGTTTCTGTTAAATGGCGTTGTGCAGGGTGGTATTCCCGGCGAATATACATTCATCAACCAATGCGGATCCAGTACGATAGATTATTGCTTAATTTCAAGGAATGCATTTCATACAATGCTACACTTTGAGGTCGTCGCCAGAACTGAAAGTGATCATCTTCCACTAGTCTTTACAATAATGACTGAAAGCAGAGTGTTTCAGCAACCATCTTTAAAAGCGAATACAGGTGAGCCAAGAAGAACAAGAAGAATCAAATGGTCTTTGGATCTGGATCATTTAATGACGGTAAAGTTGTCCTCTGATACAGCAGTTTCCTTCAGATCTAAAATACTGATGAATGACTCTTCAGCTACATTGATTCTGCAACTGCTTCTGAGAAAACTACTGATAAACAGCTACAGATGGCCCCACCCTAGGAACCTGTATCTATTGATGAAGTTACTGAATTAATTTCCTAACTAAAAAATGATAAGGCTCCTGGAATGGATAATGGCCCAGCTGAACTTATTAAAACCAACAGCCACTGGTGGGCACCTTTGTTAGCAGCCTTATTTACACAAATAAACAACTCTGGAACAAATTAAAAGCTTCAAATATCTTGGCCTTGTATTGCATCATAGTGTTTCCTGGAGCCCACACAGATCGTTAGCGCTGAGTGGTTCTTTAGGCTATAAAACAGCTATTCTAAGATTTTTCCACACGAAAGGGAATAAATTTGTTCCTTTCACTATAAATGTATTTAACGCAAAGATTACATCCAAACTGCTTTATGCAGCAGCCATCTGGATTGAAGCTGTTAACTCTGAACTAGATAACTTCCAAGCAAAATTCCTCAGGGAACTCCTTTATACTCCTAGATGTGTCCCCAACCCAGTTTTATTACTGGAAACAGGGGAAAGCCCTCTCTCTACAAGGGCCTGGATGGTAGTGTTCAAACAATGACTCAAAGTGTTTGTCTTCAAGTGTGGCAAAGGTCTAGTAGGCCACCTTCCATCGGATAACTATGTCAGCAGGTGATCTAAGTACATAGCCCAAAAAACAGTCACTATCGGCCTTTCTCCGTCCTTGCTCCTTAACTTGGGTTATGAGACAGCACTGAAATCTATTAAGCAAAGACTATGGGATATTGCTTTTTGTAATATTCAGGCAAATTCCATCTCATCCTGCTCACCGAGTGCTTTAAACATTCAGTATGTGGGATCTATCCGCCAGGCTACTTATTTAAATAACTTGACTGTGCCAAACTATTGCATATTATTCACTAAGGCCAGATGCAATACTTTCCCCTCAGAATTACTTCTTGGCAGATTTGCTGAGTTGCCCACTTCCTCAAGACTTTGTCCTTGTGGTTCACAAGATGTTGAATCAAAGTTGCATATTTTGCGATATTGTATTTTCTATAGTCAGAATTCCATCATTTGATCTCTCCCTTATTGAACTGTATACCGGGCTGTTCAGAAAAATTCTGTGTAAAAGTCCTGTTGGAGGACATATGTCTGAATGTAACCCTATCAGTTGCTACATTTCTGTCATCAGCTATTAAGATCAGAGAGAGAGAAGTATGAAAAATATGCTGGGATACTGGCAATGCACTTTAAGATCAACCCAATTCTGTTGTTCTAATGAGAGGGGCTTGATGAATGCCTATTTATATTTTACCTAATAATCTATATTATCTATGATTTTAATTTACTTCACGTACTTTTTTATACTATTTTGTACTATTTTATGCATTTATGTCCTATTTTTATGCTTTTATATCCTGTCTATATCTATCCTATTTATATATTTGTATTCTATTTTTAGTAGTGTATTTTATCTATACCGTACCATTGGATGTTTTTGCTATGCTGAATCTATAGACCGCAAAATAAAATAAAATGAAAGTAATATTGTATAATGATTTATATGACTCGATGCACTTTTCAGAATATAACTTTTCCTGCCAGGAAGAGTGTACCAGTAAAATTTTCCACCCAGCGTTACTGGTCAGACGCTAGATTGCCCCTACCTCACCTTGCCATTACAGAGCTTGATTAAACCAACCAACCAACAACACCAACAACAAAACCAAAAGAAAAAGGGTTCCAAACAAAACATTCTACAATACAATACAAGTCTGGTTGTGCTTTAAAAGGTATGTAAGCTGTTCTGCCAGAATGGAGAGGGAAGTCAAATGCTCATCCTATTGAAAAGCAATGCAGCATGAATAGATGGCACCCACACCTAGATGCACATCAGATTTATATTTATGGTTCCTGACCCAGCAGATGACATATGTGTCTAACCAGCCTTCCATAAGAGAAGATTTTCCTCATAAGTGGCTCAAGATTCAAATTATCTTGAGAGAAACTGTACTGATATCTATAAATTAATTCAGTGCAATTTCAGTAAAAAAATAATTTGGAAAAACTGTTGTTTGATTCAAAAGATTCAGATTTATCTCTCCAATTTCATAGGATTACATATAAATAATGAGGATCTGAAAAAAATACACATGTAAATATTTTTCTGTGTGTATTCATGGTGGGTGACTAAAGTTACTGGTATCCCTATGTGGTCTGCATAACCATGTGATTGTCAGAGAGTCTTACAAATATGGATATCCCTATAGCTGTGGTGGTGATGTGAATGTGGATGTGCTGAAGTATCCGTGGACACGTTGCTGCCATTGAATATAATGGGATTCGAGCATTTGTGATTTCCACTATTCACAGGGGTTCCTGGAACAGAACCTCCACATATATGAAAGGCCCACTGGATTCAAAAATATTTCTTAAAAACTTTAACAGAATATTTCTTAAAAACTTTAACAGAACTTTAACCAATCATACCATAACATGAAAAATACTGTAACTCACAAGATGACTGATGTGTACTGTCTGCAGGCCTAAACATCAAGATAATAGGGGAAATTCTTACCTAGTAAATAAGATTCCTACACGTCCTATTGTTGACAGCTTTCTGAAGTGCGTGTAGGATGGCTCTCTTAGGTAAGAATGAGTGTTTTTTAATTGTAAGATTCTGAACTGTAATATTTTGATTTGGACATAGGTTAGGCGTGTGAAAATGTTGCTTTTGGATGTTTCATAATTTACACATTTTTCTTTTAATAGTAGCTGAGGTGTAGAAAATTTGAGTTGTTTCTCAGCAAGCCTAGATGAAAATTCAGCTTTTAATGTAACATACAAAGCAAAGTTCCCTGTCTATTCTAGGCCTCCCCACTGCAGGTAGGCATGGCATTGCCAGTGAGAGATAATTGTACATTCAGCAGTTGAGGTGCTGCTCTACTGTGTGCAGTGTGCCCAGTATCATTGCCATTGTCTGAGGTGACTGAAACGCACAAAGGGGAAGCAAGCCGTAGTCGCACATTGTGACTACGTAATAAGCAATCATTATCAAGGTGGTTTAGCAAGCACAGTGGCCCCTCCACATTCGTGAAGGTTCAGGGCTCAGAACTCTCATGAAAGTGGAAAAACTGTTAATAACTCCTCCTTGATCCCCCTCCCATTCCCCTCTGGAATCCCCCCCCCATTTCCTTGCCTCTGACTCTAGCTCTGAGAACTTGTGCCAAGGCAAAAAGGAGAAGAAATCCATCCTTTGCAGGGCAAAAACAAAAAGAAGGAGGAGGATGAAAGTGGCTTGTACTATGCTCCAAAAGCTGCAGGTTTGCAATCTAATGAGTGTGAAAATGTGTCCTAGAGGCAACCGCCAATAAAGGGGACCTAGACAAGTCCACCAGTGATCAGTGCTAATTCAGTGTTGAGAAAGATTTTTTTCTTGTATCCAGTGAAGGCAAAACTGAGGGAATATCTTCTGTATTGCAACCAGTCAGCCAGTCAAAAATAGTAAGACTGAAAGAAGTGCTGAATAAGAAAATTAAGAAAGATGAGAGGAAGAAAAAAGACAAGACTTGATGACCTGACAGAAGAAAAGTCAATGAAAAGAAAAGGGGGAATAAACTTAATGCCACTTGATACCAAGATGAAAAAATACAGAAAGAACTGGTTCGAGCTGATCTATAGAGGCTGTATATGAGGCAAGCCTGCACATTGTAGCAAAAGATTACATAAGACAGAGGACCAATCAGAGTCGAGAGAAGTTGCTAGAAGCTTTGCTGAGGAGTCATAAAAGAGCTGTATATGTTGTTTGGGATGTGGGACCTGCTTTGTAAGCTATCACCAGGTTGCAGCTAGCTCTGCAGACAAAATAAAGCTGTTCTTGTTGTGATCCCTACCCTGGTGTGGTGATTTGGCATATTGTGCTGGGCAAGCAAACTCTGCGTTTGAGTGACAATAGGCTTACCAGTACTTTCCCCTCACTTGGAGAAAAGCAGAACACTGAGTTCTGGTGTTCTAGATACTTCTGGTCGCCATCTTGAGAAAGGCGATTCTTCCCAGAGGAGAGAGTTAGGAGCAAAAAGAGCACCTGACCAATCAGTGGCCATTACACAGCAGAATGTGCAGCCATGTAGAAGAGAGAACACACCTCCTACGGTAATGATGGAGGTTCCTCACCCAAAAGGAACAAACGTCCATTTTAAACACAAGCTTTGTAAGTTTGGGCTGAGGAATGGAAGGGGATGTTAGTGGTGTCATTGATGCTCAAACAAGCAACAGAATGTGCGAAGAGGGGCAGTGGCGATCTAGAGGGAGGCTCAGCTAGGGTGTCATATCAAGGTCAGAGTGTATAGTAAAAGAGCTGATTAATAAGGAATTGGAGGCTAAATTTCAGAGTAGTACCCAGCAAAATATATTTAACTTAGTGAATTTATCTGATTAGCTTAACTTAATAAATTTAATGAATAAGTTAATATGTCATTTATGAATTTATGTAATTTGGACAATTTAATCTCAGTGAATTTACTAAATCTATTAGAACACAAGGTTACAGGAAAGAGGGGGCGGGGGAAGAAGGAAGGCACATGCATTCCTCCCCCTCCCATTCCCTTGCCTTTTCTTTGGGTGCACTTGCCTTCTTTCTCTGTGCCCACCATAGAGCTTTTTATGATAGCACAGGAATCTCCAGAACAGAAATTAAAAGTTAGTGTCCTGTAACATTAGTTCCTTTGTTCATCATCTTAAATAATTTTTGTGACTCCAGTCATGTTTTTGAATGGTTCAGTTGTATCTTGTTTGCAGTCTTTAATTATAAACAGCTCTACTAGAGTGGATTTATTTAAGTACCATGCTGTTAAAACTGTAACACTACTGTGTGCTTCCTGTCTGAATATTCTTCATACCTCAAAGGCATTTTGTGCCCTACAGTTTATCAGTTAAAAGTAGTCCAGAGTGGTAACTGTTGTCTCTTATTTTATCTTTCTAGAAAATAGTCTGTATTGAATCTGCACTATACTCCAGTGTAGTGTTATCCTCTACATATCTATTTAGAAATAAACTCCGTTGCATTTACTGGATTTATATGAATATGCATAAGACTGCAGCTTCAGCAACTTAATTATGTTTCATTATTCTCTGGGAAGAAAAGTATGTCAGAAGTTTCCCAGGACTGCTATAAAATAGTTGCATATTCATTTCCTTGATTTGCTAATAGTCATACAACTTGGAATTTTGAAAGCTAGAATCTCTACTCAAAACTGTACACAAAAATAAGCTTCAGGAACTGTATAGAGAAGACAACTATTTTTTCTGTCAGAAAGATTTGTCATAGTTCACATATCCAATGACAGTACTCCTTATTTTCAGTTTGTAGGGCACTACAAAGCTCAGCTTGACCCTCTTGGGATTTATGACGTTTCTTTTGATGATTCCATGAGTGAACTCTGTAATCGCACAGGCATCGGTGAGCTTTTCCCTTTGATTTACTTTGTTAGCATGATATTTTCTTCTTTGCCTTTCCTACCACCCTTCTTACCCGCTTCAACCTATTCAGATCCGTGGACACCATGTGGCTCAGTTGGATCCCTTAGGAATCCTGGATGCTGACTTGGATTCATTCGTTCCATCGGATTTAATCACTACTATAGATAAACTGGGTGAGAATTTTCAACACCTTTGCAATAAATTAATATTCACAGTGAGGGGAATGTCTCATAATTAAGTGTAATAGGCAGTTAGGTGATCATTGCAAAACTGAATATTTCCTCCTGTATGTAGAAGGCCACTCCTCTTTAATGAGATAGTCCTCTAACTCTGTGTATTAATTTATGATAAATTGTTTAGTATGTATATGCTTGTTTACAAAATGTCTCTACTTTTCACTGAAAGAAGATATATGAGAATTGCATTTTAATTAACGACAACAATGCAAGTGGTTTGGATAGAGAGGTTTTGAAATAGATTATTTGCAAACATTTGGCATGAATTTTGAGTGCTACTGAGAAATAACATGAATTTCTTCACCTCAAAATGCTAGCAAATTTATTTAAGAAAATGGATCGAGAAGATACTATCATATACTGTAGAAGAGCTTTATTCCACAGTAGAGTTCTTTTTTAATTGGCTTCTCAGATGGTGTGCTTATTCGTATTGCCAGGTATGTACCAAATGTGTTGTCATTCCCCATTTAAATTTCAAGTGATATAATATAAAAAGCCTTCATTGTGTTGATATTAAAAACTGTTTCTTTGTAGGCAAGGCATAAAACGTAATGATGTATGTGAGAGTATTTGTTTATTTTTAATAAAAATAGGTATAAATTCATCAGCTTTGCCAGTAGTGCCCCATATATCATAGTATAAAGTTGGAAGGTTCTCTACGAAGTTAGTCATAAGTGGTATACTCAGATCATTCAGTAAATCTCAGTTTCAGATTCATTCATAGGCCCGTGTTTATGTTGGAGATCAAAGTTTGATTTTTGGATTTTTCTTCCTGCTGTCTTACTATGAATGCAAATGGCACAGAATTTTATGGGTTGTATGAATCTGACTTGGACAAAGTATTCCAGTTGCCTACAACCACCTTCATAGGAGGAAGTGAAACTATGCTTTCTTTACGAGAAATCATCAAACGATTGGAGGTTAGTGTGTTGATATGTCTTACATTGTTCTTTTCCCCTAAATGGACTTCAGTTCTTTCATTTTTTAAAAAAATCTTCACTCCCTGGAAATGTACAAAATGCAGCCAGCCTTTAAACAAAGTATTGTCTTCCAGCTTTAAAAAAATTGAAAAGTTCCATATACAATATTCAGTTATTATTGGTCTGGATCTTGAAAATAAAATCATTTTTAAGAGAAGGTATGTGCTTCTTCCAAGTACAATGTAGATCACTGAATTTCTGTTGGAAACAGAAGAACATATAGAAATGATCCATCTGGTCAAATGCCATTTATTTAATCAGCTTCTCCAAGCAAGAGTGAGCCCTTGCTATTTTGAGAGTCCTTAGCAGAAAATGATTGGGATTATCATGGTCTATCATTGCATTATTGTTTCTCAGTGTGTTTTGGTGTGTTCTTTAATTAAATTTAATTTGGAAAATCCAAAAATATTCAGTTGATGGAGCATGTGCAGATATTGTGCTGTCCCAATGCTGTGTGAATTAAAACTTCACTCCTTTTGGGTGTCCCCACCTACAAACACTCTTAAGAACATTCCTACACTGTTGTTCAGCAGTTAGAGGGAAGTTTGAGCAGAAGATTGGAAATCCAGAAGATTGAAGGTGCAATGCTGCAACACCTGGTTAATATTAATGTTACATCTGCACTGTTACGTCTTACATAATATTACTGTTACATCTGCACTGAGAAAGAGCTGCTTCATGGGACAGAATGGGGATGAAGAAACCAGCAATGTTTAATTTTAACTTTTTTTCAATCCCTTATTGTTTTTCAATACTTTAATTCTAAATTTTGCCATGCAGAATACATATTGTCAACATATTGGGTTGGAGTTTATGTTCATTAATGATGTGGAGCAGTGTGACTGGATCCGGCAGAAATTTGAGACTCCAGGTGTTATGAAATTCAGCAGTGATGAAAAAAGGACATTGTTGGCTAGATTGGTGCGATCTACAAGGTATGCTTGGAAGAAGTGATACGAATGACTGATGAGATTTGTCTAGCAAACGTTGTCTTAGATGTAGTTGGAAAAAGTTGTGCTAAGTGGAGAATAAACGTGTATTTTTCTTAGGTGGAGTGAGCTAGTGCCTTTTGTGGAGGGTTTATGATAGGTGGAATAAGAAAAAAGAAAAGGAATAATGCCATTCACCTTAGACACAAATACCGCTGGAAGCTAAATGCCGTTGTGAAATATAGTCCTGTTCTGTTGGCCCGCATCACAGATAATGAACATGACAGTTGATGTTGGTCTACACTAGAACGTTTGGATTGTCATTTTACATTGTTACGTGAGCATCACATTTGCCTTCCATGGTGGTGTTTACTTAGTGAGACAGTAGTAGATCATCCCTGCCCAAGTTTAATTAAAAGAGAAATGAATTTGAGCGAGATACTCTTAATAATCAGGTTAACATGACATATGAATGACAGTCTGTTAATAATCTGTCATATGTAATTTTTTTCTCGTTTATCTTCCTGATGGAAACAAAATAAAATAAAACTCAACAGCCAAAACTCTGCGTTTTGCTTTTGCTGGCTAATTCGTAGATGAATTTGCTTTAAAAAGAAGGAAAAAAACTTAACAGTATCCAGCTCATATACCAGAAATGCCAAGAGGAGGAATTAGATGAAGCTTAATTTGTCTGTTTCTTGTGAGATCTCAAGGATTTTGCAATTTGGCATTTAGCAATTTCTGCTGCTTTGGCTCTATAGATAATTCAATTTGTTGGGTTGTGCTTAGTGCCATATTAATTTTTTTTAAAGCAAAAGTCTTAACCAGAGAAACTTTTTATTTCACATTTGGATCATGCATGTTGTGGATGTTTTCTGTAAAATCACTTAATTTGCATATTCTGAGTTTAATATATGGAATTTTACAAGTCTGCAAAAGTAAAGGTTAAAAAAAGGAGAAATGTGTCAACAGGAACACTGTGATTAGGGACTGCATTTCTGCTTGCTTTAAGCAGTCTTGCTAAGTCTGAAGGAAAGATTTTCCATCTCCAAGAACAGCCACAACCTCCACTGTTTCCAACCAGACTTGAAGTAACTGCACATGTTCTGTTGATTTTGGCAAAAGTTAATCTTAACCTAGAATTTGAACTACTTTAAAGGGCAGCTTCAAATCCTGATTTAAGAGCAATAGCTATCCTTTGATTAATTAATTCAAGGGCTAATGCTTCTTTTAACCAGGATTAAATGGGAGAGGGGGAGATTGCTGTAGGGAGGAAGAAGGGACATTATGTTGCTTCTTGGTTTGCTAATGGTTTAGTTATGGTTGCATTGTCTTACCAAATAGATTTTTTAAAGGATATTAGGACTTCAGAATAACTTCCTTCTTCAATTGGTCATTGAGACATGTATTTCAATAAAATAGGGAGAGGTTTGCTTTATTTTATAACACATTGCCTTATGGGTGCTGTTTCCTACCATAGCAGAGAAGCTAGGTTCCAAAATAGCAGAGAGCACTTTTATTCAGTAGCTTGATGTCACTTTGAAGTGCTGGAAATAATGTAAACAGAGAGAGCATGCCTCTAGACAATATATTGCTACTTACAAGAAATAAAAACTTGTCATTGTAGCTTAATTTCAAGTTCAACAGACAAGGTGGATCACAATTGAAGTTACCACTGTTTTATTTTGCTTGCTGTCTCTGAATAGAAAGTGTCCCAGTATATACTGTCTTTACTCTGTGGCTCAAATTACGGTGTGCCGTAGCTTTTATACTTCCAGATTAAGTAGATGGTTAAAATTTTCTCGGGAGAAATCTTAGTTAATCACTTCAGTTTTGTTGCTTAAAGTGTTGATTTTATACCTGGAGATGCCCAGCCAACAGCAAGATAAGCAAATGAGCTGCCTGAAATAGTCTATGCCAGAGCATCTTCAAGAAGAGAACAGAGGTGTAAAATGTCTGGCCTGAAGTGGCCAGTTTCTGTATATATACTAAGACCCTGCCTATCTACTTCTGTCTGGTTAACAGAGCATAATTCTGTAAGCTTTGATTAATTTTTTTAGTTTTACCTGCACCTAGGTAAATTGCCAAACCAAGTTCAACAAGTGGTTTTGGTACTTGATCAGTAATATATACCTCTTCCCCTAAACTTGAGTAACTTTGCCCACAGCCTTGTTCTGACACCAGATAGTGAAAGCTGGTTACTCGCTGTGTGTAGCGTCTCCGTGCCACTGCTGTTTGCAGCTGGTGCTGGTGTGGATTTTGGTCGTGATTGGGCAGTTCCTTTTTCTTCCTTCAAAGTACATGCAGACAAAAAGGAAACAACAAATTACAAACATGAAAAAAAGAAAAAACACCAAGAATCAGTAAAGGCAATAAAAATAGTGTAACCTCCCCCCATTAAATAAGTATGTATTGGTTTCCAGCTTTCCTAACACAGATTATGTATAACTCTATAAAATAACTTATGTTTACAAATGTAGATCAGATGTTTCAACTGCTACTTTTCCAAATATACTGATTGTTGAAGCCTACAGGTAGCAATATTGTCAATTTATCCATTTCAGCTAGGTCCATTAATTTTATCAACCAGTCCT
The DNA here is from genome assembly GCA_948472985.1 of Iguana delicatissima. Lineage (NCBI taxonomy): Eukaryota > Metazoa > Chordata > Lepidosauria > Squamata > Iguanidae > Iguana > Iguana delicatissima. Next base: position 429,176 of record CAOKZL010000781.1, read on the forward strand.
CTCTAAATGGAATTTTTATATTCTTCCACTTTGGTGTGTATGATAATCTTGTTGCAGTGGTCATATATTGTAGTGTCTTGCCATACTTCTTCACTTGTTCTACTAATCCCAACAAATATAATTCCAGCTTCAATTGAACCTTAAATTTCAAAATTTTATATACCATGCAATATAATTGATTCCATTTTTTTTTGCCTTTTCACAGGTCCACTGTATGTGATAAAAAGATGCTACTTTTTGCTTGCATTTCCAACATGTATTAGAATATTCTTTATTTTTAATTTTTCTGGTATGAAATACCAAAATCCATCATCTTGTAAAAGTTCTCTTTAAAATCATCACGTAATGAGAATTTAGTTCCCTTTGAACAATTTTTCTCACATTGTACCAACTGTATATTATGCCAAAGATTTTGTGCCCACTTTATCATACAATCTTTAACCAACTCTTTTTCCATCTCTCTTTTTTTTTTGAGAAAAATTCGTACATCTTAAAATCAAGTGTTCATCATCTGAGCACGGATGTTTCTCAGATTCTCATTTGACTGATTTTCTGACTCAAAATCATACAAGCTTTTGTCCGTTTTAAACCTTTCTACTGTCTGTCTGTATGAGAACCATTGGAAACTTTAATCTTCTGATACTAATTTTTCAGTTGAATTCAGTGGTATTCTTGATCACATTCTGAAAGATCTTGATAAGTTGCCCATTTTTCCTTAGATGATGTCTCCTTTCCATAAAAAGCTTCTCGTGATGACACCAACAAGAGTGTCTCTATTCCATACTCCTAACAGAGTACATCGTGTAGTGATTGTTAAAATCTCATTCACTTTGGCTTTATGGTAGCATAATAATCATGCCACCCAAACCTCAGTTCATGCCCTTCTAAATTCAACAATCATTTGTTTGTTAACATAATCTAGTCCTTCATCTAACCCAAACAGGATGTGCAAAATACAATTTCAAGTCTAGTAAACCCAATCCTCTTTGTTTAACATCTTGTAAAATTTTATATTTGACTCTTGTTCTTTTTCCCCCTGCCATATAAACTTGATATGTCACTATGCCATTGCTTAAATAAGATATTGTTAGCCAAAATTGGTATTATTGGAAACAGAAACAATATTCTTGGTAAAATATTGATTTTGATCACAGACATTCTCCCCAACAGCGATAGTTTTAAGTTTCATCCTTCTTCAAAAATCCATCTTAATATCATTCCATGTCTTAATATAATTATTTTCAACACATGTAATGTTGGTCATAGTAATACCTAAGTATTTCATTTTTTTCTTCTTCATGGTCTGTGTGACTTACCCAGTTGGGGTTTACTGTGCCTGTGTAGTTCATCGTTCAGAACCTTCTAGAGCTGTTTTGTAAGCATTTCGGTGGTAGCCTCTCCTGTGCTGGTATATATGACCAGCCATTTTCCTGCTCAAACCTTCAGTTCCTTTTTGTCTGTTGCAGCACCAGTATAGAAAGGAACAGCTGGTTGTGTGTTTTGGTGTAGATTGTAGGCTGTTTTGACTCGGGCTGCTTACTACTTCTTGTCTTTAGTTCTCACTTGGCTATAGTAACTTTATTCTTACAGCTTCACTTGGACTGCTTCTGGCTTCTCTCTTATTTACCTAATTTAACTACAATTCCTTCAATATTTGCTGTGCCATCAGGACCTTTCAAAAAGTGTTCTACCTGTGGAGCTAAGATTCCTAGTATTGATGGCCAGTCCTGTTGCCTTTTGTTCCTGGGATAAACTCATAACATAGGGCCCTGCTTGGAGCGTAAGGTGCTGACACTGCAGGCCCACAAAAAATGCTCGTTGCACCTGAATGTCCTCCTATATGAGCAGACTTTAACTTGTCTGGGTGATCTTTGTACGTTTGGATGATCTTTGTACATCTGGTACATCTGGTTCCATATACCTGCTCTGTGTTGACTTCTCTCTCATTTGCTTTGTGAACTTTGGGTGATCATACACTGAGGCTACTGTGGCTGAACTGGCCAAGTGTCCTGCCTCTGATCCTGCGGTTGGTACAGGGAGTTCAAAATGTGATGCCCTCCTTACCAGAGTCCCTTCAATGCTGGGGTGCTTTCTCAATCTTGAGTCAGTTTTGAAGTATGCTGAACGCAAATTCCATAAGGCAGCTAAGGATTCTTCCCAGCCCCAGTTGCCATCTGTATTGTTTTCCACAATTTCATGTGATCTGGCCTCTCTGGACTGCTTGCCACTTCCTTTGCCTCTGGCCTGAACCTCTGAACCTTCCACTCCACGTCAATCTCCACAGGCTGTGCAGGCCTCTGTAATGTTGGATGGGGAGATTGTTGATTCTCCTTCCTCTGACCCTCAGCATTCTTCAGGCTTTCCAGCTCAACCAGAGCCCTGATCATCTCCTCTGGGGACACATATTTCCAGGTATATACCTCTTCCACTATCTCCACTGGTTCTGTGTGAGCCTCCATTCTGACACTGCTCCGCAGGTTCTTCTGCCTCTTCTGTTTTGTCAGGTTCAAGTGTCATAGATCATCCCCCTCCAGCCCATCATGAATCCAGCCCATCATGACACCACCATGATACCATCATGAATCCAGCCATCATGGCACCACCATTCCTCTGAGGCTGCTGAGTCCAGGTGGTTGGGCTTCAGGCATCACCGTTCGTTTCCTAGACATAGCCAGTACTCTTCTTCACCCTCAAAAGTGGATTCTCTCTCTGAGGAGAGTGTAGAATACTGTTCTGGCACTTGCATTGGCTCTGCCACCCTCTCCATGCTGTGTTGCCGCTCCATTGGTTGCTCCTTTTGCAGACATCTCATCTCCATCTCCAAGGAGTCTACACTGTCATTTCTCTGAGTCTTTCATTTCTAATGATTCGGGCTCTGATTCCATCTTGTCTTCCTCTGTGATTTTTCAGCAACATTCACCCCCTAACATTCTAGGTGAGCATGAATTAGTATCACCCACAGACAATGTCCATACGTTTGCAGAGTTTATAATTTGAATGGTGAAGTCCCTCCAGTTGGACATGAAGTCTCATGAACCAGAGCTGAAGGACCCTGTTTTCAAGAGACTTCAAGCAGAGGTTCCTGCATCATCTTATATACTTCTTCCAGCTCTTCTGAAAATTGCTCAAAGAATCCTGGAGTATCCCATCATCTGTGCATCCAACATCCAACAAGGGAGACACTTTATATAGAATGTTTAGTGCAAGCACTGACTCGCTCTCTCAACATCCACACCCCAACTCTATTGTTGTGGAAGCTGCACTCTATTGTTGTGGAAGCTGTTGTGGAAGAACGCTGTGCAGAGGAAGGTGATGACCCCTACTGATAAGGAGGGTTGCAAGATCGATACTTTGGCTAAGGAGTTTTATTCCACAGCAGTGCTGTCTCTGCATGGCCAACTACCTTGTCTGCATGGTGGCTTATCAACAGCATCTGTGAGAAAGAATGACACCCCTTCTAGCCAAACTTTCCAATGATGATTGATGTCTGGCAGCAGCCTTTCAGACCAAAGCTCATGCCTTGGCATCACAAGAACTTACAACAGCGAGACATGTGTCTGATTGCAGCTCAAAATCTCTTGCGTTGTCATGCCTGGCTGTGATCCTCCAGCCTATCTCATCAGGCCAGGAATACAATTGAAGATCTCCCCTTCGGTGAATCTGGGCTGTTCCAGAAGGACACAGGTGGCACTTTGGAGCACACCCATAAGATGAGAATGAAGGCCCATAAGTTTGGTTTTCCCTCTCAGTCTGCTTCCTCCTCCAGATCTTGTTATTTCTGGTTGAGGCACCCATCTACATCCAAGGGAGGCTACAACCCAGTTCCACCCAAGAGATCACACTTCTGCCATTGTCATGAAAGTCTGCTGGGACTTCTCATTATAGGTCTCAGTCCTACACAAAGAAACTATTGGACGGTAAATGTCATCTTAAACTCTTTCAATGGCCTCCTTTCTTCAACTTTCCTTTTTTAGTTACAGACTCCACTCTGGAGTTTGGTCCACACGCCTGGTCCTCCATCATAATCAGCTCTTGGGTCCTTGATATCATCAACAGGGGCTTCACAATCAAATTCATTGAATATCAACCTGCTGGCATCATTCGCATCACCACACCTTTCGCTCCTCTCTTGGGAGAGGTAGACACTCTTCTCCAGAAGATTGCTCTTGAACCCATTCTACTGTCCTCCATCCTGAGAAGCTTCTTCTCCCATTACTTAATCGTTACAAAGAAGGATGGTGGACTTTATCCTAAGTTTGATCTGAGGGATGTGAATTTATTCATCTGTCCCAGGCATTTCCATATGGTTACTTTGAACTCTTATCTTCCCGTTGCTGGAAGGAGGTTGGTTTCAACCTTGGATTTCAAGGACACATATTTTTACACTGGGATCTGACCATCGCATTGGCAGTACCTCTGCTTTGCCTTAGGAAGGAAGGCCTACTGATTCTGTATCCTACCCTTTGGGAAACTTTTCATAAAGTGTATGGCAGTTGTGGCAGTGTGGCTATGCCAACAGGACATCATCATCTTTCCATACATAGGTGACTGGCTCCTTGTTGCGTGTTCCTGGTTTTGCTTATTCTCATATATAGACCTCACTCTTTAGCTTCTACACTATCTCAGTCTCATCAGTTTAGAGTCATCCTGCACCATCCAGTTCATTGGAGCAATGCTTGATTGTTTGAATGCAAGAGTATGCCTTCTCCTGGATTGTTATCATGATCTATGTTGGGCTGTCCTTTGGTGCCATCATTCCAGCCATATACTATCCAAGTTAGTCCAGGTTCTGCTGGGCCTTATGGCCTCCACAACCTTTGTGGTCTCAGACGTATGCCTTCAAATGCAACGGCTTCAGGCCAGGTTCCTTTCAGTGTTTGATGTCCTCAAAGACTTTCCTTGATTGGATCTGATCATCCCAAGAGCTGTTGATTAGTCTCTGCAGTGGTGGTTCCACTTTGACAACCTGCTTGTCGGGATGCCTTTTGTACCAGGTCAGTCCACACAGTTCTTGATTATAGATGTATCTTTGATAAAATGTGGCACCCAAACAGATTTTTAGTCAGGAGGCAGCAGATTACGAAACTGAGCTCTACATCAACACACTTGAGATGCTAGCCTTGAAGAAGGCTCTTTGTGCTTTCAACTCTCTGGGGTTATACCAGGCAGTTCAAATAATATCCGACAACACCATGGTGGTTTATTACTTATTACAGGTCAGCACATGGTTGGCAACCTTTCTGAACCTCATCTTTCAGATTTGGGACTGGTGTCTGGAAAGAGGCATCCTGCTCTCTACAATCCATCTTCCAGGAACAGAGAACACCTAGGCAGATGCCCTGAGCAGAACAATGGTATCCTGCCACGAGTGGGTGCTTCATCTGGAAGTTCTCCAGTCCATGTTCTGCAGGTCGGGTTTGCCAGAGATCAACTTCTTCGCAACACCTCAGAATGTGCAGCGTCCAACATTCTGCTTCAGGACTCGAATGGAGAAGCCTCCCTAGGAGATGCATTCCTGTATCATTGGAGAAACATTGCTGTGCATACTTTTCCCTGATTCCTCTCATCACCTGAGTCCTTTCCATACTGGCTTGGGACAGAGCGAACTGCATTCTTATAATCAGGCAGCCGTGGTTTGGCCATCTTCTCCACCTGTTTCATGGAGTCTGTTTCAAGTTTCTGTTGAGACTGGATCTTCTGATGTTTCACAAGGGCCAGGTTCAACATCCTGACATGGAGATGCTGAAATTGACAGCCTGGAGGATATGTCCCTAGCTTCCTTGTCAGCACCCCTTTGTCAAATCCTGGTGGCTGCTCTAAAGCCTTCTACTTGAAACTCGTATTCTTAAAAGTGGAACAAGTTTCTTCTGTTTCTGACTTCTCAGCACATACATCCAACTGCAGCTCAAATTCAGCACATTTTGGATTTCCTCCTATCTTTGTCTGAGAAGGGCTTCTTGCTTTCATCCATCAAATGCTACCTTGCTGCCATATCCCCTTGGTTCCAGTTATCAGGTGAGCCATCCTTCTTCCAGCACCCTCTGGTTAAGAGTTTCTTGAGGGGCTGCCAGAACTTGCATCCTCAACTTCGACCTCCCACACCACAATGGATCTTGGAACTTGTTCTGTACAGCTTTCTTGGAGAGCATTCAAACTATGACAACCTGTGATATCCGTCTCCTAACGGGGAAGAGAGCATTGCTTGTAGTTATAACATCCACCAAACAGGCTGGAGGGCTCTGTGCATTCCATATCAACGCTGCCTGTCTCTGTTTCCACAAGGTCAGTGTTGTTCTCAGGCTGGATATTACTTTCTTTCCTAAAGTAGTCTCTGTGTTCCATCTGAATCAGGACATCATACTGCCTTCATTCGTACTGAAACTGTCTTCTGAACTTGAACAGACTCTCCATTACTTGGATGTTAAAAGAGTGTTGGCCTTCTACCTCAGTAGGACAGCTGACACTTGTCAGACTCAAAGATTCTTTGTTTGTTACTTGAGACACAAGAAAGATTTGCTGGTTTCTGCCCAGTGTCTCTCCAAACGGATTTCTTCTGTCATTCATCTAGTGTTTCAGCTTGCCAAGAAAGATGATTCTGTGACTGTGTACAATCACTCCACAAGAGCTGTGGCTGCTTCTTCCACCTTTTTAAAGGATATTCCTCTGGAAGACATTTGCAGGGCAGCTACCTTTGGTCATAGCCTCTGACCTTTATTACACATTATAGATTGGACTTGTGGTTGAGGGCTGATGCTGCCTTTGAGAGAACAGTGCTGTATTCCTGTGTCATGTGACTCATTCATCACTTAGGTCAGTAGTTTGCTAAGTTTCCTATTTGCGTGACTCACAGAGACCGTGAAGAATGGCTTGCTTACTTGTAACTGTGGTTCTTTGAGTGGTCATCTGTGAACTCACACAACACTCACTGTTCCTACCCACTTTTGTCATGCTCAACATTTATAGCTCCTGGGGTGCTGCTTCAGTGGCCGTGGAACTGAAGGTTTGAGTCGGAAAATGGCTGGTTATATGAACCAGCACAAGAGAGGCTGCCACCAAAATGCTTACATAACAGCTCTAGAAGGTTCTGAACAGTGCATTGCACAGGTGCAGTAAACCGCATTTGTTTGAGTTTGCAGATGACTAACTGAAGAAGTTACACATAAGCAACCTGTTCTTTCTCAACTCTAAATCGTAACTGGTCCATCAATTTTACTTGTTCTTCCCCTCTTATATTTATTAACATCATTGTTTTTTCTTTGTTTATCTTAAACCCAGCTACCTCTCCAAATTCTTTCAATATCTCCAACCACACTTTTATACAGTCAGTAGGGTCCTTTAAAATAATCTGCAAATCATCTGCAAATGCTCTTAACTTACATACTTCCTTTTTTATTTTTCTACCTTTAATTCTTTCATCATGTCTTATTCCCTATTCAGAAATTCAAGAGCTAAGATAAATAATAAAGGGGAGAGTGGACACTTGTCTTGTTCCTTTTTGAACATTGCATGGTTTACGCAACTCACTGTTGATCAAAACCCATGATTTCTGTCCACTGTAAATTCCCTTAAATCATGTCATAAAATTATCACCAAAGCTCATCTTGTCTAAAGCTCCAAACAGAATGTCCCAGTTCAGATTATGAAAGGTTTTTCAGCATCTATAAATATAAGCACCACCTGCTTCTTATTTATTTATCTAAATCAGTGGTTCTCAACCTGAGGGTCCCCAGATGTTCGTGGACTTCAGCTCCCAGAAGCCCCAGCCACTATGGTCAGTGCTCAGGGCTTCTGGGAGCTGAAGTCCACAAACATCTGGGGACCCACAGATTGAGAACCACTGATCTAAATAATCCGAAATATCCAAGATATATCTGGTATTACCATGTATCTGTCTTTTTGGCAAAAATTCAGCATGATTTTTATGAATAAGATCATGGCAAATTCTCTTCAATCTTTCTGCTAAAATTGTAAAAATCTTGTAGTCATTATTCAGTAATGAAATAGATCTGTAGTTATTTGTCGTTGTCAGGTCTTGACCTTCTTTTGGAATTAAAATTACTGTTGCCTTTTTCTAGGTCTCATTTATCAATCCCTCCACAGAATTGAATTTGGTAATTTCTGTAAAGGTAAAAATAACTGCTCCCAAGACATGTTCAATAACCTGCCAATAAACCATCTGGGCCTGGAGTTTTGCTATACTTGATTTTCTTAGTGGTCTTGACAGTCTCACTCACTATGGTAGAAGCATTTACCATCTGTTATTGCAGATCTCAAGCAGATTATGTTTGTCTAAATATTCATCTATTGTAGCTAGTGAAAGTTGTTGCTTTTTAAATAATAATGTATAATAATGGTGAAATGACTTCTGAATATTTATGTTATCACTTACTATCCTTTTCCCTTTCTATGTCTTCAAAATTAACTTTTTCTTTTCTCAGGAAAGTTTCATTCAATCTCCAATTCCTTGCTGCACTTTTCCTCCTTGAGATTAAAATCACAGGATTATTATCTAAAAAGAGGTTTTGTAAAATATCAATTTTTATAATCCCATTATAAATTTTTGATCTCATACTTAAATCTCCAGTCGTCTACCACCTCCACCTCCAGATTGTCATATCTCTTATCTCTATCTATCAATATAGATTTTGGGAGTTTTCCTTGTGTAATCTTTATGTCTTTCTCAGCAATTTATCCATTAACTTTTCATAAAAGGCTCCCTTATTGTCTGTGGGTGCATAAACCTCATCACTAAGTTTTTGATCCCACAGTTATCAGTTAGAACACCCACATACTTACCATTTTGAACTCTGAATAGAGTTTCTGGTGAAAAATTAAGGTTCACATAAACCTATTTTTCTACTTAGATGACACTTTTCTATTTTTCTACTTAGATGACACTGCAATATATTTTTACCTAATTTGGGATAATGTATGCCTAATATCTCTTCTGTATATATATATATATAGGAGGCAAACTACATCTTGTTTCAATTTTTTTCAAATAGTGGAATATTTTAGTATTTTTCTGGGAAGTATGTTTATATTGCTTACTTTCCATATTTTACATCTCAAATCCATGTCAGGCTAAATGTTTTAAAAAGTCCAGACCTTTTGCACCTCTGATTTCTTCTTCTTCTCCATTTGGTGTCTTTTTTCCCTGGGTGAGTCTTGATCTGAATACCCTCTTGAACTTCCTCTTGCACTCTAGATTGCCCCAGTTCTTTCTGAAATTTCTGTCTTTGGGTATATAGGTATTTAGAGAATTCGTATTATGTGTAAGTCAAATTTGAGAGATTGGAAATATTGTGTTGGATATAGCTTGTTGGATCAAGCACTGTTTATATCTTATAGAAAACTTAGAAAATTTTGAAATGTAAATATATACTGATAATAAAATCTAAAGACTGGATCTTTTTCGTTTATATGTTTCAGCTCGGATGTCATTTGTGTCACTGACTTTTTCATTTCTTTCATCTGTGATGTCACTTCTGTCATGTCTAATTTTAATTCCTTTCTAAATTCTGCCATTAAGTCTCTTCCCATCCATCCGTCTGCATTTTTATGGACTTGAACTTTTCCATATATTTTTGAAAAATACATGTTGACCCAGATAGCAGATCTAAAGATCCTTTTCTTTCAAGTTCTTTTACTTTGTATCTTGTGCCAGAATTCACAAACATCTTAGTCACAAATTTATTAAAGAAAAAAAAATTAAAAGCTGTCACAAGAAAAATGAAAAAAAAAATAGTTGCAGTAATTATTTTTGTTCACCCAATGTCACACTTTGCTTAGCTTTCTCTATATAGGCACTATTTATAGCATACAGTCACTTACATAGGTCTCTGGCTTACCCTTTATTTCTGTAGAGGTGACCTTGCTGTTATTTCAGTCCTAAGGTAAACAAAAGTTCCATTCTCATACAAATTCTGTTTATCCATATTGCATACACAATATTTCATCAATTCTTAGTAATTTGTTAAATGTCTTTCAGATCTTGCCTTCTGCTTTATATTGAGGCTACTTATACACATTTAAGAGGCCTTTAAAAAAGATCCAAGTCAATTCACTCACATGGCTAGTTTATGCTTGGTCAGACAGAGAAGCACATTTGCAGAAGTTAGAAGTTTCATCAGTGTAATCAGAAAGTTTGTAAACATTACTTTTTGGCTTTAGAAAATCTTGGTTGTTAGAGGCTTTAGTGGTATTTATTGCTTTAAAAGCCAGCAGATCATGCAGTGGAGCAAGTTGCAAATGACAATCTCTTACCCCAATACCTACGAACATTTTGATTAGATTACCAGAAGGAAATCCCAGGACACTCCTTTGGTGAATCTCCACACCCCTTGTGTCCAAGGGGCAATATCTTCTAGTCTCAAATGGCCAACAACCAGGAGATTCTGGGCAACAAGTCCTCTCTTTGCAAAAGCTATGAAGAGGATGACCTGCACGTCATCATCTTCTTCCTGGAACCTTTGTTGGGGCCGTTCCTGTGGCAAGATTATATATGGTAGCCACTTTATTATTCATATAAAATATTTATTGACCACCTTTCAGGTTAGATGGAATCATAAGATGATTCCCAGGATAAATTAAATTACGTTTTTTTAAATAAGCCACGAACATAAATTCCTCCCAAACAAAACTCCTGTAAAATGCTAAAATGTGCCAACATAAAAATTGACATTTTAAATCTAATAGAACAGGAGACCAGCATAATGCTGCTTAAAACCATCCAAGTCTTAAAACTGTTTAAAGCCACTTAAAACCCATGAAAGCACAACATTCTTTTCAACAGATTTGACAGAAGGACTGTAACCTGAATAGTATCGATTCTAAGAATGATCCTTGTCAGTTTTACAGGGTGATAGCTGTTTTTTTAAATTGAGTGCATTTTGAAAGAGTGATAGTCTTTTAAATGGTCCAAACATTTGGTCTAAGTATATTTCTTGCTTCTTCATTCTTTAGTACTGTATTGTCAATCATTTTTTTCTGAATAGATTTGAGGATTTTCTTGCCCGGAAATGGTCATCAGAGAAGCGCTTCGGCTTAGAAGGATGTGAAGTAATGATCCCTGCTCTCAAAACCATCATTGATAAGTCTAGTGAAATGGGAATTGAATATGTTATAATGGGTATGCCCCACAGGTAAATGCTTACCTAACTCAATTTAATGTATGCTTTTGTATTGTACTTACTTGCACAAGTTAGTGGACATTATTACAGATTTCTATTTCCTAGTTTTAGAACAGTGATTCTCAACTTACGGTCATCCAAATTTCCTGGACTTCAGTTCCCAGAATCCTCAGCCAGTAAGCTGGTGACCAAGAGTTCTAGGAGTAACCATTCAAACAGCTAGATAATAAAAAAAGTTGACAATTACTGTTTTAAAGTTTGATTATAGTGTAGGGGTCAGGCCAAAACTTAATTTATCTGTGATGTGATGTTGAAGTAGAGCTAGGTGTTTCTCTGCCAAAGAATGTGTTATAATTAAAAATAGTGTCTTGGTTAGTTCAGAGTTTGAACTGGAATTGGAGGGCAGTGGTCATTTTAAACTCATGGACAAGCTGGCAAACTTAAGCCTTTTTACAGTGATATAACAGTAAATTTTTACATAACTGCATTCAGCATTAGAGTCCCAATAGACACATCATCATAGAGAGCTAAAATGCAGGTCACTTCAAGAGGTCACCTAAATAGTTAATAAACAGACAATCACGGGTACCAAAACTGAAGACCTATTAGTAATAGCATCTGGACCCAGCAGTAAGTAATGGAGTATAAAACTGGCTTGGAAGGTAATTGAATTGTTCAAGGTCAACTGAGTTAAAGGAGTAGCAGAGATATAAGAGGATGGCAGAAAATTTACGTTACTGTATATACTCATGTATAAGTCTAGAAATTTTAGTAAAAAAACCCAACCACCCCAAACTGAGTTAGCTTACTTATGCATCAGTGTAAGTACTGTATCGTAACTGTAATAATAATAATAATAATAAGAAAATAACCTTCCCTTTCTCTGAGTAGAGTGAGAAAAGTGAGAGTTTAGTCCATCTGGGGAGAACATAAAAGAAGCACTGACCTGCTCTACTGTCTCCACTGTGGCACCACTTCACTGCATAAGATATAGGGTAGATGTCTTTGAATGAAATGATGTTTTTAGCAAGGGAGTCTGAGAAACTGAGACAAATAGCGTGGACCATAGATTTTGTTCTGTAGACCTCCTTGACAAATTGGAAATAAATGTATACCTCGTGCTTTATTTTCCCTGTTGATGGCATTGTCCTCCTAAACAAAATTACCTCTTTTGGACATGTCCCCAAATCTATCTCTGCTTAGTAATCTTTTCCCTCCAGAATTCCTTTTCTTTTTCTTTTCTTTTGTTTTCTCTTTCCTTTTGGTCTTAGTCTAGTTCTTATTTTAAAATTTAAGCAGAAATGTAATGCATTTAAATATTTACATTTCAGCATGCTGTTCTTTACCCCCATTTTCTTCCTCTTGCATTTCTTTTTCCTTTCCTTTTCTTTTTCTTTTTTGAAAAAATTGTAAGTCAGTGTGTCCAGGGACCTATTTGTTACTTTTTTTTAAAAAAAAACAACCCTGCACATTTTAGGTGATAAAAAAGTAAAAAATGATGATGATAGTTTAGTATTATTTTAATCTTGACTTCTTCTATGTTTTAGATATATATAGTTTTATTTGTATCTCTTTTTATTCTGTAAGCTGGTTTAGTCCGACTCTTGGATAAAAAAGGGATATAATTAAAGTGATTGATTGATTGATTGATTGATTATGAAAATTATGCAGAAATATAACAGAAATCTAGTCAAAACTTAACATGCTGATAAAATGCATATTGTTGAACTTGAGGAATAGAACTTTGTATTAAACTCTTAATAGAATTGTACCTATATATGCAGATATTAATTGATTGCTTCTTTGTGTGGTTTTCTATGTGTTCTTTCCCTTTTTTTTTTTAAAGAGGGAGACTGAATGTATTAGCCAATGTTATTCGGAAGGACCTAGAACAGATCTTTTGCCAGTTTGACCCAAAGCTTGAAGCAGCTGATGAGGTTAGACAACAGTTCTGATATTTTCAGAAGATTTTCACTTTCTACTTACCTTAATGGTTGTTTTGAATTGTTTTCAATAATGATTTATTTGTTAAAACATTTATATTCCCCCTTTATCACAGGATCTCAGGGTGGTACAGTACAAACAATTTTAAACATAAAAGTTAAGACTTAATAGCTTATATGTCTTTAATTTTCTGACTCATATGACTAAGAGTAAGTAACACATGGGTTGTGTTGACAGATAGAATTAAGCCAGAGGTAAGTGACTGTACAGGGGGTGAGGCCATTGAGTTCCTGCTTGCCATGAGTAGGGTTTTTGCGTGAGTGGTTTTAAAAACTTCTTTTTACCTGATTTTCTTTTTTGCCAAAAATAATGGGTAGGTGGTTTGGGAGCTATTGGAGATCCTTGTGGGGGGCTTTAAGGCTCCAAAATGGGACACCTGGGACTGCATGCTGCCATTATTTGTTTAAAATACTGTTTATGAAAGAAGATAGGTGACTGCTCATACACAAGCAAACATATTGTTTTAAATCAAGTCACTAATCTCACCTAGAATGGACCAACCAGATCCGTGGGATTTATGGCTTAAATTAAAAATTAAATCAGTGAGTCTTTTCTGTTTGGTCTATCAGTTGTACTTAGGCTATGGCAGTTTTTTTAACCAATCTTTGTTGTTTCCCATGTCCACTTTAATTCTTGATTGCTAAACTGAAGTCCTACATAGCAACCAGAGGAAGGTCATAATTTTTGGCATGGCACAGAGGAGCAATCCACCACAGTTGGATTTATCCCTGCATGCCAACTGGATCAGGCAGGAGTCCACTTTCTTTTCAGTAGCAGTGGACCAAAAATCAACATAACTTATGTTCTGTTCACTAGTGAATTAATTTTTTGGTAAACTGGCCATGGAGAAGGTTTTGGTGGAGAACAGAGAGAAAAAGCAAGTAATGCTTACCTTTCCAAAAAAAAAAAGTAGAAGGCCTTTTCAAGGAAAGTATACTTCCTTTCAAGGTAATAATGTAAACGACAGGTAGTCAGACGTCAGTTTTCAGTGGCAGTAATGGTTTAGCCCAAGAGTTCAATTTAGCCAGTTAGAAACATATAATAGACAGGGCCACGGAAAAGTAGAATCTACCAACAAAGAGGTAGATTACAATATTGGCAAAAGAAAAGCACCAGTGGGAGAACAACTTCTGCTTTTCAAGATCTTGTAGTCTCAGGTGACATCAGGTCAGTGTGTAAACCAATTAGTAATGTGAGGTTACAAAATATTGTTTTACAAGAGGGTGGAAAGGACGTTATTTACTTTTGTTGAATATTACAAATTGAATAAATATGAATAATCACAGACAGCTTTTCATAGAACTGTGTTGCAGTCAGTAAAGACAAGTAATACTCTTACTCAGTCAGAGGCTTTGGTAAGTCGCAATCATGGTGTATTGCTCTTCTGTGCCATCCCCAGAATGAACAGTGGACTTGCGATGAATACTCATTCTGGGATGACAGGAGGAGCAATCCACACCCACCCAAATTTAAAAAAAAAAGGTGGTCACATTTCAGGTAAAATAAATATAGAGTCAGGTTAGTTAGGTCTAGATAATCAAATTGTCAGGGAAGGCAGGGAGTCCTAATTGTCACAACTGAAAAGAACATGGACTCTTGCCTGATCCCGCTGGCACATGGAGATAAACCCAATTGTGGTAGATTGCTCCTCCTGCCATCCTAGAATGAATGTTTGTAGTAAGTCCGACAATTTACTTTTCTGTTGGCCAGATTCAAAAATTGGGTGTAGAAGACACATGCTCCCCTCTTTCAAGGTCTTGTGTCATCCTGAGCCAAATACAATTATAAATCTTTTCTGTATATTATCGCTTTTTGCCAACTGTATGGACAAAACTTCTTCATACTGTGGCTGCTTTAGAATGACACCATTTTTTTTAATAAAAAAATGTTACTGGTAAGCCAGCAGAAGAAAAGATAGTAGTAATCTATGTAAAAGAGGGTGGGTAGATTGTTGTTGAAACATTGGGCAGCAGATCAATAATGTGATCCATGGAAAAGATTTTTAGATCAACCACGATTCCCAGAATCTACCGCCAGCTTACATGGCCTCTGAAAAAGTCACCATTCTGAATTCTTTTCTGCAATTATATGTGTTGTGCTGTTGGTGTGGTTTGCTGCAAAGATGTGCTTTTAGTATATATCTATCATTAGAGAGGAACAAAAGCACCAATGCTACCTTTATTTTCCACCCCTAGCAAGGTGGCTCTGGCTAGGTAACCAGCTGGAGGTCTTGTCAGCAACAGTTGAACAGGAAAAAAATCTGCTTTGTGGTAAGCTAAAGAGGAACGATGCCTGTGTGAAAATGCCTACAAGTTTTTTTTAGCTGTAGAAGTTGTTTCTTCTGATAGCTTTTCTTTCTTTGTGTTTCTGTAACCAAGGAGGTAGTAGGGGCATAGCAACAATTTATAATTAAACTGAGTTTGTTAAAGCATGTTTAATCCAAGCTAAGGCTCATAAACTGGCAATACCCTAGTTTCTAGGTGTGACTCGTTACTTCCAAATTCTAGTTGACTGGATGGATTTGGACATACAAACAACTTAGAGTTTAGATTTTAAAAAATGTCTGAATCTGGTCATACTGGTGATTCATTTATGCGTGAAATTTATTTATTTATTGTATTTCAGGGATCTGGGGATGTAAAATATCACTTGGGAATGTACCATGAGAGGATCAATCGAACAACAAACAAAAAAATTACCCTGTCACTTGTGGCTAATCCATCTCATTTGGAAGCAGTAGATCCTGTGGTACAAGGGAAGACCAAGGCTGAACAATTTTACCGAGGGGATACTGAGGGAAAGAAGGTAAGATTGCCTGGATAATAGGTTTTCCTTGGCCTAATTTTTAATAAACAAGTCTACGGTAGCTGTCTGATATTTAAACACACTACTTAAATCTTCAAAAGGAATTTTTTTTTTATATCAGTTCAGTTTTTGTAGCAAAAAGTTGCACAAGAAGTGTGACTTGATGTGTTCTTTAGTCCTGAACTATTTTTTTCTTAATTTAGTGTATGTATTTGCTAAAACTTTCAGTTTCTCAAGGCTATTAAGAGGTCATTACATTTCTGGTTAGCAACTAGTTTTATTAAAGGGCTTCTTTGAGAAAGAGCAAGGTGGGGAATAACCTAGCTGCTATCAAGTAAAATTGGAGGATGTTGCAGCAGATGTTTCTCCTCCATACCCTTCTTTGGGTTGTTTGCTTATTCACTTATTTGAGACTTTTATTTATCACTTGTCAGTCTGTTGTGGCGACTGAGGTGGTATACAATGAACAAAGGAACAAAGCTTGGATCCAAGAGGGACCTCCAAGTATGCTCGATCTTTGAGACGGAGTATGGCGTCATCCAAAACAGATTGTAATACCAACCCCAGGTAGCTTTCTCGGTGACCAGCATAATTTCCATCTTGTCTAAACTGATCCAAAATTTATTTGCCCACATCTAATCCTTCATGGCATTTAAACAATGATTTGGGGCTTCTACAGTCTAGAAGAGAGATAGAGCTGTTTATAATCAGGTTACTGTTGTCACCTCATACCCCAGCTCTAGATGACCTCCCCCAGTACCTTCATGTAGATATTAAAAAGCATCTGGGCTGAGTACTAAGTACTGAGCCTTGTGGGACCTTGGAGTCTAATGTCCAGGAGGTTAAATAACAGTCTCCCAGCATCACCCCCTGGGAATATTCAGCGAAGAAGGAGCAGAACAATTGCAGAACAGTACATCAAGTCCCATATCAGTCAAATGATCCAGAAAGATACCATGATTAATTGTATCAGATTACTCTGAAAGGTGCAGCAGAACCAATGTAGGTGCAACCCCCTGTCCAGTTCCTGGTGTAGGTCATCCATCAAGGTGGATCAAAGCTGTTTTTGTCCCAGAACCAGATTTAAATAGAGATTGAAATTGATGCAGGTAATCAGTTTCCTCTATGAAAGCCTCAAATTATGGACTCATACTAGACTACAGCAACTCCCCATCACCCATTGGAAGTGGCCTGCTGTTGAACCCAGGAGCTTGGTGGACACAACTTGGTCAAGTTAACACCCTCCTCTTCAGTCTACTGGGAGGCCAGATGCTCTCCTGCAGACCAGATCTGTTTCTTTGGATTGATTCCATGTGAACCTACAGATTTTTTGTAATGTGTTTTATGATAAGAAAAAAAATTGTAATTGGATTAGGGACATGGTTCCACTTGAAATTTTTTGGCTGATGATAAATAAGCCAATTGTTTTTCAATTTCTGATCACTTAGGTCATGTCTATACTTTTACATGGAGATGCTGCCTTTGCTGGACAAGGAGTGGTTTATGAAACCTTTCATCTCAGTGATCTTCCATCATATACCACTAATGGTACCATTCATGTTGTGGTCAACAATCAGGTAAAAATGAGAAAACATATTGAGGAATCTGGGCTTCCTTTTTTGGCATTTCTCTTTCTGTGAGTTTTGGAACAGATAGTAGAGCCGCTCAGAATGGTGTTCCTTGTTATTGCGCCAAAGTCCCTATGGCTACAAGAAAATATTGTGAGAAAGAAACCTGAAGAATTTTAGAAAACATCACCAGAAAATCTGGAAAAAAAGAAAGGAAGGAAACAATATCTCAGGTTGTTTATGCAATGTTATTCTGAGTTTAGAATGCAAAATATTTTATTACATTGTCCAAATTGTTCATAGATTACCATAGGTTGGACCCTGTGGCATTTTGCCCTCTCTTTTTCTCCAGCTGCAATAGATAACTACTAAATCAAAGAAGAAAAGAATGGTATATAATATGCTTTTTTCTAAATATGTATCATTCTGCCACATAAATAAGAGTGTATTAAGCAAAACATAAATTTTATTGCTTAGAACAGAAGAAGGGGAAGAAAGAGAGTAAAGGGAGAGAGGGAGAGGGAAATTGAAAATTACTTGCAAGGTCCTATGTTTCAGATTGGTTTTACTACGGATCCACGAATGGCTCGCTCATCCCCCTATCCAACTGATGTGGCTCGGGTGGTCAATGCACCTATATTCCATGTGAATGCTGATGATCCAGAAGCAGTAATGTATGTGTGCAATGTAGCTGCAGAATGGCGAAACACTTTTAATAAAGATGTGGTAATAGATCTGGTAAGTCTTGTCGTTACCTCCTCAAGTGGAGACCCAGAGTTTGCATAGTGCTTGCCTCCTCGTGTGCAAATGGAAATTTCTAGGGGCTTACCTCCAACCATAGCACCTTGTTCCTTCCTTGGAAACCTTCTCTTTTCTGTTGGAGGACCCGGGAGTATGAGGAGTGGAAAGGGGCAGTTGACACAGCTCTGTGTGCACGTGCAGATGCTTGAAGTACGTACACACAAGTGCCTTTGAATTCGGGCTGTTCGGAAGTTGGCCCTGGCATTATGATGTAGTGTTAATTGTAAATTTCCTGCTTCCCCTAATGATATCGGAAATGTAGTCAAAAACAGGGTCTAATGTTGCTTTGATAGACATTTCCCTGGATACGTTTCATTTTGAACGTAAGTGAATTCAAATTTGAATGTAAGCAGTCGAACCTCATTTTTGAGAAAAGGTACACTCAAAGCCTACTTCGTATTCTATAGTACGTAATAAATGCTATTTTATAATCATATTTAAATTATAACCCACCACTTGCTTGCAATACCTTTATTAAAAAACTAAAAAGTGATGACAAAGAAGCACTCTAAAAGAAATTCTAGAAGGTATTTTTAAAAATAAAGCCGTGAAGGCTGATGGCTACAATTAAACAACTGAATTAAGACTTCTCTGTAGGTTTGTTATCGAAGACGAGGCCACAATGAAATGGATGAGCCTATGTTTACCCAGCCTTTGATGTACAAGCAGATTCATAAGCAGGTCCCTGTGCTGAAAAAATATGCTGACAAGCTTATAGCTGATGGAACTGTAACACTGCAGGAGTTTGAGGTATACCATCCTCCCAATTTATGATCCTGGGTTTGTAATCAGTTGTCTTACTGCAACCTAATGTTTTAAGTGAGTTTGCTTTCTGAAGTGTGATTGTTTCATTTTCTTTTCGTATGTAAAGGATAAGCCAGCTTTTAAATTTGTTATAATCTGAAAGATGCATTGCATGTCTAAACAATGCAAATAAGAAAGAAAAAAGAGTGAGAACAATATGGAATTGATAAAAAAAATAGAATATCATAAATGAGATATAATCTGTCGTAGATCAATTTAGTAAAGTGCAAGGATCTGCAGAATAGGTTGCCATGGCACCTCTTCCTCCTAAGTGATAATCCTTTTTTTTTTTTTTACTTAATATTCTGCATTCTGGGTATTCAGAACTTCTGAAGTATAGCAGGAAATTACAGGCAAATCTGTGCTCCTCTACAGAGTCTCTGTTCATGCCAGAGGCTTTGTGATGACTACAAAGAGTTGCTGCCTACTGTAGTGAGTCAAAGGCTGCCAACTCCTTACAGAGTCACCCTTAGAGAGGGGTGAGGGAGCTAATTTTGAGTGTCATCAGAGAGCCAGTTTAACATATTATCATTGCATTTTTACTGTGAGCAAGGGGATAGATACTCACAGCTTTGGCTAATACACAGGTTGACAATGAAGAGTAGAAGCACTATCTTAGGCAGCTAGATATCTTGGGCAGTCCCTGCTGGTAGATGGTATGATATACAATGATAGAAATTCACAGACTGAATCAATATAAAGACAAAAGTCTATTTGAGGTTGTTGGGGGATACTTGTCAGCTGTGCCCTCACAGAGAGGACCTAGAGGACCCTAAATGAAGGCCTGGTGTATGTGGTGAGAAACTATAATGGGGAAATCAAGAAGACAACTTGTATAAGCAAGCAACTTCTTCATGCAGGAAACCACAGTTAACTCATCACTTCCTGTTATATGTGAACTGGGAACAGTGGTTAAAAGCGCTTAACAAGCCAGATTTGGATGCCAACTTTACATCATTAGATTAAGGTGGCCCATTATACCTCTTTAAATAGTCTTGTTGTTGCCTTCAACCTGTTTCCAACTTGTGACAACCCTAAGGTGAAACTGCCATGGTTTTCTGGGGCTGAGAGTGTGTGGTGAACTCAAGATTGTCCAGTGGGTTTTTATGGCTTAGTGGGGAATTGACTTGCCCATTTAATCCATGTTAGCATTTTAATTTATTTGTTAACACAAGTCAATTTTCAGTTCACTGCCTGTTTACAATAAGACCTCTCCTGACAGGAGGAAGCCCAAAAGTATTGTGAGAAGACCTCCACATGCTGTAGGGGGCTTGGGAGAAATTTTGAGGCATGTGCTTCTGCAGAGGTTTTTTTGGGGGGGGGTTGGATGCGAGAGACCAAAGAAACTGCTGTGGGAGCCATATGAGGCTTGTGAGCATATTTCCCCACTTCTTTCTTAATGCATTGATCTGAATGCATTGATCTTCAGTTACAGAATTGGGGCCTGATACTGGTTTGCTTAAATGTAGTTTACTTAAACTGGGTCATTCCTGTAGTACCAATGGCATTTTCTTTTTTAGTTCAAGGATTTAAGAGGGTATAGAAGATGTAGGGAGAACTAGCATAGTGTAGTGATTTGAGCATTGGGTGATAATTTTGGAGACCAGGGTTTGAATCTCTGCTGTTGAAGCCCACTGCATGACCTGGACAAGTCACACTCTGTCAGCCTTAGAGGAAGGCAAAGGCAACTCCCCAAAACATATCCTGCCAAGAAAACCCTGTAATACAGTGGTTTTCAACCTGTGGGTCCCAGATGTTTTTGGACTTCAGCTCCCAGAAGCCCTGAGCATTGACCATAGTGGCTGGGGCTTCTGAGAGCTGAAGTCCACAAACATCTGGGGACCCACAGGTTGAGAACCTCTGTAGGTTCTTTTTAGAGTTGCCAGAAGCCAGAAATAACTTGAAGGCACACAACCAGGAGATGTAGGGAGAGAGATGGGGAGAGAGACAGATTTAGAAAGAGCAATAGATATGGTGAAGAAAATAAATTCAGCTGCTTCATTTAGTGACTAAACACGGATATGAACACTGTAGCTCTGAGGGAACCATAGTTGTCACTAATCCTATATACCGTTCTACCTAAGTTTTCCTTTTCTTATTCTGCAGGAGGAAATTGCGAAGTATGATAAGATCTGTGAAGAAGCTTATGCTAGATCCAAAGATAATAAAATACTGCACATTAAACATTGGCTTGATTCTCCTTGGCCAGGTAGGAACTGTTATTGCAGTGACATTGGGTGAAACTAGGGGTGTGTGGCTATCCTGAGTGGTAGAGAAGGCAAGTAGCAATAGGTTGCTAGGCAACTAGAATGGCCACTCCAGAGAGAAACCCAGGCTCTTTAGTGTAAAGGAGGAGTTGGAGGCATCTAGGAAAAAAATGCATAAACAGCAGGCACATTGATTTTGTTTGGTAGTCAGACTTCCAGGAGAAAGGGCTAAAAATCAGTCCTTCAACCAGAGAGTTTTTCAGTTAAAGCGGGGAGTTGAATGAAAGGAGTGTGTTTTCTCAGAGAAAGCCTAGAGAGAGGGGCAGAAGGCCTACATGTGGAAACTAAGAGACAGTGACCTATATGTGGAAACTAAGCCTGTGGCAAAAGGGCAACCAGAGGGCTGTGTATGTGAGAGACCTGTGCCTTTATGTTGATGTAAAGATACAAGAAACTGTTTAAACGCATTCTGGAGATCTGTTTGAACTTGGACATACATACAAAACCAATACTTTATTCTGTTTGTTGTTTTAATAGTGATTATAGTATATTTTTATAATTTTGACTCAGCTGAATAATTTTCAGTACTTCTAACCAAACCAGACAGAAGCATGCTACCATGGATCAGTGAATCTTTCTAAATAACAATTGAAAGACTTTACCCTTCTTACACAAAGGTGGTGTTTAACGGGAAAGGCAGAGCTGTATAAAATAGCATGGTGCTGTAGCAGGCTGGCAGGGGGAAGCTGCCATACCAGTCTATGAGGAGTAAAAGCAGGCCTTGTCACAGATACATTTTCAGTTAAAATCTTCTGTTTTAAGAATGTCTAAAGTTGAATTGGAGTGCTTGATCATTCAGCACTGAAGTGAAATGAACCCACTCCCTCCCACCTCACTAGACAGTAGACTGGTGCAGTTGTGTTATTATTTGTGAAGATGGAATAATAAACGCTTAACAGTGGATGCTTTAGTGACTCAACTATATAGTGTAAAAACAGCAGCTGTTGCAGTAATGGTGATATTCTTCCATCATTCTTTGTTTGGCAATTGTATAAAAGTTACCCAGAAAATATGCTTGTGTTATTTTTATGTGGTCAAAAAACCCAACAAAACAAGAAAAAACATGTGAGGCAGAATTGATGCTACAGAAGCAAAGTAAAGGGAAAGCAAAAACTTTGGCTACAGTAAATGCCTGTTCCCACTAAAGCAATTTGTAATGTTTCAACTCTCAAGCACCTGCTGAAATCAGGCCTCCATTTGGAAGTCTGTATGGAACATCAAACCCTTAACTGGGCAAAGTAATCAACCCCGGTTTGTATGTGCAAGCAAACAATGAATTACCATATCAGTATTATTCATGTAAGGATGAGAATAATGTTAATATTTGGGATTTTTACATGCTTCCTAGAGTGCTGAAAGCTCTTTCAGTAGATTATTGTAGTCTTGACTACACTCTTGTATCATGAATCATTAGACTATATGGAATCTACTCACACCTTACTGCCCAATGTTGTCTAGAAAGGGATTTGGGAGTGGGATTTAAATATTACGGAAGTATCCTGTATGGAGTTGCTGGAATTTCAAGCTAGCGTCATCCCTGCAGTGTTAAAAGTGGAATAAACTGAAGGGTTGTCATGAACTACCCTCCTTCAGCTACAGTGTACTGTTTCACTCCCTATTCCTGCAGTATGTCGATTACAGTTTCCATTGGCATTGAAATTTGGAAGGCAATTTTTAAAAGGTCTTCAGAATGTTGAGAGTATCAATAGAAGTCAGAGAAGGGGGAGAAAATGGAGAGGGAATTTCTTCATTCTCGAGCATGGAAGAGTAATCCAGTACTATTGAGGTAATCCCCATGTGCCAACCAGTACAGGCTGGAGTCCAGATTCATTTCAGTTGAGGCAGTTAGAACCCGCTCCTTTCCTTGAAATTTCTTCTGTCCTTCTAGATGAACCACTCAGATTTTGTCCCTTCTCTGATGACTACCTTAGATATTTAAGATACTTAGATAAAAATATGGAAAAGAAGGTGAGAGAGGAAAAGAATGAAAATGAAGGCAAAAGGAGAGCCGCTGATCAAAACCCTAGGGAGTTGAAAGCAATGACAGATGAAGAATTGAAAAAAGGATCAGACTCAGAGGAATTAGAAGATGTAGATGAAGAGAAAATAGAACTGCGTGTTATACATTAACAACTAGAACATGAAACTGATTCAGAACAAGAAGAAGAGGACAAGGAAGAACTAGGAGGAGAATAGGAAGAAGAAATAGAAGAGACTGAGGATTTATAAATAATCAAAAATATATGACAACATGAGAGTGAAAATCTTACCATGGAATTTTAAAGGAATCAACTCCCTTTGTAAAAGGAAAAGGATTTATCACTATTTAGAAAAACAAAGCCTGGACATAACATGTTTACAAGAGATAAACATAAGAACAAAAGATGCCAAATACCTCAAAAATCCCAAACTAGGTCAAGATTTCTCTGCAAAAACTCACACAAAGAAAAAAAGTCTATAAGAGATATAGAGTGAAAGAAATATTTAAAGATAATGATGGGAAATATTTTGGAATCAAGATCGAGATGCTAGAATAAAAGATATTGGTTAAAGATAAAAGATAGAATAAAAGAATTGATTCTAATGGGGGATTGGGATGGAGTAATAAACTCAGAAACAGACCAAACAGCTGGAGACAAAACAAAGAGAAATAGAAGGAAACTCTCTAAATTATTTTTTGAGATGTTGAATGGTCTCTTTAATGGATACTTGGAGATACCTGTTCAGTGGAGAGAAAGACTTTACTTTGAGATGCATAAGACATAGTCTCATATACACATGTTTCTTACATCTAAAATCCTGAACAGGAAGACACAGAGAATGGAAATACTCCCTAAATTTATATCTGATCATAACGCAATTTTTCTACCTCGAGAAAACAGAAGAAGGAATATACCTGGGGGTCGAAAGGCTATTTACTGTCTAATGAAGATATAATTAAAAAAGCAAAAGAAGAATTAGAACAATTTTTTCTCTCTAATCTGGAGAAAGGTACGTCAAACGATGTTGTATGGGAAGCTGCAAAGGCTGTGATGAGGGGTTTCTACATCGAGCAGGAAATACAATTAAAACGGAAAAGAAGAGTTAAAGAAAAAGAGATACTAGATGAGATAAGGTAAAAAGAGGAAGAACCAAAACAGAATCCTGAAAGTACAATACATGTAGAGAACTGGGAGAGTTCTTGGAACACTGCATTGAAATACGTCAAACCTAGTAATTTAGGAGAAAATTATTATAAAATACAGCCCTCCACATTTGCAGGTCTCACTTTTGCGGATTTGATTATTCACAGATTATTTGCTGTCAGCTCTGCCACCTCCCTATGCCATTTTTAATAGGGACTGCAAGTCTTGCAAGACTGAGAAACTGTGAACAAGGCATGTAAGTCTCTATCAAAAATAGCTATAATGACTAACAACCACTATCCCACCTGTTGGAAATGCAACAAAATTGAGACATTATTCCATGTCTGGTGGAGGTGTCCTACAATCCAAAGATTTTGGAGGCAAGTCCCTATGAAGGTAACAGAGACAATGCAAAGTCAATTCCCTTTGTGCCCAAAAATCTCCTTAACATGTTAGTTTACAGCAACTTTGTCAGTTAAATAAAACCACTCAAATGGCTATATTATACATGATAAGCACCACAAAGTTAATACTTGTCCAAAATGGGAAACCTCTTCTATACCTACAACAGAAGATTGGTTGCTGAAACGATGATGTCGCAGAAATGGACAAATTAACAGGCTTGTTATTGAATAAGACTACTCAATAATTTCAGAATACATGGAAAATGATAAACCTCTTACGGGGAAAAAAATGAGGGAAACTAACTACAGCTGGAGTGACTGATTAAATCTGAAAGCATAAAGATATTTTAGAAGGTGTCAGATCAGAAATGGTTAATGATGGGAAACATTTTAAATATTTAAAGTAAGGTTTTGAGAAAGAAATCATATGTTTTGATTGCATTTGATTAGAATACAGTAAGGAAACTGGTAAAAAGAAATTATGATTCAGATCAGAGGGGAAAGAAAAGATAGTGAAACACCCATAATCTTAAAATAGGAAGTTGGGGGTGCGGGAGAAGAAACTTATTGAATATGATGTAAGATGAGCCTGGAAGTACAAAACATGTAGTTAGTTAAAAACAGAACTTTTAGTAAGAAATAGGGTAAGAAAGGTGTTGATCAAAAACTAGGTTAAGAAGCTATCACACTATATTTGAAGATAGTCTCTAATAATGTAATATGACATATGCATTCAGTTTTGACACCATTAAGTATTATATATACTCATACATGGTAATATTAGTGTAAATCTGTTTTGCAGTTTTTGCAAGATGGTTTCCAGAAGGGACTGAGAATGAGGAAGAACCTGTCCAGATGTTTGGTACTCTCCCCATTAAGGAACAACAAACTATATTGTGCAAATTAGACAGAGCTAAAACAGTGCTACAGTTAGTGGCTGCTGCTATGATGTCTGTTAACTCCATGGATATGCATTCTTCCTGAATGCTCCATTTTACCAAAGAATTTACCAGAGCTCTAGTTCATGAAGTTCAACTATAATATCACCCAGGGAGCCAGTTAGAGATTTAGTTGATCTATTCACAGCAACGGTAGATGAAAGTTACACTTCACAAAAAGGAGAGACTATTGGTCAGCATCTACAGGATGTCATCTCAGTTACATCAAAAGTTACTTGGAACTTTGATCCAAGTTGCTCTAGCGCAGCAACTGGCAGCTCAGGAGCTGTGAGTTCTCAGGAACTGTCTGCACTAACTCCCCTTCCAGATCAAACTGAATGACGTTCAACAAACCTACTTCCCTGGAATTCCTGGAATATTGTGAGGTGGAAATCTAGAAGTAGAACCCCTTCTCCAGATATGACACCATTTTTCTTCATGAGATATCATATGTGGAAGATTTGTTTGTAGAAGGGTATAGGGCTATTACACTAGATGCTAATCAGGCATAGGACATGGGAGGATTTGTGGGGGCTTAGGTATTCTAACATCCACTTCTCTACAGGAACAAGTAACTAGAATACCTTCATTATATCAATATGTGCTAGCAATCTTGGTTCAATTTAATAGGAGCCAACTTCTGTTGATTAATGTGCATATTAATCTATTGATTAATGTGCATATTTCACTCACAGATAAAACATGTATGGGAGAAACTAAACATTTATGTGGAAAATTTAATGGCTGCACTATCCACAGCACATATTATAATGGCTGGTGACTTTAAAGCAAGAATTGGAGTAACGATCACTCATTGCCAAATTTCATTGCCAGACCTTATCTTCTGTAATTATGCCCCCTATCCTGTGCCCCCAGTCTAAGGATATAGACAGTGATTATAGAGGATTGTGCTTAATGCAAACCTTTTCAAAATTGAACTTGCTGAGTTTGAATGAGTCCACAAGTGATGTCTGCCTAGCCAAGTATACCCACTGGGTTGGTCTTAAGCCCGCCTTGTTATATTATGCCAGGATCTCAGTGAGTTTAATTCTTTATTTGTCCAAGTTTGCAATTGCTACATACCCTGAGAGTAATGGTTTTCCTATTACGTTACGTATGAAGGCCTTTGACAGATTGTTTTTACCCTCCTACCATATTGCAATGGTGTCTGATGACCTTTGCCCCATCCGCGCTAAATGGATACTTCATCAAGCAGAAAACAACAACAAAAAAAACCTTAGTAAATTTCTTGGAAGGGAATCAATTAGGTTCTTTCATTTGACAATAGTGGGTAATAAGTCAGACGATGATGCATTGGTTAATTTCATTATTGTAATTAAATTTATTCAGTCTTCGTTGACTGCTTCTCAGCCTACCACAACTAGGCATGATCCAAGTACATGGCGCAAATTTTGACCAAGAATGCCGTGAGGCCTGGAACTCTTTAAAGCATCTCTTTAAATTGTATAAAAAGAAGTCTGATTCTTGTTCAGTATTAGAGCTTATCAGATGGAAAAAACAGTATAAACAGTTCATCTGTCAAAAAAAAAAAAAAGGAATAATATGCAAACATCCTGGGAAAGCCTGGTAGCAGCAGCCAGTGTAAATCATCCTGCCCTTTTTTTGGAGGTGGTAGCACCATCTCTCTCAAAAAATATTTATAGTCCCTTGTCTCAGATACCAGCCAGTATTTGAGAAGACTATTTTGCAACCATGTATGCTCAAACACAGAATTCCCTGGCATACTTGAACCTGGATGTAACTTCTCTCTCCTACTGGACCCTGGTCTCTTGTCTAGAAAGTAGGAAAAACAGCTTAAACCAGGGAAAGCCCCTGGTGCAGATTTTATTACTTGGGAGGTAATAAAAAATGATTTAGGTTGATGGATCCGAGTGCTAACTTCACTTTTTACTGCAATATTCAGCTATGATACCAAAAGACTGGGGCCTAGCTATTATAATTTCAATTTATAAGAAGGGTAAAAGAGACAATTCACCTAATTTTTGTCCAATTAGTCTGCTAAGTCAGATCAGTAAAATGTATGCTAAATGTCTACATGTCAAACTAATAGACTGGATGGAATCTGAGAATATTTTGAGGGATGAACAGGCTGGATTTAGGGCAGGAAGATCAACAATAGATCATGCAATGGTACTGCAACATCTAGTAGTAGAGAAGTATTCTCATCAGGCTGGTCAATCTCTCTGTGCAGCATTTATTGATTTCAGGTCAGCATTTGACATGGTAACTAGATCTAGATTGTGGAATAAATTTAAAAATATTACAATAAATAAACATTTACTTCTGCTGCTTATTAAAATTCATGAGAATGCTAGATTGAAGATTAGGTGCTGCAATCGAGGGCATGTCACCAAGGAAATATAAGTAAAGAAGGGAGTTAGACAGGGATGTGTATTGACTCCAATTTTATTCAACTACTATATAAACTTATTGATTGCTTATTTAAGCAATTCTACATTCCATCCCCCCAAATTAGCTCATAGGCATATTAATCTATTATATGTTGATGATGCAGTAATTTTGTCACTGACTCTCATCAGACCTAAGATCACTCATTTACAATTGTGCTGAAGAGGAATTAATAATAAATTATTTCAAGACTAAGATCCTTACCTTTTCAAAACATCCTAAGCAGAGAAGTTGGATCTTAGAAAGGCAACTGATTTAGCAGGTTAAGATCTTTAAATATTTGGGGATAGTTTTCCAGACTTCAGGAAGTAGAAATGCCCAGTTAGACTTTGTCTCTCATAATGCACAGAGAAGTGTTACAGCCATTCAAAATTATTATTTCACCAAAGGAGCATAGTTCACCCTGCTGCAATCAAGTTGTTTACAGTTAAAGCTCGGACTCAACTGTTACATGGGACTCAATTAGGGTCATATAATAATATAACCTCTCCTGAAAGAGTTCAAACACAGTTTTTGAGAAACATAGTTCATGTTCCCCAAAGTGTTCCAAATGCAATACTTCAAAGGGAAGCAGGGGTTAGTAATGTGGAAATCAGTTATAAGGCAAAGAATTTTAGATATAAAAGGTCAGACAGAAATTGCGGCCTTCTCTAACTACATATTTGCCAACAATCAAATGCTGGTTTCTAAACCGGCCATATACTTGTATTATGTTAACAGTACCTAACTTTAAGAGAGCTTTATCATTAGCTTGGTTCAGTGTTTTCCAAACAGTGGTATTGGAAAGGAAATATGGGAAAGCTCCCTAAAAAACCTGATTTTGCCCTTGCAATAATGGTGCTGTAGATACTTTAGTTCGTGTACTTTTGTATTGTCAGTTTTATAAGGATATTCATCACCAGCTGATTATCCCCCTTCTAACCAAATTTCTGGGACACTCTGTTTTTTTACATAAGTTATCTGTTGGATAATCAGGGACAAACTGTTATACTTAAAGTAGCTAAATTTTGCTATATTGTGTGTAAAATATACGTTCAAATGGTTAATAGTCATTGGTGTTAGAATTAGAAGCTAACTTTATTACTTGTTTTTATGACTTTAGTCATTATTTTTTATTGGTCAATGACTGAAATAAAGTGTTTTTCTGTCTGTCTACTTTCCCAACAAGGTGCATATTCCCTATCTGGGATCTGAATTTGGATCTGAATAGACTAACAAAGCTCCCATAATTTGAACTGATCAGGGAGGCTTCTTTGAGAATTATGACCTTCAAAACAGCTTTTCTGGTTGCAGTAACATCAGCGAGGCGTGTATCTTGAGTTGATGGCATTGTCAATAAATCCAGATCTGTGCAAGTTTGAGCAGGACAGGTTAACATTAATATTGGATCCAACATTTCTTCAGAAATGTGTATCACACAAAGGGATACCTGATATTATTTATCTGCCAAATTTTTGTCCTCAGCCAAAACAGCCTGAGGAAAAGAGATGGCATTCCCTGTCAAGCTGTATATTAGAAGAACTATGCAATTGAGGCATATAGAGGCCCTATTTGTCTCGTATAATCCTAGAACTTCGGGGCAGAGAGCTATAAAACAGTGAATGGGAGATGGATTAAGGTGTGCATTTTCCAGTGTTACAACTATGAGAACCAGCCCAGATCCAAAAGTGTATGGCCTTATTCAACAAGATCAGTCGCGACTAGTACAACTTATGCTATAAATTCATCTTTACAAGACGTATGTAATCCAACGAGATGGTCAGAACCATCAACCTTTGTGAGGCATTATGAACTGGGCAAATTTAAATAATCACAGGTGGCTATTGGTAGAACAGTGCTGCATTCTATAGTAAAAAAATGATAGAAATCCCACCTAGGGTGTGGCTTGGGGAACTCCTGAGAATGAGATATTGGATTTACCATGAAGGTTCGTTCTGGCATCGCAGGAGGAGGAATCTGTACCCACTCTAAAGGGTCAAAAAAGGAAGACCCATTTATCAAATTGTAGTTAGATAGAAGTAGGTTACGTATGGCTAGATGATAAAATTGTAAGGGAACAGAGGGGATCCTAACTGCTTAAACTGAAAAGAATGTGGACTCCTGCCTGTCCTGGATGGCATACGGAGATTAACCCAATCATAGTTCCCCCTCCTGCCTTCCCAGAATGGACCTTCATGGTAAGTCCAATCTCTCAGTTCTGTTATTTTTAGTAAGAATAGTTACTACTTTTGAGAATAGAATACTGAATTTCTCTAAACAAGTGAAATTTTTCTATTAATTTTCTATTATTTATTTTTTTACCCCTTTCCAGGTTTCTTTAATTTAGATGGAGAACCAAAAAGTATGACTTGTCCTCCTACTGGCATCCCTGAAGATGTTCTGACCCATATTGGCAAAGTAGCCAGCTCTGTGCCCCTTGAAGGATTTAAAATACATGGAGGTGAGAGGAAATTTTAATTCTTACTTAATTCTTTGGAGCATTAGCCACCCTTGGTGTCTACAGATGTAGAACTGATATGTGTTCAGAACATGAGACAAATCTCAGACAGTGCAATACTGCTTCTCCCTATCCCCCTTTCAAGCTGCTTTCTATTTTCTCAAGAACAACAATAGCTTTCTCTTTTTTTTTAATCTCCTCTTAAAAAGTAGTGGTGATATACACTGTGCAGGGCATTGCATTAGCAACTAGCATAATAGTTTGTATGTTGGACTTTTCTTTCAGGCTTATTAAATTTTTGTATAAGCAGTGTTAATGAAATATGCAGATTATCGCTTTTCACTCTTGCTGAATTGAGGCAATCATAACTTTCTTGTTAGTTTTAATGGTCTGGCAAACATTGTGCAAAGGTCTTGAGAGAAGCTATGGCACTTCAATTAGTGTTAAATTAATAGTATTTAAATCCATGTTAAGAGCTCATTGTGCCCACTAAGTGTGCCTGCTGATTATAAAAGAAGGCTCTCTATCCCTTGCAAACTAGTAGAGTGACTGATCTTTGATAGTTTTAACATTTGCGCTTGATTTGTTAAGGTGTGGCATAGTTACATCTTTATATTTTTCCATGTGAAAATGTAGTTTTTAAAGAAAAGAACCAGATATCTTCAGTTGATGGTTTGGAAAAGGTCACTGCAAGAGAAGAGGTGGAAATTTGGAAGACACTGGAGAAAAAAAGAATTTCTGAGGGAGTCAACAGCTATATTCCTCTTTGTAATTAGGCATTTCTATTTAAAGTGCTTCCCCAGACATCTGTGTTTCTTAGGGCCAGTTTCTGGGAAATTGACTCTGCCGGATGATCTGTGATCTCAATAGGTTCAGAATTGGTATGAAGACTTGGGCCTGTAAAGTCACGTTATGTCATGCTAATGACTAGTTGTGTGAGATTTAAATCTGTTTGATGATAAAATCTTCCTTTCTTTTATTTATTTTTTTTCTTCTGGGGTTGATTAACAGGGGTTTATAGAATTAAAATTCCTATGAAGCTATTGGAGAAATGCTTTCAATTACACATCTTGAATGCTTTGTGTTCAAGTGGCATGTAGTTAACATGAATATTCTTATTCAATCAAAATATGATTATTTGTAATGTGGTATCTAGAGGAGGACTTGTATACAAAATGTTGCTTGTAGCTTTGTCCTCTGTTGCTGTGCATTTTTAAGTGTAAGTATTTAGTTAAATATATGTGCATGCTTGTGGAACAATTAAAAGAAATATGGTGCATAAAGTAAACCATCTGGCTGGTGCTTTATGGACATCTGTAAAACTCTCAGAATGTAAGAGGCAATTGTTAGGTTCATATAGATGTATAACTGTCAGCCTTACTACAGTTTGAAGTTCCTGCATTCATAAAATAAATGAAATATTGCTTGCTTCAGGAAATGGCCAGTGCCTTGTCAAAGTCGTTTATCTTTAACAAAACTGCAGAAATTGAACAAAGTCTTATTTTTGAAAAACGTTGTATAGCTGTGCCTGCTTTGAGAGTAAGCTAAAATCTTTGCATCAGTCATAAAACGTCGTGAATGGAGCAAAGATTTGCTTGTTTTCATGAATGAAGCTGGGAAAATGGCTGATTCATGGATTAGGCAGTTTAGGGCTGTTTCATAGAATCATAGAAATATAGAGTTGGAAGAGACCACAAGGGCCATCCAGTCCAACCCCATGCCATGCAGGAAAACCCTCAAAGCACTCCTGACAAGTGGCCATCCAACCTCCGCTTACAAACCTCCTAAGAAGGAGACTCCACCACACTCCATGTTTGGTGATATTATGGATGCACCATTTTATTCCTAAAAGATTTTGGATCAAGCAGTATAGATAAGCAATAGACAGAATGGGATCATTTATCGAACACATCTCTGTAAACAGAATAAATGTTTCTCCAAGCATTCAGTTTTATTCCCCTGATATGGGAATAGACAGTAATGAAATCAGCATTTCTTTTCTAAAAGCAGTTTTTGGGGGGTCTTATAGTATCAACAGTATATAAATACATTGCAAATGAATGAATAACTGCAGATATGTATTAATGTTTTTAAATGTGAGGCATACATAATTTATGGTTTTTAGTGAGGTTCCATGTTAGATTACCAAGTAGGAGATTTGAATTATATAAATATGTTGATGAGAGAGTAGACAGTAAGGTACTAGAATAGAAACATAGCTTAATTGGGTGAAGTATTATAAATATTAGGATGGTGATGGGATTTTCAGGATTGAATATAATCGCCTTGATTGTTGTGGTTAATAGAAGAATACAGTACTCAGGGAGGAGAGGGAAAGATGTTGGGTTAGTATTAAGCTAGCAGGGTTATATCTGTTAGTGACACTATCTCAGGTGCCTGGCCTGAGAGCAGTGAGGAATGAGTTAAATGGTCTTGTTGCTTCGCTGTCATAGCAACCCAAGGTGTAAATTCTGTTTACAGCAGGGTCAGCGTGACCCAGCGGCTGAAGGCTGAGAAGCCGGCTTTAGCTTTGCTCCCAAAGTATATTTGCTTCCACTCAGATATGTTATGTCTTTATATGATGTTTTGACTGTATTCCTGTTTTTCACACCAAGGGCAGCTGTGATCTGTTGTTTATGCATTGCTACAAAAGAGGCTGTCTGACAAAGCCTTGTTCTCTGTGTTTTCTCTGTGTTTTGTGTTCAGTTGTTCCCTGTTTTCTCTGCTGGAGACATGGAAACCACTTAGTTGTCTGTTTGACACTTTTATATGCCTACAATAAAGCTAAGTAGTTAATTAGACCCGAGGCTGAGTGGCTGTTGTTTTTTCCTGGCAGCAACATGGGGCTCCGCTGTTCTTTTCCCCAGCCAGCCTGTTTGTGGGTCCAGCTGACTTTCAGCTCGCACCCCGGTTTTTCCCGACAGGCTATGGGCCTCGCGCCCGCTTCCGCTGCGCAGCTAGGATGCCAGGAGCTTTGTTCTCGAGGCAAGTTTTTGATTTATGATGCTAGCTAACTGGTGTGTTTTTTAAGTTTGTGCTGCTGCTGCTGGGAAGCTGATTGCCATGGCGCAGGGGATACCTGGTGGCCTGCCTCTGATGAGGCTGAACGGAACGAATTACCTTGCCTAGGCGGTGGAATGGTTTTCCAGGGAGAAGGCATCTGGGGAGCGTTCACAGATCCTCTAGATCTCCCACAGGATGCAGCTGCAGCAGCACGGGTCACGTGATGGGCCATGTCGCTGCTCTTCCTGTCTGTGGAAGATGACCAGCTAGTGCATTTTTGGGACTTTAACACGCCTCGAGAATGTTGGTTGGTGTTACGTCAAGTGTACATAAGCTTCACTGCAGGGTCTAAGTATTCTCTAACTTCCAGGCTTTACAATACAAAGTTAGTACCTGGAGTTTCTGTCCGGCAGCACCTAACAGAGCTGGCTGATCTCTTTGCGGCTTTGCGCAAAAGAGGAAAAGTTTTGACTGAGTCTGACAAAGTTTTTTGTATCCTGAATTCACTGGATCCCAGCTGGGAGATGATTGTGGCTACGTTGGAAACTGTTCCAGAGCGAGACCTGACGGTGTCCTTGGTGACTGCTTAGCTTCTGGAGGAGGAGGAAAAGCGGGCCCAGAGGAATGTGCTGCATCCCCCACAGATGTCTGCGGCTGCAGAGTCAAGCGCCGGGAAGAAATCTACTCAGGCTGGTGAGAGCAAGCCGGAGGGGCTGGTGAGAGCTCACGCTGTCAGAAGGTGCTATCGCTGTGGGTCTGCTTCCCATCTCAAGAGAGACTGTCCGCTGCTGAAGCAAGATGAGAAAGGTGCCCGGGTCGCGGCAGAGGCTTCAGAGGAGGAGGAGGTCGTGGGAGTCGTCCACATGTTGCCGTTGCTACAGACTGTGAAGTTCTTCAAGGTTCCTGGGACACTGAGGACACTTGCTGGCTCCTGGACAGTGGCTGTTCGCAATGCTTTGTGAATTCTGAAGGTCTGTTCAAGATTTTACATTCTGCCAGTGTTGCAACTGTGACCTTGGCAGATGGAGCTAAGGCAGAGGTGCAGGGGGCAGGCACAGCTTATGTTCCAGCTTTAGGCATGTGCTTAGAAAATGTGTTATTTGTGCCTTCCCTTGATTTCTGTCTGCTCTCTGTGTCAGAGCTGATGGAACATGGGTTTGAAGTGGTGTTCACGAGGAAGCAAGGCAAAGTGTTAAAAGGTGGGGCTGTATGTGCTGTGGCTGAATTGACAGAGAAATTGTATAAGCTTAAGCCTCACCACAGTGTATGCGCTGTGTATGATGATAGACCACAACATGATGAATGCATTCACCTCCTCCACAGGCGCATGGGGCATGCTAGCTTTCCTGTGTTGAAAAAGTTAGCAGGCAGCTGCAAAGGGTGTTCTCTGAATTCCTGTGGTGTTTTTCTTGACTGTGCTATTTGCAAGCAGTCTAAGTCTAAGCAGCTCCCTGCTCCCAGAACCAGTTCGTGTGTCCCCGAGCTCCCTTCCAGCTTGTGCACTGTGATGTTGTTGGTCCGATGTGTCACCCTTCTCTGGGAGGCGCTAAATATTTCCTGGTGTTAGTTGATGATTTCAGTAGGTATACTTTTTGTTACCTGCTGAAGCAAAAGTCTGAGGTGTGTCAAGTCCTCAAGAACTGGTGCTCTTATGTTGAAAGGCAATTCGATTGTTCCATAAAGGCATTGCAATCAGACAGGGGAGGAAAATCCCTGTCTGAGAGTATGCAGCAATGGTTAAAGAGCTAGGGAATTGTGCACAGAACTACTGCAGCTCATTCCAGTTTCCAGAATGGAATAGCTGAGAGGCATGGGGGAATCCTCCAGACCCTCATGCACAGTTTGCTTTGTGATACAGATCTGCCTCTGAGTTTCTGGGGAGAGGCAGTTCTCACTGTATGCTACATACACAACAGGCTCTGGAGTTCAGTGTTTCAGACAACTCCTTATGAGTGCTTGTTTGGTAAACAGACTTCAATTGCTCACATGAAGGTGTTTGGCAGTTTTGCCTGGGTGCACATTCCCAAAAGCCAAAGGAAAAAGGGAGAGCCTAAAGCCCAGCGTCTGAGGTTCATGGGCTATGAACCTAACTGCAAAGAGTATCGTTTCCATGCTGAGGGGCAATTCTGTGTTGTGTCTAGAAATGCTACTTTTGAGGAACATGCAAACTGGTCGTGTGTTCAAGCAGCTTCTGAAATTCTTCTCCCTATTTCCAGTGAGTCTCACGCCCACTCAGAGCAGCCTCCTGCCTCCGCTCCCAGTTCCTCAGGGCTTAAACGTGAGCCTGAGGAAGAGCAGGCACAGAGGGGGAGGGCTGCTAGGGGAGCGATGGCTCCACGAGCTGAGGAGGAACAGAAACGAGCTGTGAAAAGGTCCTGGAGTGCTGATGATTGGAATGGTGGTCAGGCAGACCGACCAGTTCCTAGGAGGTCTGAGAGAAAAACAAAGGGGAAGCCTCTAAAAAGATATTCTCCTTATTCTTCACTGTCAGTACGTGTTTTTGTGTTGGTAAACTGTGAGCCTAATTGTTTTGCTGATGTGGAGAACATGCCTGAGGATCAGGCAAACCCCTGGTGGAATGCTATGCAAAGTGAAATTGATTCCATTACGCAACACAATATGTATTCTCTGTGTGAATTGCCAAAAGGTGTCACTCCTGTTGATTGCAGATGGGTTTACAAGTTAAAGACCACTGCTGACGGGCAG
The DNA here is from genome assembly GCA_948472985.1 of Iguana delicatissima. Classification (NCBI taxonomy): domain Eukaryota; kingdom Metazoa; phylum Chordata; class Lepidosauria; order Squamata; family Iguanidae; genus Iguana; species Iguana delicatissima. The sequence continues at coordinate 465,600 of CAOKZL010000781.1, forward strand.
GTCAAACACAAAGCTCAACTCATAGCTGAGAGTTTAACCAAGATGAGAAAACTTACGATGAAGTGTTTGTGCCAACTGTTAAAATGCAATCCATTAGGCTCGCGCTGGCCATTGCAGCGCAGAGAAAGTCTCTAGTCACACACTTTGACATTACAACTGCCTATCTCAATGCAGATTTGCATGAGGAAATCTTCATGACACAGCCTGATGGGTTTGCAGTCCAGAGGAGGAGTCTAGTTTGGCATTTGAGGAGAACTCTGTGTGGAATGAAACAATCAGCTCGTTGCTGGAATCTTTGGACAAAGCTTTGCAAGAGTGTGGGTTCAGACAAAGCGTTGCTGATCCCTGTGTATATGTCCGTGGTAAAGGGGAGAGTCTGGAAATTCTCTTGGCATATGTGGATGATCTGTGTTTGATCTGTGATACACAAAAACAGGTGCAAGTGTTTGCCAGTGAACTGGGCAAGAAGTTTCAGATCAAGAATCTGGGGCCAGTTCAAAATTACCTTGGGGTTGAAATACGAAAGACCAAGGGTGGTTTTCTGCTGAGTCAGAAACAAAAAATTGTAAACCTGTTGGAGAAATGTAACATGTCTGACTGTAAGGCTGTAAAAATGCCAGTGGTTCTGGGGTTTGGAAAAGACGTTGGTGATGAACTGTTTCCAGGCAAAAGGCTGTATCAATCTGGCATTGGGAGTCTTCTCTACATAGCTGAGACCTGTCGGCCTGACATTGCCCTGAGTGTGAATATATTGGGGAGGGCAAGTGCTCAGCCCACTCAATACCACTCGCAAGGTGTGAAAAGGGTATTGAGATATCTGAAAGGTACTATGGATTACTGTTTGTGTATTACTCCTGTACAAATGCCTGAACTTGTGTGCTATTCTGATAGTGATTTTGCAGAAGATGTTACAGATCGAAAAAGCACTTTTGGTTATGTTGTGAAATACAGTGGGGCTGTGATTGATTGGAAAGCCAAGAAACAAAGCACTGTAGCCACTTCTACTGCTGAAGCTGAGTATGCCAGCCTGTCCACCCTGTGTAATGAGTTACTTTGGTTTTTGCAGTTGCTAAAGGATCTCAGTGTGTCTGTGAATGTGCCTGTGCAAACATACTGCGATTCCCAAGCATGTATTCAAATGGCTGTGAACGACAGGGTGATGTCCAAAACAAAGCACGTGAATGTTAGATATCAGAATGTAAAACAGTGTGTTCAAAGCAAGATGATTACTTTGTGTTATGTGTCTTCACAAGAGAATGTGGCTGATGTTTGTACAAAACCACTGTCTGCTGTTGCTCATGTTCAAATGCTTAGTAGACTAGGACTGATGGGTCCTGCAGTTGCCAATGGTCAGGACAGCTCCGCAAGCAAGAAGGGCCTGAGAGCAGTGAGGAATGAGTTAAATGGTCTTGTTGCTTCGCTGTCATAGCAACCCAAGGTGTAAATTCTGTTTACAGCAGGGTCAGCGTGACCCAGCGGCTGAAGGCTGAGAAGCCGGCTTTAGCTTTGCTCCTAAAGTATATTTGCTTCCACTCAGATATGTTATGTCTTTATATGATGTTTTGACTGTATTCCTGTTTTTCACACCAAGGGCAGCTGTGACCTGTTGTTTATGCATTGCTACAAAAGAGGCTGTCTGACAAAGCCTTGTTCTCTGTGTTTTCTCTGTGTTTTGTGTTCAGTTGTTCCCTGTTTTCTCTGCTGGAGACATGGAAACCACTTAGTTGTCTGTCTGACACTTTTATATGCCTACAATAAAGCTAAGTAGTTAATTAGACCCGAGGCTGAGTGGCTGTTGTTTTTTCCTGGCAGCAACATGGGGCTCCGCTGTTGCTTTTTCCCAGCCAGCCTGTTTGTGGGTCCAGCTGACTTTCAGCTCGCACCCCGGTTTTTCCCGACAGTATCTTCTTTTTTGTTGTTACGGTTGTCTTTCCTTTATGGTCTAGTCTTTGATTTGCGAATAGAGACAAATTACTTGGTATTCTAATAACTGATGAGTTTTACAGCCATTAATTCTTTTTTTCCTACCCTGCTCCCCATACCATCCCACATTTAGGACTTTCTCGGATTTTGAAAGGCCGATTGGAAATGACAAAGAACCGAGTAGTTGACTGGGCCTTGGCAGAGTACATGGCTTTTGGATCTTTATTGAAAGAAGGTATCCATGTGCGGTTAAGTGGACAAGATGTAGAAAGGGGTACTTTCAGGTGAGACTATGGCTGGTATTTATTTAGTAAAAAATGTCATATAGATTCTGCTCAGTGGTGATAGTTTGAGGCTTTATCAGAATTTTAGCTGCACTTCTCCAGACTGAGGTTTTGCTGTGTGTAGCTGTTAATAAGTTTAACCCTGTGAAAAGCAAATAATTATTTAATTGCATGTGACAGTGGAATATGAATCTGAATTATAAATTTACTGTTAGAATTCCTGTTAGTTTAGAAAGGGGACAGAGGTCAGGGTAAAAAAAACAATCTAGAACAGGCTATGCCTGTTTCTCTTGCTTCAACTGAAAGATAATGTATTTATTACTGCTACATATTTGAACAGTGTTTCATATTTTAAATAACTTATTTTAAAATTCTTTGAAGTGATGGTGATTTTATAATTAGCTGATACTGGATTTGAATGTTTCATATTATAATATACCTTGGGATGACCCTATTCTGTAAAAGCGGCTAAGAAATATATTGTGTATAAGGTGAAGGTGGGCTGTTGGAGAAGTTTTTATAGGGAGAGAAATCTATTAAAATTGCTCTCTTCGTTGTGCTTGTTCAGTTGTTCTTTTTCAACCTCTGACACATTGTTGTTCCCTGGCTTTATGATATCAGCTAGTTTCTATTTAGAGTTGTGAAAAATCTTGCTAAGATTCATTAGAAGACCAGAGTTTCTGTCTGCAATTTGTTCAGCTTCACCAGGTATGCGCCACAGAATAGCTATTATCAAAGTAATAGGCCTTCTTTTTTTAGTGGTTGTAGAGCTCGAACATATTGGTGTGTTTCACTCAGTTAGTCTTGCTCAGGGAGTTAATGGATTACAGTAATTACTTCAGTCATCTCTGTTTTGATTATGTTCCTTGGTGCACCATTCTAATGCTGATTAATAGAGCTCTGGAGAACTCTTAAGCAGTGAGCATTTGAAGGGTGGGCAGTGAGGAGGATTCAGCTCTTTCAGTTCTTGGTCATGAGAAGTACTCAAAGAGGTGGAAGCCATGCACAATGCAAATGGCACATATCTAAGGGCAATGAGTAATAAGAATTTCACAGCTTAATTATAATTTGAAAGGAAGCAGCCCTGTGGTGCAATGGTTTCAACACTTCATATCTTATGGAGTGTAACTACATACCTCTAAAAGAATAATGGATTGCACAGCAACAATTCCAAACTTATGTGTAATGGCAGGAAGAAGGCATGAGTCTATTACCAGAATTGAATATTGTGTGCTCAAGGGCATTATTTTTTTCAAAGAAAAAATCCATAATGGCAAAAATAATCCATTTTCTAGATGGAATGAATAGTATCCTCCTTTATGATTGCTGGCCTTACTTTATAGAACATTAGGAAGTACTTTTATCTTTTATATGGAAAATATGATTGCTGGTGCAGTACACTCCTAATGCGACTAGAAAATTACTGATTCAAACCTCACATCAGCCATGATTTCATTAGGTTGCCATAGGCAAGTTGCTGTCTGTAGGCCTCAATTTTCCACCTGCAAACTGGGAGTAATACAGTGTCAGGATCCTATTGTATCGAACTGCTCACATAATGGACTGTAACATGCACCTAGGACCTTGATGCACAAGTGGAAGTTGCAATATCCCAAGGCCAGTCACAAGGCATGCAGTGGCACACAGCAGGTTATCCCATATTACCACATCAGGAGGCTGTTTGCTCCATCAATAATTCAGCAGGATCCCAGTACTAGTTATCTAGCTTGCTTGGTTGTTGTTATTGCCGTAGTACATATGAAGTACTCTGCCTGTTCAAAAAATTATCTGTTACTGTTACCTTTTTAAAAAAATATCTTACCAAACATTACTTTTATCTTTAAAACCATTGTAGCCATCGCCACCATATGCTGCATGATCAAGATATTGACAAAAGGACCTGTGTTCCTATGAATCACCTCTGGGAGCAGCAAGCTCCCTACACTGTATGTAACAGCTCTCTCTCAGAATATGGAGTTTTAGGTAAGTTTAGTGGGTTAAACCTTGAGAATATGTCTACTAATGGTTTTGCTGATTAGAATTGATTGTGCTTTGACTTGACTTGTACATTGGATTTTTATTTTATTTGTTAAAAATCATGTCCTTGACCTGTGCATACGTGTGTGTGTGTGTGTGTGTGTGTTTGTTTGTGAGATGGTGATTGCGCTAGGACACAGATCCAGATCTTTCTTCAGTTGTGTTGCTTGGCTGGGTGACTGGGCCAGTCACAAACTGTTAGCCTGACTTACCTCACGGTTGTTGCAAGAACCACATGAGAGAGAACAATTGATGTCTTGAGCTCCTTGAAGGAAAGAGCTGAAGGAAATAAAATAAAAATTTTGGGAAGGGATACATTGTTTCAATAGGGAAGAATTGTTTAACAGAAAGAAATTGAAATGATCCAAAATGCTTGACACGCCACTTAGCATTTTCATTATCTTATTTTACACTTGATATGTCAACACAGAATAATATTTATTTTGACACTGAAATTGGACTCCTCACAAAACTGTTCCAAGACTTCTGTTAGCTAAGAATTGTATCTTGGAAATCTGCGGAGTGGCCTCCAGCAGTTTCTGGCCTGTGGCATAAGTGAGGCCATTCTGCCTCAGCTTGATGGTGGAGTGCAGGCACTTAGTTCCAGTTAGTTTGAAGACTTTCAGTAGCACTGCAAGGTTAAAAGTATTGGTCCATTTCCCTGTTACTGCCAACCAACTTGGGATCTTGTCCCAAGATGACTTCTTAAAGAAAAGAGTACTAACCAGCTCTATGTGAGGGACCCTCTGATCCCTGCAGGGTCTGTACAACCCGGAAGATTCCAGGTGGAAAACTTGGCATCACCAGATAATGACATACAAATTCATGCCTGTGCATCCCATTGGCTGCCGTGTTGCAGATTCTTGAAGTTAATAAAGCTGTGGCCTTATTTCACCAGTGTTTGTTTCTGGCATTGTCATTTAGATGGGAGGGCAATAATCATGGAAGGAAAGTTGTCTGTGAGCAATAATCATTTTTTATTAATTACCACTTTGATACAGAAAGGAATTTTTATTACTATATCTTGAGACTTACCATATTTATCTTTCTACAGATATTAGTCCAATAGCATGTTATTCAGGTATTCCTAAAACATATTTTATCCTTTTTAACTCCCTCTGATCTTCTAATCTACTTGTAACTTCCTCTAATCTTCTTGTTACTGTGTTCAGGTATATATCACTATGATGAGAGAGAGGAATTAAGCCCTGAGCTTGAATTTGTGCTGGCATGAACAAGTAAAATAATTCTTAGTCATATTGGGAATTCCCATTAGTGTTCTTTTGCATTGAATCTGATTAAGTAAAAATGAATTGGGTAGCCCTGCATGATGAAGCTCCAAATTGTTTTTCTGGCAGGTGCAGAAACAGAGAGCTGGCACCTGTTCACATCTGTGAACCTGTCACTGAGTTATTGAACAACTATAGTTCTACTATAATGTTATTCTAGCAGGACTAAATTGCCACTTGGATAAAAACCACTGCAGTCTATCCACTTTACAGTATAAAATAGCATTTCTGAAAACTGAAAGACTATAAACCATCTTTGAGTATTCCCTGCCTAAGAAAACCCTGTGAAATTCATAGGGTTCTTTTAAGTCGACAGGCAGTTTCGAGTACATGGTTCATTTTTCATAATTAAATGATTTTGCTTGATTGGCTCACTTTCTTGTCCATCGTGAATAGCACCTACACCTGCCCTGTTCTATCATAAATACAAAACTTATGTAAAGCCACAGTAAGTACAGTGTTTAATATAGAACTTTGTTGAATAGATACTGAGAGGAATGAGGAGATGTCTGTAACTACCTAGAAAAGAGATGGGGGGCTCTGTCAATAATCGCACTGAGAGATAGCCATTATTTTGGAGTCTGGATCATAGAGTCTATCTCATTTCACTTTACTTTATTAATTTTATATTGGTATTGGGGATATTCATCAATGAGAAACTGATAATTGTATGTAGCTTTTGTACTTCTGATATTCTATTCGGTTGCATTGGCTTCTCTTTATATAATGCATTTTCTTTTTGTTTTTGTTTTCCCCTTTCTGTTAGTGTATGTAATTTGAAAATAAACAATAAAAAAATAATATAGAACTTTGCAGTGAGAGGTTAAATGTGAGTCTTCTTCATACCAACAAATAACAAGCTACGGTCTCTTATATGTTAGATGGGAATGCTTCCATATTATGTTGTTTTGTCTTATCTGAACATAGCTTCCATCGCAGATTGGCTTTCTGTCCTTTTGTTTAGTGTCCTGGTTTCACTTCTGTAGCTTGGTTTTATCTTAAAATACAGAGTCTGCATGCTGGCTGGGTTCTCATTCCCATCTTGGATTGGATAATAAATGACCTCTAGAAGAGGGAACTGGTGGACAGGATAAGGGACAAAATGCACATCAGAACAGAAGGTTGGCCAGCTACTCCTTGTTCTATTTACCAGTTTGGTAGCTTTCTCTTATTCCTGTCCTGCTGTTGGCTTGCATGGTTTATTAACATTGGTTTATGATTGGTTGGGATTTGGGTACGTGTATGTTCAGAAGAGTACAAGCAGGGTACTATTAAACATTGCTGAAATGATATTACTGAAAACAGTGATGAAATGGCTGTGTGTAGCAGCTTATAGAAATTTGAATGTCCATAGATCCTAGACCTTCCAAAGCCCTGTGTACCAGTAAATAGATTTCTGTTTGTTTAGTTATAGATTTATGCCATACTATTGGATATTCATGCTGCAGGGTGTGTTTAGTTTTGTTCCCCAGATTGTGTTATACTTAGGAATTTAGCACCTTTATTGCCCAGTTACTGATCATCATTGAGATACATTATATGCAAGTGGAAGTATGCTCAGTTAGCTGAATAAGACATTATAGTAAAATGAGTGGCATGTTTTATTTTAACACATTTTGTTTTTTGTTTTTGTTTTGGTTTGATTAAATCCTGGGCTGAGTTCCCTTGACTAATGGAAATCATGTTGAATTAAGCTGCAGCTTCACTTATGTTAATTGAAAGACTCTTGCTGTTTTTGACAGTCTTGCAATTTGCTGTCAAAGGAAGGTGGGGAGAGACAGTATGACATGAAGAGTAAGCTGGCACTGCATCTCAACACATCTGTGTCTGCCAGAGTGACAAATGAAAGATGGGAGAGGAAGAACTGAGAGCTGGTACTGATCACCACTTCCTCTTTAGAAGATTCTGTTATTCAAAGGGTTCTAATCATAGTGGCAGCCTTTTCCAAAGTTTGGTGAAGATACTAAGCCTATTGAATTCAAGTCATTTTAGTTTAGTGGATCCATCTGCAGGTTGAACCCATTATGGCTTTTTATGTTACTCTCTCTGTCTCTATCACTATCTACCAGCTCTTCCCTTCCCTGCACACATACCACTATTATATTGCTTTGTCCTTAAATACCACTTACCTGGAGATCAAGCTACAAGACTGTGATTCTCTTGGAGGTGGGGGGTGGTGTTCCATAGCTAAGGCTATTTGTCATGTATTGTGACTTCTTTTTGTGAAAGTGCTTCTTAAAAATTATTCTTGTAAATAAAACCATCTGCAGATATACTCACGGCTCGATTATCCTTACATTATAAAATTATTTGCAGGAGTGATCTGGGAATCTACCCTGTAAACTAAAATCATAAGGGGATGTTACTCTTTGCTTTCTACCAGTGAATGTTGTTTGGCGTCATCTAAACATCTAACATGTAAACACCTAAACATCAGGAAGAACTTCCTGACAGTAAGAGCTGTTTGACAGTGGATATGCTGCCTCAGAGTGTGGTGGAGTCACCTTCTTCGGGGGTCTCTAAACAGAAGCTGGATGGCCATTTGCTGGAGATGCTTTGAATTTGTGTTCCTACATGGTAGGAGGGCTGGACTCGATGGCCCTTGTAGTCTCTTCCAGCTCTGTGGTTCTGTGATTCTATGATTCTAGAAACCCAGTCAGCATTACTAGTGCTCACAGATTCTGAGAGGTATAGCCCACCAACCCAAATTTGAGAAACACTGTTTCAGGTTCTAGCTGTAAATAGACCTCACTGGTGTTTAAACAGTACGTTACAATAGTGGAGAAGCTGTTAAGGAAAAGGCTACATATCTTGCTGGTTTACAGAGATAATCTAAACTGTAGAATTTCACTTAGTTTAGCCAGAATTTCACTTATAACTGCTTCCGGTCTGTGCACACTCCTGTAGAATCTTTGACAGAAATAGATACAGGTGAAACCAAATTTTGCTATTCTAATGCAGTAACATGTGTGTGACTGTTTGAATGTATAAACCTTTATGTGTTTTGTCAGTCATATCTCCCAGTCAGTAGAAACGTTCTTTTAATGCTTGTTTAAAAATAGGATCAGATTCAAACTTGTCTAGGAATTTTTGCCTTGTTTTGCTTTGTTTCAAAAATCTCTTCGGAAGCATCCCTTAAAAAGAATAGTAGATTTCAATGATTGAGTAGATGTTGAAATAGCACGAACATAGCGATTTTTAAAAAGTAAATTTTTCTTAGAAATGAGGAGGACTGGTGTGATGGAATATGGATGTGAAAAAGAGCTATTTTGAATTAAAAAAAATCAGAGGGCAGTACCTTGATTTTCTAACCCTATGGCAGAAGCATAAGAGGAACATAAATCATAGGCTGCACTTTGTAGATGGGCTCTTAATGAAGTTCAGCACCTCAAAAGCCAGATAGATAGCTGAAATATTTTTGTCGAGATCTAGGTAAACATCTTGAATAGAATTAGCATAAAGGCAGCTCATAAAAATTCACATGCTCTGCAAATGCAGTCTGTGTGTGCATTCGTGTAGGGACATTATGAGTGCCATATACCTGCTGTTCTGCACATATTTAGACTATTCAGCATATTTCCCAGACATCTGGAATACCACTTTTATTTAGTTCTGAGCTTTTTGTTTTGCTCTTACTTGAAGCCTATTTTGATCAACAGAAAAAGAAAGAAAATAGATAGCTTGGGCTTTTTATTCTGTACTTCTGCTATATTGTTGGAAGAATGGGTGGATTCAAGGGAGGTGTATAGCTCTGCTGTCAGTGGGTGATGAATCTGCTTCAGATTTTTGTCCAGAATTTAAAGGAGCTGTCCAAAATGCTGAACCCAACACCTCTTCCTGCAGTAAAAGTCAGTCTAAAATCCATAGTAAGTTTAGTGCCCCAAGGATATTGGAATCACTAGCCTTCAGTGGGTGGATTCACAAAACACAGCTGTGATGTAAGTCTCTTGTACTTCTGTAGCTTTCAGTTTTCTAAAACATGTAAGTTTGCTTTTATTTGCCAAGAAAGAAAGAGAAATATCCTTATATAATTGAGCAAATTTTGTAGAAATCTATAGTATCCATAAATATAGACTTCTATATAACCATTAAAATATAATGTTATAAAGGGAGTGAACCTCCCTTCCTTATTGCCATTTATGTTAAGTTTTCTTTGCCCGTATTCATGCAGTGAAATAAAAAAGGCCTCAAATTCCAAAAGGGACACTGCCCCTGGATGGCTGCATTCTTCAGTCCTCACAGTATAAATCACAAATGACAAGTACATGAGACCTGTCAGTGACTGCTTGCTGGTGCATTTGAAGAGGTAACTTACTGTGTGCAGAGCATAGCAAGAGCCAGCTTGTCCTCATTGACCAGCAGGAGTTGCAGACCTCATAAAACTTTCCTAATTAAAGGTATGGGTGCAAGTTTTTATCACAGCTAGAGTCCAGAGACGTTATTCTCTGTTTATTAATAAGTTTTTCCTGTGTAGCCTAGTATGTTTGAAGCTATTACTCTTTGGGGAACAATTACTCCTACTACAAGGGTATTGTATATTTAATAGGCAATATTGAAAACATAGATTATAATTAAATGCCCAACTCCCACTGACTTTCAGTAGGCACTTTAATAATTGAATTGTCAGCTTTAAAAATGTTTTGCATAATTATAGATCATAGTCCATAGCTTGTAGATATATTTGTGTGTGTTTTGAAGCCACAGATTAACACCTAACCATAAGGTAATATCAAATAGTCAAATAGTACAACAGTTGTGAGAAACACTGGTGTTCCTGCAGCACGTGTGTATTTCTGGATATAGAGATAAATGAAGAAATATACACACATGCAAACTCATGTCTGGCACTCTAACATCTGTTGCTTGGATGTATGTTGATACCTGGAGAATGTCCATGTATATCTTCCTGGATTCTGTGGGGCCATCTATAACTAAATATTGTGAACACAATTGCACTTTAAATCTCTCTTTCTCTCTGTATATTTTTAACAACATTGCGACAAATAATATACTTACATATGCACTGTCCCAAAAGTTCCATGCTGCTAGTGAGGTGGAAGTGCGGGATTTGATTGCAGGCCTTTTCTGCCAGAGCTGCTCAGTATTACTGCAATGTTTGGGTGCAACCTAAAACCCTTAAATAAAATATGAAATACAAACAAATGCAATATAGAATTATATTACAAACAGTTTATCCTTTTTGTTCCCTCCTAAATACACAACTGAAATGCCACTACCTTTTTCAAGGTGAAAAGGGCCTGCTCTGTAGCCTTGGCAGCTGCAGCTCCCACTTCCTTCTCTTTCTGAACTTAGACAGCAATTAACAGCCCCTTCCTTAGGGTTTCCTCACTCACCAGGCCAAACCAATAGCTTGTAAGGATTGCATCCTCACATTGTAGCTTAAATCCAATTGATAGTCCATAACAGATTGGACTCATCAGTAAGATTTACATATGTTTGGATGTTGTTGTTATCGTGTGCCTTCAACTCTTTTCTGATTTATGGGAACCCTAATCATTCAGCAGTTGTTTCAGTTAGATAACAAGTGTTTCTTAAAATAAAAATTGATCTGGGGAGACACCCTTGGTTGTAAAATGGTAATTATCATTTTAATACCAAACCTATGTAGGTGCATATATAGTGAATCAGATGTAAGGAAAATAATCTTGCAAAAAAGGAAAAAACTTTTGCAGCTGAGAGACTTAAATGCAGCAGTCTAATTAATTTTTAGTAAGCCTGTCCATGTAACTCTCTCCATATTTAAATATCAAACTACATGTTCCATGCATTTAACTTTTTTTTTTAATCAGCGTCTGATCCAGCATTCCCCTTCATTAGCTGCCAGTCCCTGCTAGCTAGGTAATTTTAAGAAAAACTATATAAAATAAAAACACTTCCTTCACTGATTTTATTTTTAAATAATTGTATCGTTTAACTTTCTTTCTCTGTCCAAAGACACTCATGCTGGGGCATACAATATACCAATTTATAGTAAAACCCTACAGCCGAATCTGACTCAAATGTAGAACTGTAATTTAAAATCAATATTTTGTTGGGGGAGGGGGAATAACCCAAAAAACTGGCAGCATCAGATAGAATGTGAGTCAAAAGAATTAGTGATGTGAAACATTTGAGCTTTCTGATAAAGGAAAGTAAGATGAAAACATTTGCCAGTTGGAATAACTAAAGATTTCACTTGGACAGACATGTGCATTTTAGAATTATGGTGTGCTGTTTTTCCCCCCAACAAATAACATATGTGTTTAGCCTTTGTGTCTGCAGAAAAACAAATCTTGAAAATGTCTGCAAAATGCAGCCACTGTAGCTACAACTACTCACCAGGGAGTGCTCCCACAGGAGCTACATTTACCAGATGCTGTTGCATCCTTTGAAATGCTTCAATAAGCAAATGTCTGTGAATTATACACCCTGACCAAGGTTGGTACACCAGACTTCATTCCTTCCCATTCCTTCTGTTTCAGAGTACAAATTCAATATTAAGAAGAAAATCCAAATATTTTGTGGTTATTTACAAGCATTTCTTTACAGTTTGCCACATATCAAAAGCTAAACATGGAATGCTGCATCCAGTGGTTGTACAAATAGAAGGAAGCTTGCAAAAACAGTCTTTCACTTTTCCATTCTGCCTTCTGCACCATTGTTGTACCCTGTGAAAAGCATCCCCAGAAGGTTGGTGGGGCTCCAAAACAACGTGAACAGTCCTTACAGGGCTGTAGTGAGAGAAAATCACTTGAAATTAGGTGGAGGAATCTTGCATGGGCAGAGGATTTTCTACCTGATTTCTGGTGATAGTCCCACCACTGTAGTCCTTTTCAAGCTTGCTAGCATTAGTGTGAAAGCTAACATGTTAACACTAACTATAAAAAAGGAAATCATAGAAATTAACTGATTTTTATTTAACACTGTAAAATTAATTGTTATGATCTTCATCAGTGAAATTCTAGTGACATGTTTTGAAATAGATTAAAATTAGTATTAATAGTAAAAAATGACTAATAACCCTCAAAATAATCCTAAAAGTAATAAAGGCCATTTCCGCACAACACTCTTATAGCACAATCATTCCACTTTCAACATCCTATGGAATCCTGGGGTTTGCAGTTTAGGGAGGGGCTGGCAAACCCCAGGATTCCATAGGATGTTGAAAGTGGAATGATGGTGCTATAAGAGTGTTGTGCGGAAATGGCCACAGTAGCATAAGAGATTAACAATAATTCAGTGTTGTTGACCTTAAAAATGCCTGTTTAATGAATTTAGGCTGCGCTTACAAGAGTCAGTGCAGTGTATTCGGTTGAGTATTAGACTAAGGCTCTGGAGACCAGGGTTCAGATCCGTACTTAAGCATGAAAACCCACTGGGTGACCTTGGGCAAGTCAAACTCTCTTAACCTCAGAGGAAAGCAAAGGCAAACCCTCTCTGAACAAATTTTGGGAAGAAATCCCCATGACAGATTCACCTTAGGCTCTCCATGTCAGAAATGACTTGAAGGCACACAGTTTATTTTAAGCATTGTTTAGAGCCAGCATGTTGTAGTGGTTTGAGCACTGGACTATGACCCTGGAGACCAGAGTTTGATTCCCCGCTTGGCTATGGAAACCCACTGAGTGATCTGGGGCACAGCACACATTCTCACTCTCCAGAAAACCCCATGATAGATTCACCTTAGGGTCACTAAAACTTGAAAATGACTTGAAAGCACACAGCAGCAGCAGCAGCAGCAGCAACAACAACCACCCAGTAAGTGTACTTCAAAGCAGGACCTCAGCAGAGGAAACTTTAAAGAATCTATAATATGAATTTTTAAAATATAAATTCATTTTGTAGGGTTAGACTGTTTTTAAATGAGGGATGGGGAAACTGTTGATGGTTTGAACTTTTCTAGGAAAAGAGATCAATATGACTTTCTGGCTGGCTAGTCAGTAAAGCTTTACTTTTTCATATTAACGAGAGCATGGATCTAAAAGAGTGCAAGGAGGTATTCAAAAATATGTTCTGTTAAGTGATAGATGTCTTCTGCAGATGGAAGTGTACATTTGCAGCTAGTAGAACATATTTTGCACCATTAAATGGACTAGAGTCCTTGAGGAATCTAGAAAATAAGGATTCTAGTGTGACCTTCCTCTGTGACTCCACTGAGAATAATGTAATTTTACACATCCATACCATGCCAGTAAATGATAAAAAGAAAGCCATTCTGTCCCTCTGAACTGATGGCTAGATTTACAGTGCATTTTTCAGTGGTGCTGTAGGAATATTTTTGCTTTTGTCAGTCTCAAAACCTATCTAAGGGTGGCAGTTCAGGCGAAGAGGCATGAGGGGCAAAGGGAGAGAAAAGAGATCTTTTGTCTTACAGGCACTATTAGCTGTAGCTGAACAACAGAAGTAAACAAAAATACCCTCGGGTGAAGGTGCATCATTAAAAAAAGAAACCAGTTAATGTTATATTTAATTATGTTTTTGTGCTCTCTTTGGCTCTACTTGAAATCTTTCATTATGGAATGGCACAACAAAGCAGCATCGTGATTACAGCTATTGTGGCAGTTTGCTATTAATCTATCTTAGTAAAGATGCAGTGCAAGAGCTATGGCAGGCAGTTTATATTCTGTAGTAGGTTTTTGTTCCTTTAACCCCTAAGCAATTATTTAATGGCCCAATTTCTTTTGCAGAATTAAGACTTTGTTACATAGCTTTCCACACCTATTTTTAGAAGGACAAAATATTTTTATTAATCTTCTAAGAGAATCCTGAATAACATTCCAGTGTGAACTTGTTGGGCTTGGGAATATGACAGGTTTTAGAAAAACAGTGTTTTCTTTTTTCTTTTTTTGCTGAATACTATTAAAATTCCTTTGTTCATATCCATACGAAAACCAACTATGAATATGTGCAAACAAATAACAGATAACAAATATTAACAAATGATCTTACATAGAAACAAAAGGTTGATGCCCACAAAAAAAAAATTAACCAGGCAATATAACAACAACATAAGACAATATAAAGTATGACAATACTACAATAAACAAATCTGACTTCCTTCTCTGATAGAACTATAGATTGGGTATCTTCTTTCGTATTACACTACTCCTTTATCTTATCGCTTAGAAATTTAACCTTCTTCTTAAGAGACCCTTTTAATATATGTAAATCAACTTAAACCTCTTCTTTACAACAAACTCTCAGATCTATACTTATAACCCTTAACTAGCTATATAATTCATAATTCTATTATCGTCATCATTACACCATGGTCATCATCATTATTATCATCATTGTCATCATTACAATATAATCATCCTCATTACATTAGTAATATTTATTGTTTTGTCATCATCATCATATCATTGCATCATAATCATCATTACATCATATTCATTCTTATTAAATCAGTAACTTTCACTATTTTAAGAGAGTCTCTTGTGCTAGCAGCGCATATACAATTATAATATCGTTGTGGGACTTCTAATTATACGCTTTCTTTTTCTTATCTCCCTTACCAAAAAGTTCCAGTTAACTTTACAAGGATGTTCAGTGCTCTCCTTGTACTCATTTTACAATGTATGCAAAAAATAAGTATTTCATACATAACTCTCACTTTATATTTTATGTTATTTTTTGCCAATAGCTTAAGAAGGGCTGCCAAGTTCGAAGAAACTTATGGTTTGTGTTGTTGTCTGGGAGATAAGTAAGCTTGTCCATCTCTGCTACTTCTATTAATTTATCCATTCATTCTTCTTTGGATGGAATAGAGGCTTTCCTCCAATGCCTAGCGTAAATAATCCTTGCAGTAGTAATCATATGCCAAATTAGCCTATCTAATTCTCCCTCCAAACTACATTTGGGTCACATATTCCTAACAGGAAAAGTTTTGGGTCCAGATCAGTCTTTTTCTGTACCACTTTTTGTATCACTGCTCTGACAGTATACCAATATTTTTGTTCTCTGTTACATCCCCACCACTGATGAAAGAAAGTTCCTTTTTCTTTCTGACATTTCCAATATTGTTCTTTTGCATTCTTAAACATCTTTACAAGCCTAACTGGTAGGGAGGTACCATCTAAACATCATTTTCAGGGTATTTTCTTGTAGACTATAAGATCTGGTAAATTTCATTATCTTTTTCCAGCTTTTTCCCAGTCCTCTAGGTTAATATTACGCCTCAAATTGATTGCCCATTTAATCATATATTCTTTAATTACTTCCTCCTTTAACCATGTTAAACAGCTTGTTTCATAATAAATTTTAATGTTTAGCAGTGCAGATCTCCCATTTTTTCTCAAGTCTGTCGTTGGTTTCATTTTTATTCTTGGCTTTTTCCCCATCCACAAAAAATTTGCCAAGTCTTTTGTGCATTCTTTAAATCATTTCTCAGGGATGACAATCAGGAGCATTTGAAATAGAAAGAGTAGTTTAGGGAGAATGCTCATCTTGATTAGAGACATCCTTCCCACTAAAGATAAGTTCAGCTTCTTCTATGTTGTAATATCCTGGTGGATCTGTTTCCAGGTCGTCATTTAATTGTTATAGAACAGTTGGTTAGTATTGTTAGATAATAAAATTCCTAAATATTTTACTTTATGTGCGCACTTTATTCTGGATAGTGCTTCCAAGGGATTTTTTTCATCCTTTTTCAAATTTTTAACAAGAATTTTAGTTTTCAATTTGTTAATTTTGAGTCCTACCAGATAGCCAAATCTGTTTAGTGTTTCATTTAGTTTAGCTATCTGAGAAAGGGGATCTTCTAAAAAGAGAACCACACCATCTACAAATGCTCTATATTGATAGTGCTCTTTATTAATCTTTACCCCACACTTGCAGTCTTGCCTGATTTCCCTAAGTAACACCTCTAAGACCAGGACAAACAGCAATGGAGAGAGAGGACAGCCTTGTCTTGTGCCTTTCTCTATTGGGAAGTTGTTGGATCTCTCAGTGTTGACTAGCAGATGGGCTTTCTGTTCTGAACTAGTTACTTCGTCAAACTTATGGAGGGAAAGAAAAAGCCAAACTATGCTGTGAACGCTGTTTGTTGGGGGTAGAAATTTCTGGGCTCTTCAGAGTTCTTCCTTTGGGCAGGATACACAAGGAAACTGCCAAACTTTAAACATAAATCATTGAATGTAAAGTTGAGTCCCAGAAAAGAAAAACTAGGCAAACTTTGTGTTACAAGTTCTTCTTCTGCCTGGAAAGAAGTTCGGCAGCAGGAATTGTAGCGGGTGAGGTCCCCACCCCGTTTTATGCCAGAGCAGACAAAAGTAATGGCGGCTACCGTGTGGCACTGGAACTGAACACCTGGAGAATGAGCAGCTTGAGCAACGTCGTGGGCCTCTATTTTGCTGTTCCCCAATTTTTCGGGGTGCAGAACGAGCTGACTGATGCTAATTTCAGTCAGTAGCCTGCTGCGACAGCAGAGATCGTGCCTTCCTTGCTCATGCCCGAACCGCAGAAAAACAGTGTTTTCTTGACTTCTGTGTGCTGTAGATTATATACAGAGTGTATCTATGCATTTTTTCCATGTACTCACAATTCTTCTGAATTTTTGAAAAAAAAACCTCAGAATTTTTAGCTATATCCATGCGGCTCTATTTCAGCGTGTACAGCAAATAACTAAGCCAAGGTTTCATTCCCAAAGGTGCTATTTTTTTTTATTTCCTGACTAGATAATTCATTTGAGTCATTAAAACTAATTTAATACCAGTTTTTGGGCTACTTTAATGCAGTTACTGAAAGTATGAGGCATGGTATTCTGTTCAGTTATTCCTGCTATATCCATTAATTTTCTAGGTGAAAATTAGGCAAATCACTGTTCTTGAAAACTCATTATCCTGTCTATAGTATGGGGTTAATAATGCCAGCCTATCCTCTAAAGGTGTTTGAAAAGATTACTGAGGCGAGGAAGATGGAATCCTTATGACACTTTAGAAGTACTATCTGATTGCTATCTGTGATGGAATCTGGGGTATGTGGTTAGTCTGAGTGGCAGGCCAGCCTTAGCAACAGCTTGCCAAGTGATCCACAGGCTCTCGGTAAGAGAGAAACTCAGCCCATTGGTGCATGGGAGGGGCTGAGCTTTCTGAGAGGAGCTCTATATAAGAGAATGACTTGTAGTTTTTGGTAGAGATTCCTTCAGGGAGAGAAGGAGGGAGGGTTTTGCCAGGCAAGACAAGAGTATGGTTTTCTTAGAGGCCTAGTGAGAGGCGTAGGAGGGACCAAAATGACTTCTGAGTGGGTCAGTAAGTGAGACTGTGACTTAGGGATTAGGACTTTGAGCAGGAGAAGCCAAAAGTCTGAGTGGGTATGAAAGCTTTGTACCTGAATATTGAGTTGAGCTGAGGAATCTGGTTAGACATTTTTGGAAGTTCTATTTTACCTGTATATAATACCCAATACTTCCCTGTTTGTTATTTTAATAAAGATTGCATTCTATTTTTATAATTTCTGACTCAGCAGAGTATTTTTCTTCGGTTCTATTTGTGATAGAAATATGCTACCACAGATTATCAAATACGTTTGAGTAAGACCAGAGAGACTATTCCTTTTCCACTAAGGTGGTGGATTTAAAAAAGGGGAAAGCAGGGTTGTATAAAAAGCTGGAGGGGAGGGTGCTATAGAGGGGCTAAGAAGGCAGCTACCATTTCCACTGTGTGAAAAGAAAAGCAGGCTTGGCCCCCTCCACACTGTCTTTTTTTGGATTATTACTTGGCTTATTAAATCTTAGCTTATTATGAATGGCTTTCCTTACTTTCAAAGAAAGTACGTTTTCACTTAAGGCCATTTCCACATGAGAGGGGAGGAACCAGCTCACCACGTGTCAAGAACAGTGTTTTTATACTCAGATTCAGAAATCGTGCTGGCTGCACCTCCCCACCCACCCATTTACATTGTACTACTGCGGAGAACAGCGGTTGCTGCATCTGCAACAGCAAGTCCCTGGCCACTCCCATTCCCCTCCCTCACCCCGCCCTACCATCGTTGATTGATCTGTTTTTTTAAAAAAACAACAACAGACATTTTAAACACATTTCTGCATTGCTACGCTTGTGCATAGGTATGTATGCTCGTTGATATGTGGAAAAAAACACATTGTAACCGCCCATTACCAGATCCACTCTTTTCCTGCTTTCTGTTTAACTATCATGACACAAGCAGTGCTCAAAGATGCCTTTAAGTTTCCCATCTTAGGAACATTTCACTTAGAGATCTAGTTTAATTCTCTGAGATTTACTTCCATGCAGACCTTCAGGTGCTCTATTACTGCCAGGTGTGAGTGGACCGGGGAGACACTCTGCACTTGTTAAAAGGCACTCTCTCATTTCTACTCTTGGGACCCAGGTTCTTCTAGTAGAGATTTAGCCCTGACGCAAACGGAGCTCCGATTTGTTGCAACCCTTGGCCCCTGGAGAATTAAGCCAAACTGGCTCTCTGCTTGTCGGTTGGCAGCAGCACCAAAGTGCAGGGAAAAGGCACAATTTGGTGCAGGGCCTCTGCTGCGCAGCAGTGGCTGAGTCTGAATTTGGATAAAGGGGGGAGATTGGGAGAGGAGGGGCTGGGGCTGGGCTCTCCCTTCCTGCCAGGCTGGTGTGTGCCAAGGCGAAGAGGTGCCACCTCTGGCACTCAGCCAGCTGACAGCCTGCTTTCCCCTTGTACTTTCTCCCTTTTTCCTTCCTTGGAGAGGCTGATGAGTTCAGATCCAGCCCAGCCTATTGATCCTGGCCGCACGGGTGCAAGCTGAGGGCGAAAAAGTGCAATGCAAAACCGCAGCAGCAGGCAAGCCTGTGGCAACCTTTGTCCTAACAAGGTACAAGATCTGGCTGGGACACTCAACAAAAAGCCGGCCAAAGTAGAGAAAAAGGTGCATGGGTGGGTGGGTGGCAGACACATGAAGACAATAATGATAGCATCTTGTCCTTTGATGGGCAGAGAGAGAGAGAGACGGAAATGATGGAAGGGACAGCATGAGAACTCCCCATAACTGGTCACATCTGTGCTGTGAGTCAATACTACACTTCTGCACGTAGGCAAAAAATGAAGCAGAACTGGTTTGGTAGTTTGGAGTTTTTCTGGTTTTTGGATACAGCAGTTTCTCATCACAGTGAACTGTTCTAAGAGCTGAAAAAGTGCAGAACCACAAGGAAAACTCCAATGCTAAAATACTACAATGTGCAGATTGAAGGGTAAGAATTTGACGCTACTATGATGTATCAACCTCATATGGAAGTGGCCTAAAACTGATCCATTTCTGTTCTGATGAATTTTTCTTCCAATGGTGGTAGTGCAGGGCTGGGCAAGTGCCAGAAGCTACATGTATACTTTCCTCACGTTCTTTTTGGGATGGGGTGGGGGTCAGAAAGGACTTTTAAAAAGCTGTTTGTCCACTCTGGGGATGTGGGGGTGCTTTTTCTACAATACCTCCCTTAGCTATTTTAGGTATGGGGAAATCTTTCAAAATTAGAAGTGATTTCTGCCCTGTGGACCTAAATCAGTTCTATTAGGCTAAAAATGTGGAAGAGTTTCATACCCCCTAGCCATACCCCCTAGCTTGAAGAGGATTTTAAAATGGAAAAAGTTTAAAAGGGGGAAGCAGTGGGGATGGAACTGCTGTGTGCTGCACTGGGGGATGTATGTGTTTAGCACTTTGCCCATCATCTTTGTAGGACGCATACTTTGAGTTCTTTTGAGGAAGTGTGAAATAGCAATCTAATCAATGGAGGGATGAAAAGTTTTGGAAGTTTTTGATGGCGCTCAGGGCACTGCACTTTGATAGTTCTACTGGTAAGTAGATTTTAAAGCTGGTGCTAAGGTGCAATTCTGTCTTTACTCCCATGTCTTTGGAGTCTACAGGAAATTTCAGAAAGAGAGTCAAGGACCTAGATTGAAGAATGTGGTGATTAACAAACTGATATTTAGTTCAGGCAAGATGAACTTGCTGTTAGTGAATGTGTTATTTGAAGTATTCTTTTCACTTCCTCATAAAGATCAACTCTGTAACTGATGATGGTGTGCTTTTAGATTTTTTGTTGCAGGTAGACTTAGTAGTGCCCATCATTAACTTGATTGGTGTTTCCTTCTTGAAGAGAGATGACCTTCCTAGACACAGTTATCCATGTTCTGGCAGAATCACAGCAAGTGGCTTGATTGCTGACTGGAACAGACGGATACAAGTAGACTATCTTAGAGTGGAGATTTTCACTGATCTCAGTTTATTTCTAGGCTCAGTTTAAAGTAGTGCCTTTGATCTTTAAAACCATAAACAACATTGGTCTTTAAAATATCTGAAAGACTTCCTTCTTGCATGTGAATCTGTCTGCTAGTCATGATATCTTCAGAAGCCCTCCTTACAGTTCTCTCTCCTTCTGAGGAAAAAACTAGAAATGTGAAGTTTCTGGATGTTTAGAAGCCATAGGGGAAATGTGTTTCTTTCCGGAAAGGGTATTTGGGGGAAATGTGCAAGAAACATTTGTAGTCACATGATTACTTTAGAAACATAGAATATTTTATGCATAATTTGCTTTGCACATAAAAATCTATCATCTTTGACATATTAAATTATCACCAACAATTTTCCCAATTTAATTTAATTTACTTTAGGATATTTTAAATTTTTATTACAAAAGTACTTAGAAGCAGCTGAATCCATGCTCTTAAATGCTCTTCCCATATATGTTAGAATTTTCATTCTCATGAATTTAGAAAGCCGTCTGAGACTGTTGTGCATCTGGCTCAGTACTATCTTCAACAAGATTTTATTTCTCCAAGATTTTAGTCAAGAGTTTTGTCAGCCTTTCCTTGAGTTGTTAGGGATTGAATTTTGGATTTCTTGCATACCAAGTACACCATCCAACAGTGATCTATGGTTCTTTCCTGTCAATAAAAGATTGTTACATTTTAGGCACCAAATAAGAAGAACAAAGTATCTCTAAAGTGTAGCCACCAACTGTAAATACCAGTAAGTGTTATAAGGTATTATATTAACTTCCTTATAATCAGTATAATACAGAACAGTATAAATGCAACATGTAGAAAAACAAAGTGAAGTCCATTGAGCAAATGAAAGCTGAAAAAACCCAAAGGAGTAGTCAAAGGAATACCAAGTAAAAATGTTCCACTGGAACATTAGGAGCAAATGACAAAATGGCAAGTTTTCTAATGTCGCTACAGCAGGCATAGGTCAAGGTTTTCACATAAGTATACAACAATCTATGTAGAGATGATTAATGCAGAAAATCCAGTAGAAAGTATGGGCTTATCTCAGGTAATTAACAGCAAAGCAAAAACGGTCAGCCCAGGAAATGTCTAGGTGTGTCGAGCCATGTCTTCCTCAGTTTGCTAATATATTGTTAACATCTTACAAGAGTATAATCCCACATGTACCTTAGGAGAGCACCAACATAAGGCACCAACATAAGTCTGTTCTGTTCACAAGCTTTTTAGTGATATATAGGATTCCTTTTACATAAGTTTTAATTGCTATATTTAATAATGTTCTATTGTTCTTGTATCTTTATGGTACTAATTTTTCTGTTGATGTCTGTTGTTGTTGTTGTCTGTAATTTCACTTGTTTTTGAGGGTGCTCTGAAACCAAAATGCAGGACATTTCTTAAATAATTTTAGAGAAGACCACATGCGCACACAAAATCCCTTCATTAATATTAAAATAACTGGTTGAAAGAGTCTAGCAACAGACATTTTTTAAAGATAGCAACATGACAATATCTTTTGCATCATCATCTTCTCTAGTCAACAGGCTTTGGAAGTACCTAAAAGCCATGATAGTCTTTGTCCTTTATATACACTCAGAAAAGGATAGCATCACAAAATATGTTTTTCTTAGAGATCATATTTTCAGTTGAGACATTAGTTCTGATGGTTCCAAACACTGAGATAGTATAGCAATTTATATCTTTGGACCTAATGAAAATTTTCTAATCATATTCAGTGTATTAAAGGATTGCAATTTATTGACACACTAATGCCAGTTTATAACTTATCTTCATAACTGGTTTCCAAATGTCTAATGTATTTGTGGCAGAATATAATGTGTGTTAATAATGCATTTTCCCTTCCTGCTTAGGTTTTGAGCTTGGCTTTGCTATGTCAAGTCCCAATGCTCTGGTGTGCTGGGAGGCCCAGTTTGGTGACTTTCACAATACAGCACAATGCATAATAGATCAGTTTATCAGCTCGGGACAGGCCAAATGGGTTCGTCACAATGGAATTGTCCTACTTTTGCCTCATGGAATGGAAGGAATGGTAGGGTTTCCACTGATTAGAGTAATAGTATTTTATACATATAAAGCCGGGGTGGACAACAAGCAGGGAGGGGTCCATATTGCTTTCCTGAACCTATCGGGGAGTGCTCCTCCCAACACCAACACTGTGTCACTGAAATTCAACAGCACAGAATATATATATATATATATATATATATATATATATATATTTATTTATTTATTTTAATTTACCCTTAAAACAAGAAACTTGGGAACGTGCAGTTTGGTGTGAATCTAAGTTAATGATAATGGAGTGAAAATTAGTTTATGCCTTTATGCAAGTAGTTCACACTGCATAACCAATTGTGCAATAACAATGATGGGATACCACCCTTCTGCTTATTCTGAAAATATGGAACTTTTAGTGTAATAGGCCTTGTGGTAGCACAAAAGCGTAATAGTTTCCAGGATGATAGTACTTCTGGGCATGCTGATCATCATGAAAACAGGATACACAAAGTTGCTATCAAAGTGCAAAAATTTCATAGATCAGCATCACAAAAAAGCTGTAACTTGCTTTTAAAACAATGTGTGCTTGTTTTCAAGGTGGCTGTTGCTTCCAGGAGTACTGATCAGTTTGAAAACAAGGGGCACAGTCCCATGGCATCTGGTTTTATGGCCCCTTGTAGTCAACCCATCAAGTTTTGAATCTGTGTCAAAGATGACAGTGATAAAGGATACCATTCACTTTATCGTTTTTATTAAACAAAATAAGTTTAGCATCATGATAAAATATTTGAACTTTGAACTGTTTTACTTAAACATAAAACATTCTATAAGCATTGTACTTCATGCTGTCAGGGCAGCTTTTTCCTGAAACAAAGTTATACATTCAAATGTATAGCATTAGACCTATTTAGCAGTTCTTGTGAAGGAGAAATCTTAATTTGGTACTAGATCCTGTTTCTAATTCTTCTATAACCTGCTAGCTGTAACATTTAGTTTAAATTATATATAGTTTTTTAAAATTGAGGTGTACAGCAGTCTTTTTTTTTAGCCTATTACAGTGCTTAATGGCTAGCTATTGAAACTTCACATACTGTACCATGTTTTCCAAATAATAGCAGTAGTTATAGATATGGATATAGATCAGATATAGGTATAGATATTGAAAGGCAATCAGGGATAATCTCGTTCCTGCCTATGCCGGTATATGGCTCTAGGGACATGAATAGCAATTATATACATGGACTTGATTCTTCATAGACTTCAAAACCTATTTTAATAATTCTGTTTATTAGGGCCCAGAACATTCCTCAGCCAGGCCAGAGCGATTTCTTCAGATGAGCAATGATGATCCAGATGCTTTTCCAGTAAGTAGGTCTGTTGCTTTGCCTCCCCACTGAGCCTTTATCTGAAGCCCTCCACCATCCATCTTTAAGACATTGTCTTGTGGACATTTGTTTTAACTTTCCATCTATAGAAAGGTTTAGCTGTATGAATTTATACTGCGAGGAAGCATACATCAAGAAATCTGTACAAATAAAATATTTAGTAGATACTGTCAAGTATACTAGCATTTGCAAGTACCAAAATCCAGATATCCAGTTCTTTAAACATAAAAGAATATATTGTTCCATGACGATATAAATGACATAGCTATAAAAGATACATAAATGGAACAAGTCCTGTGCTACGAATCAGTACATGTGACAAATAGCTAATAACCTTTTACAAAATTTTCCTCCAGTCACTTTTAATCCTAGCATCTAAGATACATTTTTAATACAATTAGAAGTGGTATTTATTCCCAAAACAAAACAGGTATTTCATGAGTTAAAGGAATGATGCAGTTTCCTGAAACATCGTATTGCACTTCTCCCTTTGTCATGGTTGAGGACTATCTGTAATGCAGATGTGTGGAGGAATTGATCTGATAATTTTCCCCTTCTAATGCTGTTGGGGTATGCCTATTCATATCTCTTGACATAGGGTTAACTGGAGCAGTTAAAGAAATTGTGCATGGTATTCTTCCTCTGGCATAGTAAAATTTAGCACAGAGTTGATGTTTAGAGGATTACATACATACTTCATATGTTTGCCTGGCCTAGACAAAGTTATAGTAGATGGCTTTTGAATTTTTCTTTTTCGTATACTGAACTAGAAAGGTTTGCAATGATCTTTCTAAAACTGTTTTAAGAAGTATAAGAGGTAGCAAAATTAAATGCATATAATAGATGGAAAGAAAACAATGGCTGTTTTTTAAAGTAACTGTCTGTCTCTGTTCAGCAATTTGATGATGATTTTGAGGTTTCCCAACTCTATGACTGCAACTGGATTGTAGTGAACTGTTCTACGCCAGCCAGTTACTTCCATGTTCTCAGGAGGCAGATCTTACTTCCATTTAGGAAGCCTGTAAGTAATTGAATAAGTATGATCTTGTGCTGATTAATGTGTTGTAGCTTTTTGTGTGTGTGTGTGACAGAATCAAATATGGAAGATGGGAGACAAGACCTGTACATAATACTTATTTAATAGTTGAAATAAATGTTTATGTTCTTTTTAGATTGTCTTATTTACAGTGTAAAAAAAAAGTATATTCTCTTTTATAAAACATTTTAGGCTGCTTTTCCTGGTTGCTCAAAGTACTTCAAAATATGTATGGTGAAAGTACTTACAGAATTTTAAATAAGGGAGAAATCTAAGGAATGAAAGGAGATAAATACATTTCTTTTCTGCTTAACATTCTTTAGTCCAGGGACTGAGAAGCTGTGGCACTCCAGTTGTCTGTTGTAGTCTCTGTGCCCTCACAGAATAGGTTTTGTGCCTGCACAGAAGCCTCTTTTGGAATGTTCCAGAACTGAGTAACTTTGGTGGGAAGCCCTTCCCCCTGCTGGCACTGCACCTATTCCATCCCACCAAGCTACTCTCCCCTTAGTTTCTTTTCATCTGCCATCGGAGGAAATTCATTGGTTTGTTTCTTGCTAATCAGCTCTTTTGTCACATCTAATATCTTGAGTTTTTATTTTCTTTCTCTTGTTCTATATCTTTCCTCCTTCTCTTACTTTCTAAATGAAAAAGAACTTCCTTTTCTCCAGGTTCTTCTCTTCTCTTCTCTTCTCTTCTCTTCTCTTCTCTTCTCTTCTCTTCTCTTCTTTTTTTATTTTATGGCCTCTACACAAACTTTCAAAGCTTGTTTTTCTTGTGGGCTTAAAGTTGGCTTATCCGATGGACATGCCAAGTGTCTTTTTTTGTTTGGGAGAAGGTCATATTCCCAGCTGTTTGTCAGTGTGCCAGGGTTTGACTGCCCAAGCTCTCTGCAGGTGGGCCTCTCAACTTAAACTACATTGCACAGAACAGTCTCCTAAGGTAGAGCATGCAGTGACTAATAAGGCCTTACTTTCTGCTTCTTTGTCTCTGACTAAGCCTTCCTAGGGGTCTTCTAAACAGCTGTCAAAATTGAAGAAATACAGCTGCCCAACTTACCGGGCAGCAATTTTGCTGCTTTCCTCCATGTGGTCTCCCTTCTGCTGCCAGTTTCTTCTGCTTTTCCAGCAAGCTGTGGGGCCTGTGGGGCCTTATATGGTGGTTTTACTCCAGTAGCCAATGAGTTTAAACTTAGCTTCCTTTTTTCCAATTCTGACATTTGTTCCTCTGTTACAGCGGTACTAGGAAAGGTCCCCATGGTTTTTCCCAGAGAATCTACAAGTGGATGGTGCAGACTATTCACCTGGCCTATGCTGTTGTTAAGAAGCCACTTCCAACTTCAGTCAAGGCTCACTCCACCAGATCTGTTGCAGCATCACCTTCCTTGGTGGTGATTCTGTGTCTGAACTTTGTAAAGTTGCCACATGGTCTCAAACCATGGCTTTTATAAGATGTTATTGTTTGGACTCTATGGCTAGGGACAGATTTTGGTTGCAGGGTATTACAGTCTTTGTTTCTGTGACTGGTCCCACCTCCAATGTTACATTTTTCAGTCACCCATTGTGAGGCACAGAGACCCTGACAGAGAAGAACAGGTTGTTTACCTGTAACTGGTTCTTCAGGTGGTCGCCCGTGCCCTCACACAACCTGCCCTGCCTCCTAGTTCTCTCCAGTTCCAATATTCTTTGCTTCCAGTAGACTGGAAGCTGAGGGGAGGGTTGTTTGGCAGGCTGGAATATGCACAGTGCAGGGAAGAGGATAAGCTTCCCATCAAAGCTACTCAGTTCTGGAAGATACTGAATGGTGTCTCTGTGTGGATGCAAAACCCATTGCATGAGAGCACACATGATCTCCTGAAGAACCACAGTTACAGGTAAACAACCTGTTTATATAATTGGATTTCAGTTCCCATTAGCTTCAGCCAGCAGGGTCAGCATCAGGCATGATGGAAAGCCACAGCTTGCATACCCTTTCTCTTACTTGGTTTTTCTGAATTGTACAGATCCCAGTATAAATTTTTGAAACAATTCTGAATATACTAGATATTTAGGCTATTTTAATTAAATTATTTTTTAAAACCTTTGCCTTGATTTATATAGCAGATATTTACTTATCTGAATGATGTTTGGTGGGCTGGAGTTCCCAGAAGCATTTAAGGACAGTGTTTGCTCCACAGTCTCAGTTCATCTTATCAGAGCTATGCCTCTTTTTATATAGACGTGCTTTTACTCTGGTTCTTCTCCATGCACTATATCTAATATTTTATAAAATTCATCATTCCTTCTATGTATTGCTTTATTTATACTCTCAAGAGACCTTATATAATAGTAGTAGTAGTAGTAGTAGTAGTAATAATAATAATAATACAAGTAAAAGATGAAGATAAAGACATGAGCAAAGGATTATAATGTATGAAATAATTTATCCCAATATATTGAATAATGGCAAATTTTAAAGAGTTCTAATAATGCCGATTTTACAGCTGATTATTTTCACACCAAAGTCCTTGCTGAGACATCCTGAAGCAAAATCGAGTTTTGATGAAATGGTGTCAGGTAGGTTCATTTGTAGGTAATATTTTTAAAAATACTTTTTCTTCATCTTTGTACATTTATGTTGCATTGCATCGCATCACACTGCACTGAATTGCATTACATTACTGAGTGTCCTTTTGCAAAGAAGGAGACAAACAGGACATGAAACTACATTTCTGGAATGGCATCTTGTTTAACTTAACTCTAGTAATCACTTTCCTTGGATATTCTTTTCTTTCCATACTGCCTCCCCCACCTCTCAAAGTCCCTAATTCATTGTTTTCTCATCCTCTATCCCTCATCCAAATGAGTGCTGCAGTATTCTTGATCAGCCTAGGTCCCATGTGGTAAAATATTTTTCTTGGGCATCTAGGAACCAGTTTCAGGCGTGTAATTCCTGAAGATGGCTCTGCAGCTGAAAACCCTGGTGAAGTTAAACGGGTGATTTTCTGTACCGGGAAGGTATACTATGATCTTGTTAAAGAGAGGAAGAACCAGGATTTGGAGAAGGAAGTGGCCATAACCAGACTGGAGCAGGTAGCAAAGAGAGTTTGTTCCATAAATTATTTTAAACGTACATGCCTCTGGGTTACAGGAGTTGACATTTTGCAATGTAAAAAATCATATTTCTTTTGTGTTAATAAGAAAAAGGAAGGCATGAAATAGATATACTGCCACAGGATATTTAATAACTTACATTTATATTAATTTTTATTTACATTTATGCCAGTGTTCTTTAATGAAGGATCTGACTGGAGTACAAGGTTGTGTAATCCTATAATTGTGCAAACTGATAAACAGCTCTCTTTTTATAACATGTGAATAATACTTCTTGGTCTTCTATTTTTCTGAAGACATTTTCACAATGTTTCTTACAATTAATGCTTAAATGTTTCAGTTTCCTATATTTGGGAATTTAAAACATATCAGCCAGCATATAACTTTGATTTTAAAATGGATCTTTTTTTTTTTTCTGCTTTCTTCACATTAACAGGCTGTCTGTTATCATTGTGATGATTATGATTATGATTTTATACATTTATAGCTCACTTCTTTCCCAGTTATAGGACTCAAGACAGTTTTCAGATTATTAAAACCAGTTCAGGTTAAATGCTATACTAAAACATCGGTAAAAAATATAAATACAAGTTGTTTAAAAGAACAATTTAACCATCTGTAGAGTAACACCATTTAAAATTCATGAATGGTTATATTTAAAATCAACAAAGCAGCACAGCACACCATTAAAACTCATAATAGTTTTGAAAATCCTGATGAAATAAGAATATTTTTATTTTCTGGTGGACAGAGAGCAAAGAAGGAGCCATCCTAGCCTGCCCAAGGCAAGAATTCTAAAGTCTGGGACAAACCAGGGAGAAGGCCCTCTTCCTGGTCCTCCCCAAATGAGCTTGAGAAAGTAGTGGGGGAAACAGAAGAGTCTCCTCTAAAGATCCTAAACATTTCTAAAGGGCTCATATAGGGAGATTTGGTCTTTCAAATAGCCTTGACCCAAATCACATAGGACTTTGGAAGTCATTACCAGCCCTCCTGAGTTATGTCCTGAAATGAATTGACAGCCGGCAGAGCTGCTGTTACAAGGGAATTGTTCCCTGTTAGCCAGCCACAGTTAACAATCTAGTTGCTGCTCTTTGGACCAACTGATATTTCTGAGCACTTTCAAAGGCAGCCTCACATAAAGCATTCTGTACTAATTAAATGGGATGTAAGTAAGGCATACACCACTGTGGCCAAATGAGACATTTAAAGGAATGAGTACGGTTGACACACTAGCTTTAATTGTGCAAATGCAGTCCTGGCCACCACAGAAACTTGGGACTCCAAGTTCAGGGCTGAATCCAAGAGTACATCCAGACTGCAAACCTGTGTCTTTAGGGAGAGTGTAATCTTCTGTAAACAGGCTGAATCCCTGTACCCAGATTGCCTTCTGACTGACCAGGAGCACCTCTGTCTTGTCTGGATTAAGTTTCAGTTTGTTCACCCTCCTCTACATGCATTGGTTTAGTAAAGAACAGCTTCTGTAGAATTAGGTGGAATGGAATAAAAGAGCTGGACGTTATCAGCATACTAGTGACACCTGATCCTAAAACTCCGAACAAACTCTCCCAGGAGTTTCATGCATATGTTAAAGTGCACTGCAAACTAAAGTGGTTTGTGGCATCACTTGTGAAAGTATCCTGAGGATTCTCAAATAACTGTGTGCCATACACTCTGTTTAAGGACATTGCGGCAGGCCTTTGATTCCTTTTGATATCTGCAGGAATGTGTTTATGTCTAAATGCAACACGATATTCTGAAGCAGATGCAGGAATTGGACAGGGTGTGACATTGACAGAAAGTAGCACCCTATGCTCTGAATCTTACGTGAGGTACTGTTGGCAAACTATGACAAAGTATTTGAGTACATCTTAGGATTTTAAGTTAAATGAAGTTAAGACTCATTGATTTCAGAATTATGTTTAAACATGTGTTCCCTCTCCTCTGAAAAGAGTGACCCATGAAAATGCTTAATTTTGCCTGAAAAGCACCAAAATAAGAAATCTGTGTTAATGAGTTAAAAATTAGGTATAATTTACATACAGTTGGCCTTCCACATTTTGCAGATTTTACTTTCGTGGATTTGATTATTTGCAAGTTTTTTCAACCCATGCCCCCCTCCCACCTCAGGCACTTTTGTGGGGGGCACCTTCCATCATGGTGGCTCTGATCAGGCCGTTCAGCCTTTTAAAAATCTGCCTCTGCTGCTCCTCCACCAGCCTCTGCCTGGTCAGCTAAGGACGACTCAGCCCAGCTTGATTTCTCAGCACCACAAACCCTCTCCTGACGCCCCATGACACCCAAGGAAGGAGACGGGCAAGAGAGAAGAAGTATAGGGACATCATGCAACCTCTCCTTCCCTTTCCTTTCCCCGTTTGGGCTCCGGATGCCCACTTTCCCCACCATGCTTCAGCCTCTTTCCACAGACACACATTTTGACAGTTGTGATTTTTCCATTTTTGTGAGGATCCTAGCCCTAGCAGATGTGGAAGGCCAACTGTGCTTTATAACATAATGTACAACTGTGTATTGTCATACAGAACAATGTCGGAAATCCAGTACTTGTGCTTGCTGCAGACATGCACCAGAAGTGGACACTTGCTACCTGTTCTCGACTTTGTGTTGATTAATATGACTGCCACGTATACGGGGAAAGGAACATTTCCCTTTGGTTCTGGATATTAGAACGTATCTTTCCTTGTCATTTTTACTGTAATCTAGCTGATTTTTTGTGTTCTCTCCAAAAGAAACCACATTTCCTTGGAGATAATTAGCTATTGGCTGGATCAGTTGTCCATTTGCCCTCTCTGTCAAATTGCTTTGCTTTCATTTGTAACTCTGGTTTCTACATTAATAATTTTTAAAACTCCACATAAATGTTAAAATACCTATTTAATAATTTTTGACACAAAGTACACATTTTAAAGTGTATTTTGTCATAAAATATGCATTTTGCAGCATCTCTTAATCCGACAACAATGTCAAAAATTTTGGGCAGTGCAAAATAATGTTTTTAGTGGGCACACTTTGTCTATGAGGTGCAGATCAGATTGGTTTGCTTAAAAATACAGACTGAACAAATTCCTTGAAATACATTTGTTGGCACATATTTTTTCCACATTTTTTTCTCCAGATCTCCCCTTTCCCTTTTGACTTGCTCAAAGAAGAAATTGAGAAGTATGCTAAAGCTGATCTTGTCTGGTGTCAAGAAGAGCATAAGAACATAGGGTATTATGACTATGTCAAACCTCGTTTCCGCACCATTGTGAACCACGCTCGGCCAATATGGTAAGGGTGCTTCCATTGCTTTTCTTTTCATTCAGGATGATTTACCTTCTTTTCTATTGGGTGCAGAGCCAAAACTGGAAAAAAAAAGAAAAAAGAAGATGGAGATGAGGCATTATTTTCTCTATATGTGCTGTCCAAATGACTCAGTCAGACTCTTGACTGATTTTGATTTCAGAGGTGGCTTTCCCTAACCTTGCTGCCTCCTAGGAAAGCTCATACTTCTCATGCTTCTTTGAGCCTTTTGCTAGAACAATTATTTTTTTTATCTTTTCAAGAGGATTAGGAGGTATTTTATGGAATTTTAAAGTGCTAGGCTCAGACCATACAGTAGTAGACAAGTCTGCTTGAATCATGAGTCCACAAGAAAAGAGGTCATGATTTAACGAAAAGAATGAAACTTAAAAGACAAAGGTTGAAGAAAAAAAATGTTGGGGACAGTCGGCGCTGGTGTGAGTGAGAGCAACTTAACAAAATAAGTTGGCTAGCCTAACTTGATTTTCTTGACTGAATAGCATAAGCAAGTAGATATGGTCAGCATTTTCTGTGGCAAGTTATTTGCTAGCTTATCTTAGCAGTCCGTATGAAATATCATGAATATAAGTGGAAGTTGAATGTAAGTCTTTTTCCAAAAATGTCCTTATTCAATTTCTGTCACGTATCTTCATCTTGTTTGTCTCAAGGTATGTTGGTCGTGAACCAGCTGCTGCTCCAGCAACTGGCAACAAGAACACTCATCTGGTGTCACTCAGAAGATTTTTGGACACAGCTTTCAACCTGGAGGCATTTGAAGGAAAGATGTTTTGATCTGAATATAGCAGTCCACCTTCTCAATGTGTAGTTTAGTATTTATGTGTTTAGGAAAGGCCATGGCTATAAAAAAATATCGGTGGAAAAAGACTTGCAATTTTTGAAGATTGCTTTCTCGAAAGAGTTCATCTCTCCTGAACCATTGTATATGGTGCAAATACTAGGTGTACCTCTTAATTCTTCTCCAGTTAATGTGGTTTTAAGGATCACAGCGCAGCTACCTCTTAGTGAAGAGATGCAATGAGCAGGCTTTTTAAAACATTAGGTTTTGGAACATTTAAACTAGGCTGAATCAACATGGATAAGTTAAATGGATATCTTTACACTAG
This sequence comes from Iguana delicatissima, assembly GCA_948472985.1. Classification (NCBI taxonomy): domain Eukaryota; kingdom Metazoa; phylum Chordata; class Lepidosauria; order Squamata; family Iguanidae; genus Iguana; species Iguana delicatissima. Next base: position 498,302 of record CAOKZL010000781.1, read on the forward strand.
TGATAGTAAAACAGCAACTGTCTTACGGCAGATTATGTAAATGGTCTCATAAAGCTCAAATTGTCAAATTTTACTGAACCCATTCAGCCTTTCTTTGTTTTATTCTTGCATGTGTAAATGCAACATACAACTTAGGACAGAATCAGGCATTACATTCCTTTTTTAGTTACCATTTTTCAGTAATCAAAACTAATTACTAGAGTTGGGTTCATCTCTCTTTCTCTGACATGCACATAAAGACACAGGCTAGAAGATGTGTGCAGGTGTCATGTACGAAGAACTTCATGTACATCCACATTGTTGTAAAAATCCACACCTGAGAAAACTTCCAATCAGCTAAATCAATAATTCCACCAAGACTACAGATTCAGAAGTCTGGCAATATGTTGGGGTGCCCCCTCACAAAAAAAAAACCGTACACAAGGATCTTATGATAACTGTATTAAAAATCTAATTTTGAAGCAACTGACTTAAAATTTAAATGTGGAATTTATTTTTCAAGGCATTTTTTCGCATTTCAATTTAGCAATTTTTTTCAAGGCATTTTTTTCACATTGCAATTTATGTGGATGGCGTAAAATGTAAGACTGTAAGAGTCAGTAGTGCTAGTAATAATAGCAGTAGTAATATCAGTAACATAATGTACTAACAGTCTTGCACCTGTAATTGGTAAATGGCAGATATTACTCTAATATCTTGTTGCTTCATTTAATCCCGATTAGCTATCTTTTATAAAGTTGTAATGAGAAGAGTGCACTGAACATCCTGAAAGAGAAGAGAGGTGGATTTAATGTTAGCAAGCAAGAAAAATACAAATATATTCTTCTTTAATGTAATTTTGTTTTAAGTCAGGGTGGAGCCTGTGTATTTAAAAAAAGCTCGAATGCATAGTTTTTCTCAGATAAAATTCAGTTAGTTTTGGATTTTTAGAGTTATTTTCTCTGCCTCATTCTCTTATGTAGGGGTTGTTGTGAAGGAAAAATGAAATGGAGGAAGAAATACCACTTTGCTGATCTGTGTTCTTGGGAGGAAGTGAAAAATAAAAATGTAAAATTATATGTTCCTAATGCCAGTGAGAAGATATTTCCTAGGTACCCATATAATATATGTGTCCTCAGTAAAGATGAACACACTCAAATAATCTTGTAACTACATTCTAAAAATGGAGGGAGTCTTTTAGAAAAATGCTGTTTATCAGAGTCATTTGGCAGAGCTCTTGCTCTGCTTATGCTGGAGTTTCATGTATTTGTTGTGTCATAGTAAGGACATAGTGGTGTCAATATGTGGAACTTCACTTCCTTTCCAAACCATTTCCTATCTATGGGCAATAATTGTACTTCATTGATAGAGCAACAGGTGACATCACTGTAGCTCATGTTGAGGCTCTCTGTCCCTTTTTTGATTATCCCACAGTGGGGAAACATACTTCGCTATGTAGAAATCACAGAGTTTGTTTTAGAAGGCTTACACAGTAAAACCTCAACTCTGGCACTGGCTGGCTTTTTCCAGTCTATTTGGAGCATTCTCCTTGATGTCCTAGGTGCTGCAATATAATCACAGCAGTGCAGTGGGTAGGCATATTCAACTTCTCTGCACAAGGTCACTGGTTCCAATTTGTTCTGCTCTTCCAGATACTAAAATCATTTGGAATTTACCATATCTTGCTTTATATTTATTTAGCACTGACTGAGATTTAATTATTGATGTTGCAGTCCTCTGCAGAGTTACTTGAGAATTAAGCATGCATTCAACACAACAGAATTTCCTTGTAAGCAAACTTGCTTAGAATAGTGCTTTAAGTAGCTGAAAACAAAAACATTCTGAGTTTTTTAAATTTATTTTTTATTTTATTTGTTTGAGGGGGAACCCCCAAGAATTTCAAAGGGAAGGACTAGATACAGTTTAAATAATAATGGGTCTATATATTTTCCTGTGTTTTTACAAGGAAGGCCATCTCAGTGTAACATGAAATACTTTCTGTCTCCTTTTCAATGATAAATGCTCTTGTTGCTGGGAACGCACAAATTTAGAGAGCAAAATTAACATAGGCATAAAAATGGGAAATGGCAAGCTTCCATTTTCATTGTTCTTTGTGGACGGTCACATTATATTTTAAAAAATAAATTCTGTCTAAGAATGTGAGAAATAGTGGAATATGAAGTCTGGGTTTTTTTATGATTGTTTTATGACAGCTTTTCCACTGGGGACTGGTATTAGCATCCTATTCACAAAAATTCTGGCATCTTCTGAATATTTTTTCCTATATCTTTCTGTTGCTCTGTCTTTTTCATATTTTGATTTGAAGGCCATGGAATTTAATATAGTGAAAGGAGCAAGGGTGTTTGTGTTGAATTCTTTCAATAATTTCTTAGTTCTCTTATCTTGCCTGTCACTTACTGCTTGTGATTTTATCTTCTAGCTTTCTTTTCTTAAGCATATATGTGTGTGTGTGTGTGTGTGTACATACACACGCGAATAAAACTATATAAATTCCTTTTTTTGGCCTCCTATTTCTAGTGTAATTCCTTGAGGTTTAAAGAGAGCTGGATTCTACAATAAAATTAGTTTTTATGTGGTTTTAGCTTTTTTAAAAATGTGTTGACCAGGATCTATGCTGATGAAAGGCCTTGAAGCTGGACCCACTGAACTGTGTGAAATACTTGACATGTCATTTGTAGTACCTGTATAACTGACATGGCATTTGTATTAAATTCCATGGCGTGATATCGCATTTGTTCATGGTTGTTGTTCTTACACAGAAATCTGTAGCCCATGCATTTTGTCTCTACAGACTCCCAAATCTGTTTTCCTTATGTAAATCAGGACTTTGTTTAACAGCTATTCCTTTAATCTAGTCCTTACCTGTTACTTGCTGGCATAATAATTAAAAGAATCCTTCTGCATTTTAGTGGAAGGTTTTCTGTAGACGAAATATCTTATTTCAGCTAAATAAGAAGTTAGTTTATTGTTGGGACAGTAGTTCTGGAAACTGGTTATTTGTTCTGATAACAGAACAGAATGTGCATGAATCCTTTAATTGCATATTTTTCTACATATAAAACCACAGAGTACACACTGCTCTGTTGACTTGTATGGATAAAGGAGATGATTCTACAGACATACAGTGAAGAACACATAATACACCACACTCTAAACCCTAGACACAACCAGGCCCCAGGCAAGTAAGCAAAGTGTTTTTCCTGTCACTGATTGTCTTGCTGCAGCTATTGTTTGTGTATTCTTAGGAGCTGCTTTCTATATCTTTTCTTCTTTGATGGCCATATCAAGAGGATTTGATGATTACATTTTGGAAACCTCCTGTGATTTTTCATGTGTTCCTGTGTAGCCTCTGTTTGAGAACACTGGTTTATTCGATAGGAAGAGGGCTTACTCTCTTAAATATGTAGAAGAGGACCAATGCTTAAAACTGGAGCATTTGATGTTTTAAGTAATGGATATTACAAGTGTATTTCCTACGCAGTTAGTAGCATTAGCATCCATCACTAAATGTACCTGGAGCTACATCACTAAATGTACCTGGAGCTACTCTTCTTTTTGTCCAAAAATAAGCCAACCTAAGTAGTAAAAGATCCAAGAGGAATGCCAAAGGCCTACATTCCATCCCTTTGCTTGTTTTGCCTGCAGCTATTATGAGGTAAACCTGTGATGTAAAATTTTATGAGTTTACGTGTGCCTCCCCTCCCTTAGATACAAACTACTTGCGCATTCATCTATCTCATTGTGTAACCTTTTCTGATAGTTTCAGAAACTGACTCAGTTGCCTTTTATTCGATCACTTAGTATTGTGGGATTTTTTTTACTGCAAACTGTTTTAAAGAAACTCCTTTGTGATGAATGAATGAATGAATGAATGAATGAATGAATGAATGAATGAAGAAAGGACATATGCAATGAGGCAAATATCTTCTGAATTGTCTCACAATTTATCAACAGTGTGTCTACAAATAAGCATTCGTCAATAGATTTATGAATAATATAAGTATTAATAGAAATGTCAAGGCTTCAAAATATGGTACTGTAGTAGTATCTATGGGTAATGGATGACATCTAGCTCAAAGTAAATAGTGGTGTGTTAACAGAACTGTCACATTACTCCAGCAAATATTTCTCAGTTTCATATTCAAGAGACAATTCCATATCTGCGACTATGGGTGGTATATGCTATAGATAAGGTTTCCAAACAGTTATCATGGGTCATGACTTACTTGTGTGTTTCCAGTTGCACAGAATGAAGAAAGATGTACAACAGCTCACTTGTAAGCAATATTCCAGCAGTATGTGCAACCGTAATGTGATCATCATGTCAGTGGGGAATGTGGGGCTGCCACCTACTATGGAGAGAAACTACATAGTATGGTATCAGAGATAAGGTTTTACAGGGCACAGCTATTTTTGGAAGGTAGCGATTTTGTGCCACCCAAAATGTCTTACAATGTCCGAATCTAGCCTCAACAGAGGACACCTTGCACTAAAGTAACAGTTTGTCATGTCGAGGAGGGAGGAGCGAGGAGGGAGTGGGCTTGTTTTCTCCTGCTCTTGAGACCAGGACAAGGAGCAATGGATGCAAGCTGCAGGAGGGGAGATTCCGCCTGAACCTCAGGAGGAATTTCCTGACAGTCAGGGCTGTCCGGCAGTGGAATGTGCTGCCACAGAGTGTGGTGGAGTCTCCTTTTTTGGAGGTTTTTAAGCGGAGGCTGGATGGCCACTTGTCAGGAGTGCTTTGAGGGTTTTCCTGCATGGCAGGGGGTTGGACTGGATGGCCCTTGTGGTCTCTTCCAACTCTACATTTCTATGATTCTATGATTCTAAGTAAGTAATTTCTCTCTCACAGTTCAATTGTGTAAACCTCCCTTCAGTCAAACATTTGATTTTCTGTCCCATCCATCCCCACTTCTGCCACTTAGAGCGATTGGTAGTTTATAAAATTAGGAAAACACAGCATATTATATAATCATGTTGCATAATGATTCAGTTTTAATTCAAACAGAGGAAATAAGCTTGCAATTATTATGTTATTTTGCCATTAGTCCCCTTCGATTGTTGATTTTAGCACTATTGCTACACAGTTGGCAAATGGCTAAGTGTTGCCCCCCGCTCCTATTGCAGATTGTTTTGTGGACTCAAGGATGGGGTGGGAAGGTACTTAGTGGTACATTTTCTTCAGTGATGAAGAATACTTCAGATCCATTTTTGTGATGAGCAATATGCCTTAATGAAGCAATTAGTCAAGACATAAAAGCTGTAAAGCAATTTAATTAACACCACATCTGGAGTGTTTTAGGGCAGCTTTTGAAGCTTTAAAGTCCACTTCTGAGTGTACAATGTTCTACAACCTTGTTAAGAATGATTTCTTTGATGATGCATTCCCAAATGTATCATGAACTATGGGATCCATCACAAAGAAGCCAGAACAGAGAGAAGTTTCAAATCATTTTTGAACCCTCACTAGCTATCCTTCCTCTACTTCATCATGGAAAGAGGTCTATATATGATGCCATATATGATGCCATAAGCTCCTTGAAGGAAGAGGATAAATGTAAACAAAGCAGATTTTTTCTTCTGTGCTCCAAAATGTACTGTATTCCTGTACTCCAAAATGGTGTCATAGAACAACCCATTAGACCAGGACTGAGCAGACACAGAGTGTCCATGGGCTATGCCTGTCCCTTTTCCAAGCCTGCCAGCCTCCCTGGCTGATAGCTGCTCCAGTCTTTAAGAATAATGAAAGTGACCAGTTATTTCAGGTTCTCGAAAGTCTTCCTCATCCAAATAGCCTTAAAATAGAGAGTTGCACCACCTGGAGCTTTCTAGAGGAATAATTTTCCTTGTTCCAGTGGATTATTTTTCTGCTGGGGAGGTAGGTGGAACCAGGGAACTCTGAAGGCTGCATTGGGCACTTTGGTAGACTATGTGCGGCCTGTAGTTCACACAATTTCCAGCCACACACGTTGGCAAAAACACAGAATTCACTAAATGACATGCATATTAAAGAAGGTTCAAGGCACTAATCAGATTGGTAATATTTTTACAGCAGAGTATTTCTTAACATTTTCTTCCCAACAGTAGCAAATAACAGCAGCAGCAATAATTATTTCTGTATAGCTCCTCATTTGTGTTGATCCCACAGGAATTTACAATATAATGCTAAATATCCAGCGCAAATGGAACCTGTAGCAGCTTGATGACTGGGATCCAAAGAACATCACAATTTGCTGTACACCTGAGGGAAGATTTCTCAGATAGCAACCTCCCTATCATTGTGTGGAGCACTCCTTTAGAAATGGGGGGGACTTCATAATGTATTTGTGGTACAGTCTACATTTCCAAAAGGGGGAAAAGGTAAAAAAAATTCTACTGCATCTGAAAAACCATTTGGTCCACCTACACCAGCTCATTAGATCTTACTAAATTTTAATTCATATTTGTTTACCATATTGCAACATAGACTAACCAGCACTTGGACTAATGGTGGAGGAATGTAGCACAAGGCAGAAGGGGTTGGATCCCTGTTCAACCAAGGAAATCCACTAGGTGACCTTGGGCAAGTCATGCTCTCAGTTTAAGAGGAAGGCAAGAGCAAACCTCTGAATAAATCTGGCAGAGAAAGCCCTATGGATTATGGATTGCCATAAATAGGAATCAACTTGAAGTAAGCATAGAACAATAGGGATCCAATGAGTTTGCTACTAGCTGCATATTTTAGGCAGAAGTTTGCAAATTATGGGGAGGGGGAGGCTATCACATGGCCCAGGTGAAGCAGTTAACAATTGTTGAAGTAAATAGGAGTTCTCATTAACAGCTGATCGTGACTGCATTTTAAAAACTGCATCATTGTGATAAAATGTCTAGTCAAGTTGGTATATTTATTGATACCATTTTTTAAACAAATCTTTGCTGCACTAGCTAAACAGATCTCATCATAGTGTTACTTAGACATTGCACATTTGTTACCTAACTTTTATCCCAAGTTTCTCCATGTATGGGGAACGAGGCATCCCGCAATATAAGTTACATCCAAATGCAGTTAAAGCAATGGATAATACAAAAACCTGAAAGCAATTAAATAAGCAATGATATTAAAAACACTAAGCAACCTAAAAGGCAGATCATAATGATAAAAATATAGTGCACCCCAGTTAAAAGACCTGCAATGATTAGATAACAGTCAACAGCCTGGATAAAGAAAAAGGTCTTTGCCTGCGGTGCTTTGGTGGGAGGAATTCGTAAAATGGAGCCATATGGCATTCTGGACCTCCTTTCAAACACAACAGTCTCTTGGTCAGTCACCAAGATCTGAGATAAAAGCAAGAAGCTCTTTCAGAGGGGCTTGCTGTGGGCTAGTGAACTTAATACAAATTGCTTCTGGAAATTATCTCACGTATTTGGAAAAGTGGAGCTTGGAAACATAGTTGAGTCCTTGATATTTAGTTTCACTGGAGATGTTTTTCATTTCCGTATGTGGCATTTAAATATGTCTTTTTATATGGCAGCTGACAGGACTTGGTAGTTGTTGGGATATAAATTTGAAGAACCTCATCCTTAGAAAAGAAACCCTTTGGACTGATCACTCTGCTTAGTTTCAAAATGCCAAATATCACTGAGTCACTAATGATGACATTTCAGACATGTATTAGCTGTTTCTCACTGAACTGATGTTTTCTAGACATCTGACATATATCTGATTTCATTATTTGGGTGTGCCTTTAAGATTCATGCTGCACAATCCTTTGCATATCTTCTCAGGAAAAAAAGCACCTGTTGAGTGTGATGGGTCTTCATCCAAGTAAGTGTGACTAGGACTGGAGCCCCTTGTTTCAATAAGCAATACTTAAATTTGGGTATTTATAGTATCAAAGATATTTTATCACATCACCACACCAGTTCCCACATATTCTATACAATCTCATTCATTTACTACACGGTAATTCACACTGCTTTCCTGTGGACAGAATTTGCCAACATAGATGCTAGATAGTCTCTAGCAACAGTCGTCTGTGGCCTGCATACTTGGGGAGCCTAGACATATTGATGCTTTTTCCACTTTCAGAGATCCTGTGCCCCACCCTCCCAAAAGCTGAGGCCAACTGGATTTTATAGTGTCCCCTCCACTTTCATGAGAGTTGTAATGCAGAGCCCTAGTGAAAATGGAACTACCGTTCCCCCTCACATTCCCTTCCGGGGCTCCCCCCTTCCTGTTCCCATTCAAAACAGGAGGCAATGGGGCTGGTGTGGGAAAGGACTCACGCAAATCTGCTTCCCTCTCCAGAGCTCCCCCTTTCTGTTCCCATGCAAAACGGAAGACAAGGGTGGGGTGAAGCCTCCTGTGAGCCTTCCTTTCCCCCTCTGGAGCCCCCCTCCCATTCATATGTGTTTTGCTCCTTCTTGGAAAACTTCCCCCATCCACCCCCCATTACCTTCCGTTTTGCATGGAGGATGGGAAGGGGAGCTCCAGAGTGGGAAAGGAAGGCTCACGCAAGGCTTCCCCTGCTGCTAATTGCTCTCCATTTTGTATGGAAATGGGAAGAGGGGGATCTGTGGAGGGGGAGAGGAAAGCTCACAGAAGCTCTCTATGTTGGGACAAAATGCATAGGAATGGGAGGGGGAGCTCTGGAAGGGAAAAGGGAGGCTTGCATCACCCTTGCCCCCACTCCCTTCCATTTTGCCTCAGAGTGAGTTCTCCATGCGGGACCAAAATTCAGGGGAATGGGAGGAAGAGAAAGGGAGAAGGCACACACACTTGCGAATAATCAAATTCACAAAGGTCAAACCCATGAATGCAGAGGGAGGACTGTACTTATATTTTCTAAAAATTCGGAATGCTGCAAGGAGCTGTTCAAGGTGCTGAACTTCTTTGGGAAATAAGATTCAGTACACAGAAATCCAATGAGTGACCTTGGGAAAGTCACAATCTCTCAGTCTCTGAGGGAAGGCAAATGCAAAACCCCCTCTGAAAAAATGTTGGGAAGAAAATCCCATGATAGGTTCACCTTAGTGTTTGCCATAAGTCAGAAATGACTTGAAGGCATGTAACAACATCAAACTTCAGATAACTCCATTAAAATTTGGGTTAAAATCTGGAACAGGCTCACTGCCCCACTCCCATGGAAACCACCAACCAGCATTGATTTTATGGCATTACCAAACTATTTCATTAAAGTCTCCCTCAACTGTTCTGAGACATGTAAACACAAGCATTTACTGCAGGGGAGGAAAAACCGCCAGTTGCAGTATATATTGTACACTGAGACACAAGCTGAGAGCAGTCAGTGCCCCTTAACTTTAAACTCTAGGGCAAGTTAATGGTTTATCCCACCTATAAATATTCATGTTTGTGGTGCTGCACAAAGCCCAGGCAGAAACACTATGACACATAAGACTGAAGACATGAAGAGCAGGACAAGAAAGAGTTTCTTTCTTTTTTAGAGATGGATATTATTTCAAATCACACAGAGGCTGATTGGAAGAACATACTCCTTTGGTATTTTGTAGCCCAGGATACGAAAGAGACCAGGCCTCTTGTTTAGTAGGCATCTAAAACTACTTGTCTTGCTTCTTGACAAAGTGGGTCCAATACACCTTCACCACCTGGAAGGGAAGGAGGAAGGAACAGACAACACTGAAACTGCAAGTCAGAACTGCAACAAAATATTTCTTTGTTCTGTTACATTTCTTAGAAATAAGAGAATGCCTGAACAGAAGCCATGTTTGATAGAGGTTCTTATCATACCTCACTCGGAGCTTGCCCAATGCAATTTGCTGAGTGAAGTCAAGGGTGTGACAGCATTCCCCCATTCTGTATGTAGAAGCCAGCTAGACTGACAACTAAACCTTACTGGAATGTTTATTCCATAGTATCATTGTTATTTATTACTTTGTTTCCCATTATCTTCCCAATATTGGGACCCCAGGCAGCTTATAAATTTTTTAAAAATGCAATCTACCTTGAAGATCCTAGAGCCTCAGCAGGCTCGTATAAGGAGATACAGTCCTTCACATAGCCTGGACCCCACCTGCTTAAGGCTTGATAGGTCATAACTGGCACTTTGAATTGTGTCTGGAGATGAACCACCAGCCACTGATGCTTTTTCAGCAGAGAATGTGTAAGCTCCATTTAGGCTGCCCCAGTAAACTATCTGGCTGCAGCTCTTTGGGCCAATTGACATTTCTGAGCACTTTTAAAGGCACTTTGAGGCACAGCGTGTTATACTAATCAAAATTGGATGTAACTGAGGCATGTACTGTCCTGGCCAAATAAGATATTTACAGGAACAGCCACAGCTGTCACACTAGCTTTAACTGTGTAAATGCATTCCTGGCCACCACAGAAACCTTGGGCTCCAGGCCTGGGGTGAATCCAGGAGTACACACAAACTGCAAATCTGCATCTTTGGTGGGACTGTAACCCATTTTATCCAGCACAGTGTGAAATTCTATTCTTTGATCTGTATTTTGACTGACCAGGAACACCACTGTTTTGTCTGGATTAAGCTTCAATTTGTTTGCCCTCATTTAGTCCATTACTGACAACAGACATTGGTTCAGTACTTGGAATTAGGTGGTAAGGCATCAGCATACTGGTGACACCTATCCTCCAAATTCCAGACAATCTCTCTTAGCATTTTCATGCATAGCATGAGGGTCACCACAGAGCCCTGAAAGAAACTAGCCAATGGCCACAGAATCATAGGAATCTCCCACCGCTATTTTCTGAGCTCTCCATTCCAGGAAAAAAAAATAATGAAACTGCTGTAAAATGTTGCCTTTGATCCCCATCTCACAGAGGCAGCCCAGAAGAACATCATGGTCAATGTGATAGAAAACTTCTTTAGTTGAACCCAGAGGAACGCTTTATCCCTATCTGGTTTCTGGTGTAGGTCATCTACCAAGACAACCAAAGCTGTCTCTTTCCTGTAAGCAGTCCTGAAGCCAGATGGAAATTGATCTAGACCAGTGGTTCTCAACCTGTGGGTCCCCAGATGTTCGTGGACTTCAGCTCCCAGAAGCCCCAGCCACTATGGTCAATGCTCAGGGCTTCTGGGAGCTGAAGTCCACGAACATCTGGGGACCCACAGGTTGAGAACCACTGATCTAGACAATACATCTCATCCAGGAAAACCTGGTCAGGTGACCATATTAGCAATGGGGCAGGGTCCTCCCCCATACCTGATAGCACTAGACTAATTGGAACATGCAGCTTTGTTTTTAAAAGATGGGATGATCAAGGAAATCACAAGGAAAAACTGAGAGGGGTGGGTTCTGCTAAGTTTCTCCTTGAATCTGCTGCCTGAGGTAGTTATCTCCCTCTGATCCAGAAGCAGAGCCATCCTGGCCCCGTTTGTACTTACCAAAATCCAGATCCTTGATGTTGCACTGAAAGATGGTCTCTCCGTGCACTATGAGTTGCACTTCATTCCAATCGGGTATTTCTTCAAGAATTATTTTGTGCCCATCCGCTTTCAACACAGCTACAGAAAAATAAATCCTGAAGCTGTTGACATGGAAGACTGGCTAATATGCAGAGGAGACCACAGGCCAAATTTATTTCTTATGCTATTTTTAATGGTGTGAGCAAGCATATTTCATACTTAAATGCATATAAATTTTTATGAAGAAAGCTAAAAGAAAGGCATACATTCATTTGGACATACTGGGGAAAAAACAAAGTTTTTCCTTTTTTTCTTTCCCTTTTTTTGAAAAAAATGTTGTCTGCAGCAGGCCTCTTCCACAAGTAGGAAATTACTAATGAGAACATTGCTGTTCCCTACATGGTTTTGGTGAAGGCTATGCCAGTGGGGATAGGTTATGTGTGGAAATGCTGCTTATTTAAAGTAGGTTTTTTAAGCAGGCAATAAGCTAATGAACACACAAAAGCTATATCAAAGGCAGACGTGAGTGAAGTTTGACCCTGCAACTACTTTTGAGGCCTTTAATTCATTTATACTCTTCCTGCTACTCCTTTAAGGAACAATTATAAAATCCAGGAATAGCATTTCATCAGTTGGGCTGTCTGAAATAAAAGCAAACAAAAACCCTTTGTTTCGCTTAACCAGGGGCCTTTTCACACTACACAGTTATAGCCCTATAATTCCACTTGGACTGCCAGGATTCCATTCTTTGAAATCCTGGAATTAGAAGTTCAGGGAAAGGTATTTAGAATTCTCAGCCAGAGTGTTCTAGTGCCCTTCCAAACTACAAATCCCAGAATAGGATGATAGGTGCCATGGTAGTTAAAATGGAATCATAGTGCTATAATTGTATAGTGTAAAAGGATCCCAAGGGTCGATTTCTGGCCACTGGTTGCCGGTAAATATCTTATATGGGTCCATTAATGATAAAACTAGTGCCAGTCAAAGATTTATTTTATTGCTCAGATTTATTTCAGTGGAATGATATTTTATTTGTATTTGTATCTCCTTTCCTCATAAGCCCAATGGAATCTTCTGGGTCCTGCAGCCCCACTATGCTACACAGTTATACCAATGGTTCACTTTATCTGCGATGGCAACAGCTGATGGAACCCTGGAGTTTGTAGTTTGATGAGGCACTGGAGTTCTTTGGCTGAAAGTTCTATCTACCTCTCCCTCAACTGCAAATCCCAGGACACCATAAGATGGAACCTTGAGAATTACAGTGGAATCATAGTGGCTCTGGACTAGGGCTTGGGAGATCCAGGTTCAAGTCTTTACTGAAGTATAAAATTCATTGGGTGACCCTGGCTAGTCACTCTCTCATTCTGTCTTTCTCTCTCATTCTAACTGACCTACTCCAAAGGACTGTTGTGATAAGAAAGACAGGAGAGCCAGGTATGCCCCCTGAAACAAAGGAGGGATAGAAGTGTGACAACCAAAGAATTCCTCACAATTACCCTGTCTGAGAGAATGATTTTCATGGCTCTCTGAGGACTTTGAGCTGGATCTCTCCATCCCCACTCCAGCACTGTGACCACTTTTTAATTTTACTTAAATATTTTTTTTATTTTTTTAACTTTTAATTTTATTTAAATAAACACAAATGAATAAACATCTGTTTTATTGAGGTAAGTCAGGTTTACGATGATTCCTCCTTTGACACTGAATTTTTGCAAAGTAACTAAAATCAAACAAACCCTACTATGTGCAAGCATAAACATCTTATTGAATACTTATCTCAGCACTGGTAAAACCTACAATATACCTGCATTGGTGGAGCTGACATTTCCACAAACTGAAAATCAGGCTATTTGGATAGATGTATCTTTGGGCATTTCCAAACTACACTGTTATAGTGCTATTATTCCTCTCCCAACATCCTGTGGAATTCTGGGCTTTGTAGTTTACTGAGGCCAAAGAGCTCGATGGCTGAGAATTCTAAAGGCCCCTCCGTAAACTACAAACCCCAGGATTCCATAGGATGTTGAAAGTGGAATAATAGCACTAAAACAGTGTAGGATGAAAAAATCCTTAGACTGTGACCTAAAACAGATGGTAATCATGTACCTACCCATGCAGATGTTGTTGGACTTCAATAGTCAGTGTTCTTCACCATTGGTTATGCTAGCTAGGACTGCTGGGAGTTGCTGTCCCATAACATCTGGAGGACTGCTTGATTCCCATACCTGGCCTAAATCCAATGACTTATTCCAGCTAGACTAGGCCCACTGTATCAATGAAATGTAAATAGGTGTTAATTGACAAGTGGGTCTACTCTAGGTGTGATCACACAGTTGGATTTAAACCAAAAAGTGTTTTGTAAAGCATGTTCTTAAGATTTCTTGTTGGTATTAACTTCATCTAGATTTCAAGTACTTTGACAGAGTTTTGAAGTTACTTTGATGTTACAGGCATAAAGAAATGACATATTTCAGTAGTCTAAATCCTTTACGATTTTTAGAAGTGAATTGGGGATGTATCAGTTTTGGAGACTGTTAACCTCAAAACCACAGCTCTCTCCTATGGAATCTTGGAGTTGGCAGGTTAGTGAAGCAATAGAACTTTCTGGCTTAAAATTATAAATACCTGTATATGAACTACAAATCCTAGGATTCCATAAGATGGAGCCATGACACCTAAAAGTGGAATCATAGGGCTATGATTATGTAATGTGAAAGTGCACTCTTAAAAATTCCTTTAAAATACTTGTAAAATGCCCTTGAAAATTAATGTTTAAAAGTAATAGAAACCATAACTTCTCAGGGAATAAAGTAACTTGGCTCCCACTCTTGAACTGTGCCTCATTATGCTCTTGTTACCAAGAAAAGTAACTAGTTACAGATCAACTACATTACTTCTAACTCATTATTTCCAAATGCTGCCTGAAACAGTGTACAATACAGAGAAATTTAATAGGTGAAAGCATGGTGTACAGATAGATAAATAAGCTGTTTAAAAATGGCCTACTGTTAATGTCTGTAGTGTCAGATTTTTGTTAAAGGTCTAGGAACAGGGCCAAATAGGCTAGACAGCTAGTCAGGTAGTTTCTAGCTATTGGTCTTCATTGTTTACCTATTTTGAGCTATGTTCCTTCAGGAATGACAGAGAAAATGGTTTTTGCTTCTTACAGTTTGACAATTTTGAAATGCCAGCATGTATCCACTTCACCTGTGAATGCATTCAGCATTTCTCTACAGCAAATTGTACCTTCCTTTCCTGCCTCATTCAGATCTAATTGTTGCATTTTAATTTAACTGGTTGAAGAACTATAGGAGATCCCCCAGCAAGATGTCCACCTAATGAGTCTGTCCTCCCTTGAGGAGCATCTAGTGGTCTCATTTCATTTTTTTTTCTGGTAAACATTTTGACAGTTTGGAAGAGGCCTCATCAACTGCTTGTTAGTGCCTTCTGGAGAGGTTTAATGGGCAGCAACTATTTTACAAAATATGAGAGTAAACAGGAGGTGGTCTCCTTACCCTGGGCTGCCACATCATCTATTTACTGATTATTTTTTTCTGTTGCCTTTCAGTGATTTCCACATCTCATATCTAACCTAGGCTTATGAAAAGAGAGTGTGGACAAAGGCTAAACAAGTGAGGCTGAATTAAAATTTGTTCATACCAGCCACTAGCAACTAGTGGCTCTAAAGGCAGTGGCCCATCAAATTTCCTCTGGGTTCTAGTGAGAACTCTACTTGGCTTTGCTTCCTTGCCCAAACAGACTCAGTGGACATGAGCCACCACTCCTTGATTATACTATGTTTTTTTTAGTTTTTCTTTTTTTAAAATATATTTTTATTGAATTATAATTGAAGAAATCTAAAAACATACAATGGATGAATGAATATGTGAATCTGAAAACATGAAAAATAATGTACATTATACATACATATGTTACAAAGAACTTATATTCCATACAGAAAATGAAACAAACAAAACAAAAAGAACCAAAAAGAGAAATACGTCAAAGCAACAGAAAAGAAAAAGGGTTCTTTACCATTCTTCCCTTTCCCTTTCTGTATCAGACTTACAACTTTTGACATTACCACAACATAAATATACATTATTATGATAGACGCAGAATGACTTCCTATCCTTTCTCAGTTAAGTGATTTAATCATATGTATTTTAATCCTGAATTATGAATACAGTTTACCCCATTCTTTACTACAATTCGTGAACTCAGGTCCAAACAATACCTCATCTAGAGGTGTACCTAGAAGTGTAGTTTCCATTACTTCACTCCTATTTTATTAACCAATTTATAAACGTGAATGATAATTCTTAAGGTTACTAAATCTCATGTGATCAATCGTATGAGGTTTATTCATTAAATCCTACTACAACATACCCTCCCCATTTTTCCTTCCAAAGGGGGGTTAAAATTCCGAACTCTTGTCTGAAAATACTGTTTGTTTTATTTTCTAACATTAGTGTCAATTTGTCCATTTCAGCCAAGTCATATAACCTTGAATCTTCAATTGGTAGAATATTTGACTCTTTCCAATTCTTTGCAAATATAATTCGAGCGTCATATATCATACAACACAAAATTCTTGAATGTTTTTTTCTTAATGCCATGTCTAAGTTATTAAAAATGTTCAGTAAGTAAACCTCATGTAACATTGGAAACTTAATTTTTATTAGCTTCTTAATGTATTTGTGAATTTGCACCCAACATTTCCTTGCCTTTTTACATCGCTACCAAACATGAAAAAAAGATCCAGTTTCTTGGCTTTCCCAACATTTGGCAAGTTGTTGCTTTTACACATTTTTGAAATTTGTATTAGGGTTAAGTACCATCTAAAGAACATTTTTTTAAAAAAATTCCCTTAAATTGTAACTCCTTGTAAATTTCTGATTTGTTTCCCAGGCATTTTCCCATTGTTCTAATGTAATTGAGTGTCCTACGTTTTGGGCCCATTTTGTCATGTTATCCTTTACAGTTTCTTTTTCCATTCCCAAATTTAAAAGCAATTTATAAATTTTGCTTAACGGGCATCTTGTCCCAG